>OY754978.1:22291654-22764654 GCA_963576475.1 Molanna angustata | reverse complement strand
GGTATTAAGAACCTTTTTGGGGACACGATCATCATTGCAGTCTACGAACTTTTATGACTTGTACAATGTTGGGTTCGTCATACAATGCCTGCAGTTCGTGATTATATCGCATCCTCCAAAAGTTCATTATCATTTTCTGGGCCAAAAATCTTTCTTAGGATTTTCCTTTCAAATATCAAGAGGCTGTTTTCGTCTTTTTTTGGTAAGACCCAGCATTCAGCTGCATACACTACGACAGGTCTGAGAATAGTTTTATAAATTAGGATTTTTGTTTTCCTTGTTAGCATTTTGGACCTAACTGATAATTGGACCTGATAATTGTACCTAATATTTTGGACCTAATTTTTACTTCTCTTTATTTCGTTCATATTCCTTTTCTGAACTAAAATTAACATTGTCAATTATTTGTAGAAAATGTACAGATTAATGGCTCAGATCTTAAGTAAATTCGGTATTTACTTATTCAAAATTCTCCTGACTTTGTAATACCTACATGTTGTTAATTCATGTTCTGAGATAATGCAGCCATTGTTTGTACATTATACAAAGTAGCCGTGTACGCAAAATACAAAGCCACGATCTCTTGTGCTTGGATCTTCTCGCTGTAATCTCCAAGAGTTTCGCTCCGAAAATTCTGACACTCGTTAAACCAGCAAGCTTATTCCAGGTGTAAATTTGTGATATTCCTGTAAATTATCAGACCTGTTTAAGTCGACACCTGAAATTACATACACAACGAAATCGTGTGTTTACCGGGTGTCCCAAAAAATAATACTTTTGATAATGGTCGTGTCCATTTTGATGAACCTTTGTTGCTTCCCCGACAAAACTTCTCCAGACGCTTCTGTACTTTGCCTTAGGGCTACAGCTATCGAGCGACTTAGTCACTCCACCGAGAAAGGGCTTGTCCCGGGCCTTTTTAAATTTACAGGCTCACTTCTCGATGGCCAAAATATTTCAGATAAATCTGGTAGCAGGTAGTTGACAGTCTGGGTTTTACTCCCCGTTGGTACATGTACGGTGAATATGCACGGTCGTTTAATTGAATTTGCTGCAAGAAAATGTCATTCCAAGTATTCCTGACCAGTTTGAGGATGAAGAGGACTTTAATTTTCAGCAGATTGATGAATCATATTACATCGCAACACAACTACGAGACGACACACAGGCAGGCATCTTTTCATGACTCCAAAGCAAATTACGACATTCGGACAAGGACATTAATACTATTTACCTCCAAAAAAATTTGATGCGATTAAAAAAGAAATAAATGACATACAGTTGATGAAACATTTGAAACTAAAAAGAATAGATAGGTACATGGATTAAAAACAAGGTCATAATATACTGTGGAAACATGATCAAGTAGCAATAGTTTAATTTTTTATTTTATAAGTTAAAAAATGTATCAAATTCAAAATGTTTTTTTTGTTATATATAATACAAATTATTTTCTGCCTCCTCAAAACAGACTCAGCCTTGTGAGGTGGTTTATAACAAAATAGTTATATAATATTTTTAATTATTTTGAAATGTATTTTTTCCATATATTTATTGTTCGTATTATGTGTTTTGGTTTTCAATAGTAAAAAAAGGTGGGTGATACAAGAATATACTAAGTGCTAGCCCTGGAACAAGGTTACCTAGTTGGGCAGCAGTAATCTTCATAATGGTCTTTGTGATAAAGGTGTGAAAAAATAAATTCAAAATGTATCATCTGTCCACTATCTTCGTGATATAATATATGAGCCTATCTCCACGAAAATCTAACTAACAGATCAATTGGGCGCAGTGGTGCCTTCGAATATCCCCCGCGCGCTCTAGACCTCACTCCGCTGAATTTTTTTTGTGGGACTAATCAAAGATATTGTTTATCTGTCAAAATCGGCAACAATTAATTGTAAAAGCCAAGAAACTTTTCCTCGTCCTGGTCCTCTGTAATACATTTAAATATAATACCTTATCGGTCGTCGTCCTCAATTCTGTGGGCCGTGGCCATCGTGTACCCTGCTGGGGATCATTGCTCTCCTGGTCGTCCTGTCAGCTGCTGATGGACGACTGTATGGAGTGTCATAGGAGGAATATTTTGCCTTATTTGGTCGGACCAACGCATCAATGATCTGCCTCTGTTTTGTACCAGGCGCTTTTCAAAGAAATAAAGAAAATATTGAGAACGAGTGACAGTTTGGGAAAACGTGAATGACGCGTGCGCAGGGGAGAGACTTGAAAGCACGAAAAGGACGAACTGCTGTGTTTAATCGGGAAATGGCTGTGTATTAGAATGTGTGGGCCACGAATGGGTTGATAATATATTAATTGTAAGTATCATTATGTATAATTAATTGTAATTATCATTATGTTTATTAAATAAAAGAGATTCACCAAACAACGAGGAAGCCAGGATATCACAAATGTCTATACGGCAAGAAGCCTTTTAAGAGAGTAAACAATATATGCAGTTGTTACACAGTACTTAATAAGAATAAGTAGATCGCCTATATGAAACAAAGATCAACAAAATCATAAAGTGTTTTGTACATTTTTGGAACAACCTGTATATGTTTATATCGCAACATAGGCGAGTATTTCCGTCTGTTCTCAACTCGCTACTTCTACTGCTTCTCGACTTGCATGCAATAAAACAACAAATTGGTGTGTTAATAACAAAACACGTTGAAGATTCCTATCAAGCGTTTCGCTCAAAGGAAACTGAGAAATAAAATATATACAAATTGTAGTTATGCGATGATTGAATCAATCCAAAAAAGCAACAACGTATGAATATGTTTAAACATGCGACGATTTAGTGACGAAAACCTGTAATTTTGTGTATTTTCAAGGACGTTTTGGTTTGTTAAAACATGTAGGTCATTTTTGTATTACGTGAGATCAAATTGCACTGATTAGGTTAACACTGATTAATCTAGAGATATATTAGTTTGTCTGAATCGTCAGAAAAAATTTCAGAACATGAATCACAAAGCAACGAAAAATATCATATTTAGGTAACATTTTGCGAGGTGAAAAGTACAGGCTACAACAATTGTAAAGGACAAAATAGAGGGACGCCGAAGAATAGGAAGACGTCAGATGTCATGGCTCCGCAACATTCCTGAGTGGACCGGCATCAAAGTCGGCGAATTGTTCAGTACAGCGGCAGATAAAGATGCCTTCTCAGCAGTGATCGCCAACGTCGGGGAGACCTGATATGGCACGAAAAAGAAGAAGAAGAATCATTCGAGAAAATATACAAAGCTGACACGAACGAAACATCCAAAACCAGTATGGCTTGCTAATTAATGTAGAAATTCTTCTTTGATAATAACGTCCTTTGAAAAATCTAAAATCCATAATACAACAAGTCTCATTATTGTAGAATTTAATGGGTTTATTTGTAAAAAAAACACGAAAAAACAATACGCATATTATTCATAATAATTATTTTTTGTTTGAAATGTACAAACTTATTTGTGTATTACTGACAAAGGATTGATAAATATAATGATCTTTCGTTGTGAGTTTATAATTCTTCTCTTGAAAATTTTCTGTTGCTTAGTAAGACTTAAAATGATCCGTACCTATAATTAAAACTTCAAATATTTCGATACTTTCCGGTTTGAATATTGATTTATCTCTGTTGGTAGAAAGATCCCTTCTTTGATCTGACTCAGGATTGAGCGATGAAAACTCCTAGTTACCTGTTCCATTTCCTTGTAAAATCAGTCTGTATTTTGTTTTTCTATACCATCGAGTTACTTACATTTTTAGAGAATGAAATATTGTAGAACTCCATAATTATAAATCAAACAAGAAACGATTCTCCTGTATAAAGGATATAAAATTTCGTAGAATTTTAATTCTAATTTGATTTTACCTGTATAATTTGGTTACTCTCTTTTTTATTATTATTTTTTAAATAAAAATGAATATGTCCTTCTTAAACAAGTACATATACATCTTCCTACACCCGAATTAAGCATAAATGCTTGAACGAAATCGGCCGAGGCAGGATTCGAACTCGCAACCACTTGATTACTTGCCCAGCGCGCTAACCGCTCTGTCGTCGACCCATCTAAATGTAATATGATTATCAGTTACACATTTTAGAAAATTTATGTAAATCATGATTTAACCAAATCGTTCAATTTCAATGTAGTTTATATATGAAGAACTTAACCTTGACTTTTCTTAATTTTTTACAGTGAGATGGTTTGACCACATGGATAGACGAACGAATCGTAACTGACAACTGACGATGAACGAATATAATATAAACCTTAATCAAATGGAGTGAACGAAAATTATTTACTAATAATATGGTATTGCGACGCTTGAATGAGACAAGCATGTATGAGAGGGTGTAAATAAAGTGATGAATGTTGTTTAGATGGAAATGTATGGCAGCTAGTACTTTCTGCATATTCCGTAAGCAACATGATGTGTTTGTGTGTATTTAATACATACGTGACCAAACATAATATATATTTGATATCTGTGTTAAGTTACTTTTTTATTCATAAGCGTAGATGATTTTCGGATAATGGCCGGGTGGAATGGAGTGGAGTAGAGATATATTATTATTATTTTAAACCGAGGGCACGGATTATGAAAACGGTCACGTAGAATGCTATGGGGAAATTTCAATCAAACAAGTGCCCTTTGGGAGAGATAAAGATGTAATTTTCTTTGATATCTCTCGTGTTTAGCTTTGAGTATTTCATTATTCCGGTGACCGTTTTTGTCGTTCATTTCATCGATGTTATCTTTCGTGCGTTTCTGGATCGTTCGGCGACCGAAATTCATCGCCAGTCGTGTTCTCCGTTGACTAATGTCGCCGCCTGAACCCCATCTTACCTGCTACTCTACTTATCACTTACCGCAGTATCCTTAACTCGTTTTATAAAGTACATATACGCTACATAATATTTGAATTCAAATCATACAATACGTAATATATCCATCATACAATAATAATCATTGTATTAATTTATACTATTAATTTAAAAGTTACTAAATAAATGCAATTTAATTAATTGAATGTATTTAGCAATTACGATGAGACGGAAAAAGTACCAACTCCTTTGGTATGTAATCCAGGGAAGATACTCGTACAAAGGAGAAGAGGACCTCGACGATGAAGAATTTCTTGCCTTTGTAACTTGAGACAGCGGTTCAGAAAAGTACTACGTTACTGTTTCGGGCCGGGGTGAATGAAGTGGAGATAACCCTGATGGTCGCCAAAGAGGAAACGGCACGTGAAAAAGTGGATACAATTTAATCAAACCTCTATATCCAATTCTCGTTGTGTTTCATTATTTATCAGTACCTTGAATATTTGTTAATTAAACACATCAAATAGAATGCTGTTTCTTTTATACTTATTTGTTAGATAATTTATATCGCTCCGTATTCCCAAGACCTTACTTTAAGAGCACAATTTTTCTTTTATTACATTTTTCTGTCATTGATAAATGAATTAACGTGATATGAATACACGTAGGTATCCTTTAGTTATAATGTTGATACATATCTCTTCGAACTTGTCGTAAGTGAAGAATTTCTGTCGTAGAATATCCGTCCGTATTACGTTTCTAGATCCGTTATCTTCTAAGGGGTATTATTCCGGCCAATTAGTGAATACCAACATTACACACACCCACGTTTCTTTCTTTCGCCGCTTGAGTTTTGTATGTAGTGTACTTGTCTTGCCAGCACTGGCACTAATCGATTAAATGACCTAATTATAATAATTGTTTGAAACCCCATCTATCTTACTCTTGGTCGTTACATCGGCGGTTATGATGGTTCATTTTCTTAATTGGCCATTATGTGTTGTGCCCTACCCTAGTAATAAATAAACTAGACAGAACCACATGTGTGGATGTATAAAATTAGAGACATTATTTAAAAATATAGTGACCAAAAGACTCACATTATTCATTATAATAGGTACTCGAGAAGTTTGAAGCAGAACTTTCACTTTATGATAGTTCTTTGCGTTGAATAGGTACACAAAAATATTAGTCCTTATAATTCATAATGAAAAACGAAGTATTTGAGTAATATTTTTACCACAGTTTTTTATTATTTATTTATTAATTTTATCTTTTTGTACATAATATAAACAATACTAATACACACTGGTGGACTTATTGCCATTAAGCGTTTTCTTCCAATCAATCAGATGACCAAGTATATAATAATATTATAAATGTATATCAGCAAAACAATGAAAGCCAAAAAAAAGGAGAGAATATATATTACACTAAGGCAAATATTAACGAACAAATAAAAAACATCATAACAAAAAAGGTATTAGAAAAGAACAAGGAGAGGAAATTGGGATCAGATATTAAGGGAAAAATATTCCTTCTTTAGTTTTTTCTTGAAAATACAAAGTGAGTTAGACGACGCAATATCCGGACTTAGGCTGTGTTTCTCGAACAAAGATTAAAGTAAAAGTATAGTTGAAATACTTTGATTTCATAAAATTGTTCAAAGTTTTTGGTTGTTTCATTGAAATCTAATGCTGTATAAAGACGCATTTTGAATAATTTTATGAAATCAAAGTATTTTAACTATACTATTACTGATACTTTTGTTGAAACAACTCAGCCTTAGACTATTCCATAGTCTTGCTGATGTAGTTCGAACGACGAGAGTTAGAACACCCAATGAGAGTTGAGTAGAACTGTGGTTTAAACATTTTTTTAGACTTAAGTACTTGTGGATAATTTACGTAGTAGAATTCCATTTTAAATTATATTAAAATAAAACAATTTGTTTTAGATTCTACGTGTATTTATAAGTTCGTCGATAGCTATTTCGCCTTGCTAGGGCATCTTCAAGACTATGACGGCGTGGAGTTTCTCCACGAGAGAAACTCCACGCCGTCATAGTCTTGAAGATGCCCTAGCAAGGCGAAATAGCTATCGACGAACTTATAAATACACGTAGAATCTAAAACAAATTGTTTTATTTTAATATAATTTTTTTAGACGTTACATTGATTTTTGAGATTAAGACCACGTTCATATTGTAAATGTCTATATTATGTATGTAAAAATCAAACAGGGTCAATGATTCTACGATTTTTCATTCCATTTGCCTAATAGGTCGATGCTTGAGCATATTTGAATGCTCTTCCTCCACCACCACCCGTTTTGATATAATTTCCAGAAAGGTAGTATTGTAAAACAATCTTGCTACTGGAAATTTAAGACCCCAACTAGCTCGAACAAGGAGTGAAATCTTTCGAAAGGCTGTTTTTTGCATCATCAGATATAGCACGAAGATGATATTGAAAAGTTAGGCCTCTATCATGACCCATGACTGACCATATCCTTAAATATTACACGCGTATTGAGAAATTTTATGAAAAGAAAACTTTTGACACTAACCCATGTTTTCTTAGGTTCGAAATTGAGTCTATGGTCCGAATGCAGAGTCCGACCTAAATACTAAATTCTAAATACTAACCATGTTTTCATTGCAAAGTCGCTCACTTAAGTTAGGAGATCACGTGGCTTCCTAACTGGAGAATGCTACGAAGTTTTGTATGAGAATTACATTGCTAAGCATATCTAAATACTTAGCGCATCGGCGTAAACTAACATTAGCGAATTGTCAAAAAGTAAGGTTGATAGCGAGGAACCTAATACTAAATTCGAAATTTCGGTGGATGATGATTTTATCGACTTCGTTGAATATGTATTTGGTAATTTTGTCAAATCAAATACCAGAGTATTCAGCGATCCAAACGAGATGCCAAAAATTCGCTGGAATTTCAGAAAAATCGTGACATCGAGCTGTTAGTATGAGCTAGGTTACATTTGTTTGTGTTCTTTAAAAGGTTACTGCTATGCCTTTTGCAAACCATTCTACCATCGTCTACTATTAATTCTGATTATCTTAAATAAGATAAATTTACTTCGGTTTCATCAATAAGAACCAAATAGTGGCTTTAGGATTTTAACTAATTAGGGTTAAATCGGCCATGCGATAAAAACAACATCACTAACTTAACTAGTGTGGTCCAATCTCGGTTACTTGGGTATTGTTGGGTACAATGTACACTTTTTGTCTCCGCACTTTGTTGGATTGGACATGCCACACCCGGATTATAAGATCATGTTACCGTTTGTATAATTTCTAATTTCGCTAAGTATGGAACTTGCACACCCTCTGCTATTCTTTGTATGTCCACTTCTTGGAAAGGTCAATCCACCTTTATGTGCTTTTACTAAGCTGTTAACTATTGAAAATAAAATATTAATTGTGTAATACTTTTGGTTGTTTCGTTGGAATCCGATTCCGTCAAACGACATTATTTTGAAAAAAATTATGAAATCAAAATATTTTCATTCGATTTTATGTCTTATTCTTCTTCTGGGTCACAATCCTAGTATTGGTCTGCACCAAACACTCGATCTTTCCACTTATCTCTATCGTCCGCCAGTCTCTTCATTTTATGTACTTTCAAGGATTCCAAGGACACAATGACAATTTCTCATATTATTGAAAACAAAAGTGATATCTGTTTTCTTTGGAGCACTCTTTTTTTGTAATGTTTTCAATCTACATTCGTTTTATGATCACATTGGAAGTGTCCGCAGTGTGACATTTTTTTAACATAATTATGTTTAAAATTATTTTGCCACAGAGTTATATATATTATGAGTCAAATTACAACATATTTATTTTGAAAGCTCTTTCACACCACCAGAGACTTGCTCATAAATAAATTAAAAAAGCGCCTTTTTATGATACGAGATCATTCCAAGTGCGCTCTTAAATAATATTTATAGGTTACAAAATTCTACATAAAGACACCGAAATAATAGTTCTCGCATCATGAAACAGAGTGAATGGAGCATTTAGACCTGTTATGAATGTTCGCAACATATCAAAATATGCCAATGTTGCCATTCATAACGCACTCGTAGTGCCAACCCTGACGTATGCAAGTGAGACCTAGACATGACAGAAGTCACACGTAAGCAGAATTAATGCAGTTGTGATGAGATCGAAGTAAGATGTAATTAACATAATTGAAGTTAAACAGGTGTCAACCTATAAAAAGAAGAAGAAGTTAACACATTGAGATGGTTTGGCCACATGAGAAGAACGAATGAAGAACGCATGACGAAGAAAATATACAAAGCTGACAGGAACGGAATAAGAGGTCGGGGGCGCCCAAGAAATGGATGGCAAGACCATGTGAACGATATTCTGAAAGACGGAAATGTAAGAAGCGTGAACAACAAACGAACATGTATAAATGTGAGGTTTGGTTTTCCCTGCCTACCCCGTAAGGATCATGGCGTGTAGGTATGTATGCAAAATTCTGCATTCCACGATAGTCACAGGGTATTTTTTCCACATCTAGAAACTTAGAGCTCCGTTTACACGAAAACTGCAATTCAGGCGATCTTATGGAGGTCTTTCTGATGGCACATTCTTTTGACATAGTTCTTAAATGTAGTGCGAAGGAAGTTCTTAAATGTAGGAAAGAGCCTTTCCAGGGGGAACATATCCTTCATAACTAGGTTAAGAATCGATCACTGTGTTGTAGCTTTTCATTTATGTAAAATAAATTTTGATGTGAGTGTAGTCAGGAGGAAGAGACGTCGGACCAATTTTTCTTTTATCGCCATAGCCGATTAACTAATACCAATGTTCTTTAGTCTGATTGAATAAACACAATTAATAAATAAAAATTTTAAAGTCATTCACATCCTATTGAAATACCTAAAACTGAAGAACTTACAGTTATAACCTCACTTTTATTTCATTTAAATTAGGTTTCTGCATTGAATCAAGATGAATTGCCAAGAAACTCAAAAAATATAGTGCGATGCTGTGATGACCAAATAAGCCTTGAAAACCATTTAGCGCACTTAATAGTGAACTCACTATTGATGGAAGGACAGTCGTTTGAAACGTGTCGTTATTTAGAGTGAAGTTTTTTTTTTATCAAAATAGGTTAATGTTTTTCACCACAAGATAATCTGTGTAATCTTCAATTAATTATATACATATTCATTCAAATTATTATATACATTTTTAAAGTTATTTTTATGAATATTACGGCTGATGTAAATTTTACGGTTGATCGAAATATTTCTATATAAATATGTACAAACCTTCCACCGTTTTATTATAATTATTTTCGTAACACATGTCGTTATCAAATATTAAACCTACGTTATTATAATTATAATATAAAATTATCTCTCTCGTACGAATTTGTGGCTCCCCAAAGTATCTGTTCCTATTATGATATACATATTTCGTCAGATTATATCGAGGGTTGAATGTAATGTGGAAATTGTCAAACTAATATTTGCTATTCCAATTCTCTTCCCAGCACTCTATACTTTCATCTATAAATTATATATCTTCATCTTTTGTGACAATAACATATAACCTCATTTCGTATGGAAGCCTTTTACATTGTATCGAAATACACATTGCACGATCTACAATCATTTTTAGATTGTTTCTCTCATTTATTTTGACTGGAAGTCATTTTCGTTTCATTGTTAGTTGAAATTAAGACTAAAAAAAAAATTATGAAGTACTTCTTGAACTGCGCACCTTCAAGTTCCGTCAATTCCTTCCCTTCTATCTTGATTGAATAATATTACAAAACACACATACCTAGGATTTATATGTATTTTTCGTAAGTATGAAAATATCGTCATTTTTTCAAGTTTTCGAGAATTATAAGATTTCAAAGCCCAGCTAAAGAATTTTATATTAGATATTAGAGTTTACTGCTGTAAAAAAGTAACGAGTCTGCGAATAGTAACGCGGGAAACTTTTCTAGAAAGAAAATCTTGTTATGTAGGTGGAAAATCTTATTACTACTATGGGATTCTATATTTTTTATTTCCCTTTTTTGAAAACTTTTTCGCGCTAAAATATTATTTCAGAAAATGTTTCTTACTCTCATTAATCATTGTTGTTGGACTTATCCTTCTTCTTCAATGATTCTAGAGCCCATATCTTCTTCTTCAATAGTCCATATCTTCTTCTTCGATGACTCTACAGCCCAGCCTTGGCCTCCAGCAAATACCTCCTCCAACCTCTCCTGTCACTTGCTGCGACCCCTCCAATCTGGTACATCTAGAAGTTAAGATGCGTCTCTTACAATATCGTTCTCTCATCACAGTCTCGGTCTCCCGACCTTTCTTTTAATTCCTGTGTGCCCATCTAAAGCTCTTTGATATCCGTGGTGATGGCATGCCCTGCCCATCTACAGAAAAAAATAGGAACATATACTTATTTTAACCAGTTTCTTGTTTTCAGAAACTCGAGTTTAGCTATTATAACTGTACGGTTTGGCTGTGTGCATGTTAGAATAACCAAATCTTACATTCTCGTCTAATTTCCTCATTCCTAATCTTATAAATTGTTTTGTCACACATTCGTCTTCATCATCAAAAGTCTCAATCCTGCGGATTGGTTTGCAGAAGAAGTCTACATCTCGCATCTCTCTATCCTCTGCAGCCCTCTTCAGCTCAACACGTCATTCATTTCATTTCCTCGCACACCTGGGCCAAAAACTCCCGTCGGGGGCGCTCCCTGTGGTTTGTCCCCTCAATCATTCCCTCCATAAGGTCATGTAGGAGACCCTTGTGGCGCAATATGTTACCAATCCAGCGAGGGACCTCATTTCCACAGCGTTAATTTTACATTGAATTCCTTGAGGTGGTTTGGACATATTGAAAGAATGAATGATGAACGACTGACCAAAAAAATATACTTGGGTGTAAGAGATGGAGTGAATAGTAGGGGGCGCCCCAGAAAGGGATGGCATGACCATGTGAATGATATTTTGAAAGAAGGAAATATAAGAAGCTTGAATAATCGACGAGCATGTATGAGACGATGCATGGATGTAAAGGAAGCTAGGAATGTATGCAAAAATAGAGGAGTATGGCGCTCGGTTCTCTCTGCTTACCCCGTAAGGGATATGGCGTGATGGTATGTATGTATGTATGTATAATTTTACTTTCATCCATCTTCTGCCATGTCTCAGTTGCATACATTATCACACTTTGTGTATTTGAATATCAACACTGAAAATTCAATCTACGTTTGCCCAACACAACGTTTTTAACACACGTTTTTTCAGAGATTTTACCATATTCCATTTAATTCCATAAATATCGGCGTGACAACTATTCAATTGAATTCTCTATTCTTTCAAATAGTAATAAGAGTGTTTTTAGCGGTAATTTAAGGTCCACCAACTGAAACGAAAAATTGCGTTTCATCACATTTCTGAAAATTTCCACTAGACTGTAATGGGTTTCTACTGAGAACAAAAACCATTAGCCACCTTTTTTACTGCGTATTTTTGAATCAGTAAATTTATTCGAAACGCCCGCCAATGTCTTTTAATGTAGAAAATTTGTACCTTTCGAGAATTTAAAAAAACTAAAAAAGTTATATCAACATAACAACTATACTAAAATTGTTGCAAAGAATAATATGGTAGGTACCTACTGTCATTTTCGTTTTATCGTCCATTTACTTCAATCCAAAATCACGTGATTTCCCTATCAGGTTTTAGACAATTCTCTCCTTCATGTGCCAATTTCAGAGTTGTATTATGTAGCGTTTTACGAACAAGCAAACATATTTAACAATTTTACTGTTGTTTTAAACATTGTATGTGTTTTATCGCGCATCCCTCTGTTTTTTAGGTACTGCGCTGAAACAATCCAATCTTGTCCGGTTCCAATAATTGTCCCATTTACACTGTTTGTGGAATAGTGTCGAAACGACATAATAAAAAGTGGATTCGTAGTACCAATTTGGGGCGATAGGAGCTTACCTACAAATTGAGCTATTCAACCCTAAGCGAACGCTTCTGGTATAGGGTAGCGCCCAGCCGATAATCCATGGAGATTTTCATCTCGAACGCTCCGATGGCGGCACTAGGTGAACGTTTTGAAATTATCATTGGCATTATAGATGTGCCTCGAATTTATAATTTTACTGTTATTTTGATATTTCAGAACAGGTTAAGGGTTTTCACTATTATTTAACAAACGGATGATATTATTGCTACCTTTTCCCCGTTCTGCATAGTTAATATAAAACCTTTTATCGTTGATTAAAGCGTATCGCAATATCCAACCTTCAGTTTTGACACTTTCCAAATAAACGAAAAACAGCGCGAGCGTCACATGTCAAAGTCAACACAACAGCCCCTCGGCAACGAAAATTTTTACAGATTTCTGTTTTACGTCGTTCTATCACCGCGTTAACAAATCTGTCGATAACGTGAACCCCGTTTTAAACTAGAGTCTACAATCCGCATTTACCATTCCGCATTCTGTTTCCGGTTGGCTCTCTGATTGGTTGAGATCTCGTAGTATTAAGTCAAATAAGCTGTGAAATTTTATATTAAATGCGAAAAATTAAAAGAATATATAAATTTTATTTATAATAATTTATAATTCAATTTATAAAGCAACTCGCTCACGCGAGTCACTATTATTATTATAAACAAACTTAAGCCTAACCTAAGAATGCAGAAAAGAAGAGCTGGTACTAGACGCTACTGTTTTAAACCGCGTCCGTCTAAAGCGCACTTGCAAATATTCTTGCATTAACTTTTCATTCGTGTGTTGTCTTCCCATTCTGACTCTTTTATTTGAATTGTTGCCATCTAACGATTTTTTTTTATATCCATTCGTGTAAAAACTATAAGAATACCTCAGTAGGTATAGATGTTTTTTTACGGCGCCATATTTCCAATTACTCGTTTTAAAAGTTAAAATTTGATTATTTCGGTTTGATAACAATTTAATTAAGTACCAAAATTTTGCCCATCGTAACGATTATCCTCCGCTCTCTTTTTTTAACTTAGAAATTTTACATCCTTTTTTTGAAAGGTTTTTGGAGCTTTGTAATTTTATGGCTCAAGTAATATTTGTTCGGGGTCTAAGTAAACTTACATTTTATTGCTTATGATATCACCTCCTTCAATATAATATAATAAATTTCTTTATGGTCTAATAAAGTTTATAACGAAAACTATGAAATGACATTAAAAATATTACATAGCATGCTTTCAAAACGGAAGCAAACCAAGAATTTCAGTTTTCGGATAATGGTCTTTGAAAACTCATATTTTAATTTAACGACACCCGCGCCCTTATTTATTGTTCACTTATACTTAGTATACATTCATTAAGGGCTCCTGTATATATATTTTTTAATCTTTGTTTAATTTGCTTTTTATAATCATTAAAAAGTAGATTTTAGTTTCCAAAGAACTAAGAAGATTTAAGCAATGTCTATGACAAACTTTCTACCATTTTCCAAAATGACCAACACTTTCTTTACACATTTTCACTAAAGTATTTGCGAATATCATAGCTTTAGCCAAAAATACCGGTTCTTTATTGATAGCCAATATTTGTTTCCAAATATCTCAGCAAGGACCTCGTGGTTAACATGCTTCTTTATTTCGAAATACTTACCATATTTTGCCAAATAACTCAGCTTGAAGCAAATACCTGTTGTACACGTGCTTCTTTATTTCTATAGCCAATATTTGTTTCCAAATATCTTATCAAGGACCTTGTGATAAACATGCTTCGTCATTTCGAAATAGCCATCATTACTTTCCAAATATATCAGATTGAAGCAAATACCTTTGATACACATGCTTCTTTATTTCTATATAGCAAACATTTGTGTCCAAATATCTCAACTTTATACAAATAAGTACTTGAGGCTAACTTGTGTTATCTTTATTCATCTTATAAATTTTAATGCAACAGTAATCATTTCCAAATATCTAAGTTTTATACAAAATGCAAATATCTGTACCAAACTGGCTTCAGTTTTACAAAAAATGCCGCCATTTAGTTTCTTACATTTTATTATATTAAGCAATATACTCTTATAGAATAAAAACTTTTCAAACACCATATTTCACTATTTACAACTGTTTAATTATTTTTTTAAGATATTTATTTTTTAATAAAAAGTAATGCAATATTATTTTCCCGCGAAACTGCAAAGCAGTTTTTTGGCAGAGCAGATTCTCTCTTTCACATAATAACTTATGTCAAAAATTAAAGAACAGAATCTAAAAGAAAAATACCGGAAAAAAAAAATAAACCTTATAAATATTCATTTTATCTATAATCAATCCCCATCACTCAACAATAATAATTCAGAGTCCAACGAACGCTTGAAAGGATACATACGATTATTTAAATTGCCACATGTCAGTAAACTCGTTACTTGCGCAGGGTGTAAGGAAGTGTTTATTATTTTAATTTTTTATATAAAATTGTAAATAAACTCAACGATGTAAGTACATTATTAAATTTAAATTATCCCGGAGTATAATTCAGTTATGGGTAAATATTATTTTGTTCTTTGTCGTTTCTTATTTGCGTGGTTTAAGGAACTTATAATACATCGATATAATTATAAGGTAACGTTTATTTTTGTAAACAAATTATAAGTTGAGGGCTTATTCGCTTACAAAAATATCGGTCAATATTACCCAAATTATAGCTTTTCACAGCTAATAATTTATGCCGTACATTCCGTATTAAATTGTGTATTCAGCTATTATATTTTTCTGCTAATCGTATTGTTCAGTATACGCTATATTTTGTTGGAGGGAAAATTAAAATTGACAAATTAATATTATGAATAGCACTACTACATACTGAGGAAAAATATAGATTTAAAAGTCGGAATTCTTGATTTGATAAACGGAATTCTGGTATTTAAATCTATAAAAAATTCTCCCTATATCAATCACTAGTAGGTTTTATTAGTATGTTTTTGTTTCATTTTTTTAACTCTATTAGTTCAAAGGATTTCACCCAAAAAGGAGTGAATGTGGCCAATATTATTAAGCTCATCAATCTGACATACATTTTATATACCTGACAACTCCTAAATTTATCTGTGTGAAGCATACCTACATGCATATTTCATACCTACACGCATATTTCATACCTACATGCATATTTCATACCTACATGCATATTTCATACCTACATGCATATTTCATACCTACATGCATATTTCATACCTGCATGCATATTTCATACCTACATGCATATTTCATACCTGTATTTTCAAAGTTTGTTGAAAATATTGCTAGGGTATAAATTGGGATACGCAAAACGACATAAATATAATATGCAAAAACGTTTTTTTTTAAATGATTAATATTTAAAGAACTAAGACCGCAATTTGTGTGTACCTCAAATATATATTTTAGATTTTTATTTTATAATATAAATAATGACTATATACACCACTAATGAGCATAAATTAACATATAAATTAATTAACATATCTTAAATTAATAAAAAAAAAAAATAATAATAGTTAAAATAATAATACATACATACATACATACCATCACGCCATATCCCTTACGGGGTAAGCAGAGAAAACCGAGCGCCATACTTCTCTATTTTTGCATACATTCCTAGCTTCCTTTACATCCATGCATCGTCTCATACATGCTCGTCGATTATTCAAGCTTCTTATATTTCCTTCTTTCAAAATATCATTCACATGGTCATGCCATCCCTTTCTGGGGCGTCCCCTACTATTCACTCCATCTCTTACACCCATGTATATTTTTTTGGTCAGTCGTTCATCATTCATTCTTTCAATATGTCCAAATCACCTCAAGGAATTCACTTTCATTTTATTTATAATACTCTTCTTCATCTTGCATTCCCTCCTTATGTCCTCATTTTTTATTCTATCATATATCGTTCTATTACATACTCTTAGTGATCTCATTTCAAAATAATAATAAATATGTATATATCAATAGGGTTGTTAGGTAGTATAGAGACCTCCTCAGAGCCTGATCCTTTGATATGTTAAGTATCTGGATGGGTGAACTATTCCCAATTGAAAACTTTATGATGCGTCTGTTGCATTTTATTTTGCCCTTTTAAATAATTTACAATTTACGCATTGATCTGCTAATTCTTTTGAGGAAGTGTATAATGGTACTTTAGTATATAAGGTCTTTGAATGGTAATAATAATAATTGAGTGTTATTATTTGTAGTGCTTAATTGTTATTACTATCATTAGTAAATCGGCCAGCGCCGTAAAAAAAATTATATCTAGCGTTTCCTAAACACCGGGTTGTCGCTTGCCCCACTACTTTCAAAATAACTCCTCCCACATCTTTAGTTTAGGTTAAGTCTATATTTTCATTTTTAATTTAGTACGTAAGTCATCTTGAAGATGAGAACATCGTTCTCGAAACCGATCGACAGTTATTTGTGCTCATAAATGGTGTATACTAAGTTATTATTTATATTATAAAATAAAAATTATAATGACGCCACAAAGTTACTTCCTAGAAAATAATACTGAATATATTTTAGACTCCAAATCGATACAAAAATAGATTTGTTTGACGAGATACGGCGCAACACCAAGTTGTGTCATGAAATCGTTGAATTGATTTCTTATCCTTCAATTCTCTCATTTCATACTCGAAGGGAGAAGCGAAAGATTTGAATCATTCGATAAAATTAGCAGACGGTAAATGACAGTGTGAATGACGCGTGTGGGGTGTGGGCTAGAAAGGCGTCACGGCGTCTGTCTCACTCTCGGTGAAACATGTGAAAGTACCTTCGTGATGCTCTGTACCTACATAATAATATATCTGTGAACTTACTTGTGATATCTGTGAACATTTGTTTATATAAAGTTTGTCGAATCTCTATCTTGAGATCTTTACTTTAGTTGGTTGTATAGTGAGGTAAAATTGATCAGGTAATTAGATTTCGTTTATCAAACGAAACAAATTGATGGGAATCCGTTTTAATGTATACATATTTTAAAAACTCGAAAATTTTTCCGGGTTTGCGTCCAAGGTTTGTCCTGTATAATAGCACGTACAGTTTTACTTACATTTATAGCAACACTATCTTTTATATATTATAATTTATTTATTTAAAATTATTTTTGCTTTAAAATATTACAAACAATATATTATATGGTATTAACTCATAATAACATTTTAGAATTACCTCGTTAAAAAGTTTAAAATATTTTCCTTGATAAGGGAATCACTTTATAATAAAACAAATTTAAAGAGAAAGTAAGTAAAACAAAGTAAACATAAAGAAAACAGGTAATTGAAACGATTTCGGTCATTAGGGGAAGGGAGGGCAAGATGGAAGAAGCGGGCAAGATGGAAACTACCTACCTATCGCAAATCACGTGACAAGGCGCACAAGTCTCCACATACACAGATACACGCAGCCACCCTGTGTTTACGAACAGTGACTCGGTTCGGTTCGCGCCACCAAGCGACGTGTACACGTGTTTCGTATTTTCGCGAAAAATCATTACGAAATCAGTGAACTTTTCCAGTGTGATTATTTATACAAAGTAAGTAATACTGCCATTTTGTTTTTATACAAACTACCTATTAGGGATAGATTGTATGAATTGATATTTAAAGAGGAAAACAATTAAAGGATTTTAAAGCGTTGATATTATTATTGGCAGTGGGCATATGGGCAAGATGGAATAGTTTCCATGTTGCCCGCGTGCAATTATTTTGATTTTTGTTTTCAATTTTTCAACTTATTGAGGATGTTGTTCTTTGTAGATGGTGTTCAAGTATATAAGAAAGAGCAACAGAGGATCTTGGATCAAAAATCAGAAATCCTAACCAGTTCTCCATTCAAAGAAGCTATCGTAAAAAAGAACGACTTGAAACAAAACCAAAATTAGTGCTTAATCGGATCATCAAGGGCAAGGATAATAAAAATAACAAGATAAAAACCTACGAGAATAAAGAAAATGGCAAAAGAAAGGGTAAAGGAAAAGGAAAAAAGACAGAAAAGGATGAAAATATACTACAACATTCGGAGCAATCCTCAAAAGAAGATGTGTTGTGTGTATTATGTGGAACCACCCACAGAGGACTGGGTACAGTGTCCAGTGTGTTGTGGTTTATGTGTTAATGTTGTTTTTTATGTGTTAATTGTAAAATGTAGGGATATCCTATTCATTCCATCTTGCCCATATAAGCTTTCCATTCTGCCCTCAGGGTTAGGGCAAGATGGAATTTTTTCATTTTTTTTTTATGAGTCCTAACAGATTTTATACTCAATTTTCAATATTTTTAATTACTCAATTTTATAAACATGCAAGACCTTTCTCAAAACTGATTGAAATAAAATTTTTATATTATGTTGTTATATTTTTTTTACATCATAAAGTTAAACCTTTCATCTTGCCCTCCCTTCCCCTATAGGTATCAAAATAAATCAACAAAATTTTAAATGTTTTGATTTTATAAAACAAACTAAATACGAAACCAGTAATTCTTCGAAACAATTATAATGAAGAGTTTTTTTTACCTAAGTATGCATTGTGTATAAGGTAAAAAAAGATGATGCATTGTGATTTTTCTACCTAAGTATATTAAGATACACTGTGTATTTTTTGTACAAAAAAGCTTGTTTATTATTATTATATTATGTTATGTTACTTCGATGTATATTTATGCTGTAATTTACATTTCTATATTTAATATACGTGTAAATATTATGTTTTGTTAAAGTTATATTCAGAGCGTAAATATGTAAATGAATAAATTTGCGTACGTCCATTTAGTGGTGCCCTTTATATATCCTTTCTTTACCATATTATTATAATGTTCTTTAACCCTTCTTTTGTGTGTTGATGGTATATTTTAAAAACATATACACAACGTTACTATTCGATCTTCTAAATAAGTTAGTAAAAATGGTCATACTTCACATAAGGACTTCCTGAATGGGCACACTTCTTGAGAAAAACACATCTAAAACAAGAAGATCATACTTCATATTTTTATAAATTGTAAAAAAAACTTATCAATTGAAACACAGTTATATTCCACACTGAGTATTTTTATTTGTCTAAGCGCTTTCGCCAGTCACAGCTGGCATCCAATTTATAAGTTTTTTTTTACAATTTATAATTATGAACTTCCATTGTGTCAACGAAAAAACCTTCTTCATATTTTTGTTTCATTTCTTATTTGTATTTTTGTACAATGTCGTGTGACCGGTATCGGTCCGTTAAAGGCCATTGTCAGAGTACCTGTCAAACTATCAGGGTCTTACTTACTATTTGAAATACGAGTTTAATCCGATGCTAAGTCAGTTTCAGCCATACCAAAAACTGGGTAAGTATCGGCTTGAACACAAATTGCAAATAGTAGGTAAGTAAGGCCCATAGTGTTTTTATCGAGTTTCACCAAAATTTGTCCGTCTACAAAATTATTAAGTTATGTGTTTTTTTGCACTCGTTTGTACCTAAACAAGTTGTTAATGATGATGTTTTGCAAAAATATTAAATTAAATAAAAAATATTTCACGTCAAACCATAGATCGTTTACTTTTTATACTGTCAATGTCAATCACGTAGATACTCTTATGTTAAACGCAGTTTTTTAACATTCAAATACAGAGCATATTTCAGAAAAAAATACATTATATGAAATAATACAAAAGTAATTCATGTAGTACTTAACATTTATTTACACTTGGTTATATGTAAAATGAATACTTTGAACCCCTTGATGAATACATGATTTTTTTTCATAGATCAGGTTCAATGTCTTGATTAAAAATGAATGACGGTCGAATTAATTAGACCTACGCGCGATCTAGTTATCAAATAAAACTTCTTAGTTCTTAATACTGATGCATAAGTATGTTTTAATTTTTGGCTTATGTGATACGGAATTAATCAGCTTATTGTTATATACTTCCTTATGTGTATAATATTATACTTTATGTTGAATAATCCCTATGCAGAATGCGCTGTTTCCCCCCAAATTTTCAGTTCATTTATTCTTTTTAAGCTGTACATCTATTCTGCTCTCTCTCTATCTATATATATTAATATCGTGCCATAGCTTTATCCTCTGGTTATCATACTTTATTGACATAAGCTCTCTGGAATAGGGATCATTCTCAGACCTTGTAGCTGGCATTATTCTGTTATGTACATTTTATACTACAACCTACGATGTGTTACGTCTACGGTATATTACAATGAATACACAGTAGAACACAACGAAGAAGGAAAAAAATATGAAAATTGACTCGAGAAATATTTCAGAAATGTTTCAAATAAATTTTGTTTTTGATTTTCTTGACGTTTTCGTTCTGGAATTTGTTGATCAACATAAAAAGCTTTCTGAATATTGTTTTTTTGTTGTTGTAATAAACTGAAATGAAAGAAAATTTAACGTTTTTTTTGTGTCAATAATAATTCTCCAAAATTCACTCCTATCTTGTTTATGTTTCTTGTAACATTTTTTTAATAATTTATTTTCATTGTTATAAATACTTTCTATAAACCAAATTAATAAAAGACAATGCTTTTTTTACTTCATTCCGGGAGCCCTGGGGGGCTAGTCTGGTCAACAAGCGAAATCAATATCATCCATGTTTACCCATATCATGGATATAATTATCTTATGGAGCTGTATAACATCTTAAGATGTTATACAACTCCACAAAAAAATTATATCCATGATATGGGTAAACATGGATGGTTTTGATTCCGTCGGTAAACCAGCCTTGCCCCCCTGAATTTAATTTGAAAAATCGCCATATTCCGAGAATGTTTTTACCGGGCTCGATGATTGTAACCCCTATTAGTGGCAACTTACCCATATTAAATACATCCACCTACTCTCCGGCAACATTGTTCAAGTCATCAATTTCTCCTATCATTCTTAAACCCACCCCCCTCTCCCTAAACACTCGATTCAATCCTGAGCCGGTTGTCGTTTTTTTGCTAATTAGGGCAAAGTCTTCATCTATCACATCCCTTTTTGTTAAAAACCAACCACGGTGCGTTTCCATTTCAAAGGGCAAAAAAGGTGATCTACTTTGATGGGAGAGCGGCCGAATAGGCATGATGACTAATTTTGAGAAACTATCCCACGATGTTTTTACGCATCCACTGTTTTCAAATATATATACGTTTCTACATAAAATAAAGGTTTAGTAGCAAAAATCGCCATTTCAAAATCAAATTTGACATTTACACCAAAAAACGCTTATAGTACAATGGCGTCTGTCAGTGACGTCATGGTATTGTAAACTGCGTATCAACTGTATGTATTCGAGCAGTAAATTCGACGATTTGTGCATTTAAAATGAATTCAAAAGTGTATAAGTGGTGTGCGGTCCCTCAATGTACAAACACGTCGATAAAAACACCTAATAAGGTATTTGTTTTCGTCCCACGCGAAAAAAAAACGAGGAATAAGTGGTTAAATCTCGCACGGCGAAACACAGCAAGTGTATGTGAAAATTCTCCACTATATTTCTGTGAAGACCATTTTGATGTAAGTTTTTACTTTATATCATATATTATAAACAATACGTATATCTAATAATCTTGTCAGCTAATTTATTTATTATCTAAATGACGCTTAATAAAGACAATAACTTTTTAGGTTAAGTTTCATTTCTTTATTGTTATTATCCACCACGGTTTACTTTATGAGTCATTTATTTGTTTCAGTTGCCAAATGATATGGAGAACTATATTCAATACCTTGTGATGGGCTCAGTGTCGCAAGTGCGTATGAAACCAGGGTGTATTCCCAAAAAATTTGAATGCCAATCAGATCGAAGGAAACGAACATCTACCACTACAACTACAAAACGACAATATATGCTGAAGAAACAAAGGATGATGCTAATTGAAGAATGTGAAAAAGATTTATTAGAAAGAAATACAATTACAAAACATGTAGAACCTTCATCTGACAGATCAGGTAAGATACATAATATACCTTTTTCAAACAAAAGTTTGAACTCTACAATATTTGATTAGATGTGTGACCTATTATTTGATCAGATGCAA
Organism: Molanna angustata; assembly: GCA_963576475.1. NCBI lineage: Eukaryota > Metazoa > Arthropoda > Insecta > Trichoptera > Molannidae > Molanna > Molanna angustata. The sequence goes on along the minus strand of OY754978.1, from coordinate 22,741,729 downwards.
ATATAAGTGCAACTATAATCTGTCTGTCGACCTGTCATTCCATGCAGAAACATAGGGAGATGCGCATGATATTGACTGCGATACAATATTCCAACGTAGAAACTCTGTAACGTAATATGTGCAGTCAAACTATAATATTTACTCACATAAATAGTTTGGTCGAGCTATTGTATGGGAATGAGTATTCTATAGTTTTATTATTATTCTATGATTCCGATGTAGAAACTTTGTAACGCAATATGTGCAGTGCAATCCAACTATAATATTTACTCACATAAATAATTTATAATTGATAAGTTTTTTTTTTCAGTTTTGCACACAGTTGAAGAAAGTGAAAAGGATTTAATAGAAAGAAGTACAATTACAAAACATGTAGAACCTTCATCTGACAAATCAGGTAAGAAACATGTACATATCTTTTTTCAAGAAAAGTTTCTGAACTCTACAATATTTGCTTTGATGTGTGACCTATTATTTGATCAGATTCAAAAATAAGTGCAACTATAATCTATCTATCGACCTGTCATTCCATGCAGGAACATAGGGAGATATCATAGAATAATAATAGTATAGAATACTCTTTAGCCTGCAGTAAACGCTACTGCTTTATGTTGACTAATTTGGTCAACATTTTGCTACGAGCGTTCAGTAATCATTTGGCCGTCTACGTGATACGTTCTCCAAATAGGGAATTTTTTAACTGCTTGCAAAATTATTTACGCAGTCATAACGAGTATACTATACGAACAATGTCTACCAGCAGAGTCATACATATATTGACACGAGCTGGTCAATAAAACGGCTTAACTTTTTCAGCGAGCTATTGTATGGGAATGAGTATTCTATAGTTTTATTATTATTCTATGATTCCGATGTAGAAACTTTGTAACGCAATATGTGCAGTGCAATCCAACTATAATATTTACTCACATAAATAATTTATAATTAATAAGTTTTTTTTTTCAGTTTTGCACACAGTTGAAGAAAGTGAAAAGGATTTAATAGAAAGAAGTACAATTACAAAACATGTAGAACCTTCATCTGACAGATCAGGTAAGATACATGTACATATCTTTTTTCAAGAAAAGTTTCTGAACTCTACAATATTTGCTTATGTAGATGTGTGACCTATTATTTGATCAGATGCAAAAATAAGTGCAACTATAATCTATCTATCGACCTGTCATTCCATGCAGGAACATAGGGAGAGGCATGATATTGACTGCGATACAATATTCCAATGTAGAAACTTTGTAACGCAATACGTGCAGTGCAATCCAACTATAATATTTACTCACATAAAAAGTTTATTATTGATAATTTTTTTTTTCAGTTTTGCACACAGCCAAAGATCTACAAGATAAAACAGCTGATAAATCAATACAAGTATTCATAGCAAAAAAAAAAAGAAGTAAAGCCATCCAAACAGAAAATAGATTAGTAAGCCATATGACATCACCATTGAAATCTAATCTTCAGTCTGTTTCTACTTCTCCATTTAAAGTTAAAAGTGTTGCTCCCAATAAAATATGTACCACGGAAGTTCAATCAGATTCTGATATTTCATATACACCGTCATCAACCAAATATTCCCAAGAATGTGCTTCAGACTGCAGTGAATTAATTGAAGCTGAAAAAAAACAAGAGGCATCAAATATTCTTAAATATACAGTGATTAAAATTATGAAAAATCCACGTACTTACATTGGAATTCCTATAGACTGCTACTACTTAATAGACTTAATTGAAAAACAGACAAGTATTCCTGCTAACCATGTATTAATGTGTTTAAAAAAGATTAGATTGAATAGCTCATTTAGAGAACTCGCTTATGATTTTTCCTTGAACTCGACACATGCAAGCAAAATATTTTTAAAAAATGTTCCTGTATTGGCAAGTGTAATGCGTCCTTTTATTGTGCAACTCAATAAAGAAATCACAAAAAGGAATTTGCCAATAGCTTTCAGGCACAAGTATCATAATGTGAGTTGCATTATTGACTGCTTAGAAATAGAGGTGCAAAAGCCTTCCAAGACTGTCAATCAAGCTCTTTCATGGTCGGACTATAAAAAAGCCAACACCATAAAATATCTTGTGGCCTGTACACCAAATGGTTTGGTAAATTATATTTCACCAGGTTATGGAGGGAGAATAACAGATACATGTTTAGTTGAATCGTGTGATTTTTTAAAGTGTTTGCAACCAGGTATGTGTGTGATGGCTGATAGAGGATTCAAGCATGTAGAGCTACATTTACGTAAGCAGGGAGTACAACTTGTACGACCTCCGAGTGTTGTTACTGGAGCCAAACTCTCAAAAAATGAAGCAAGGGAAACTAAACAAATTGCCAGTTTGCGAATACATATCGAGAGAGTAATACGCCGCCTACGAGAATTTGCCATGTTAAAGCCTCATGCATGTTTAAACCATAATTTAGTCAAATTACTTGATGATATTATTACAATTGCCTGTGGTTTAATAAATTTGCAAGATTCTCTAATAAAGTAAATAAAACTACTAAATTTCTTATTCAATACAAATTTATTTCATTTTTTTCTATTGTTTTTTTATATTATTTAAAAAAATATACTACAAGGTAAATTAATCAATGATTTAAAAGAAAAGTCACATATTTATTGAGCTCATACATCTGTTTTATTATACAGAACTAAAAAACGCTACATCTATAATAGTTATACAGAAAATCACAAAAATCTGGGCTAAGTCAAAAAATGCAGGAGGAAAATAAGCAATGTACACTGGTACTTGTTTTTTTAATTTTCATTATATTTAATCAGGGGGAAGTATTTGTGAGTTTTAATTTAGTAACACTGCTACCTAAAAAATAAAAATAATTACACCAATATATCCTTTTGATTTCATCTTATCGTGTGAAATAGCTTTCAGTGTAGAGTTATAATTAGTAAACCTGTCATTATTGCATCCAGTTTCTTGTCTTGGCCAAATGGATCCACGTCCATTGTCAGAGTGATTAAATTATTTTTTGTATTAATAACAACATTTGTCATTAATATTAATATACTCTTTTACTGTCATTATTTCTTGTATTTATAATTTGTGCTATTATTTTCCATCATAATAAAAACTCTTTCTACATTTCTATTTTTACTGAAAACTTGTTGGGTGCGTGTTAAATTAATATTTGACATAGTACCTGTTATTTACCAGAGAAGCAATATAAAATAAAATAAATTAAATTTTTATTACTTGCATTTATAACTTGTATTTGTCATAATTATTAATGTGCTCTGTTTTACAGTTCTATTTTTACAAATAATTATTTATTGTATTTATTACTTGTGCTACTGTTATTTGTCATAATTAATAATGGGCCTTTTTTACGTTTCAATTTTACTGTCGATTGTTTTTTTTTTGCTTCACAACTTGTCGCTAAAAATATGCTTTTATTTACTTTACTATTTTTACTGTGAATAACTTTTATGTATTTTATAACTATGCGTTTATTTTCATAATCAATGTTATGCTCAAATTTGAATCTATAATATTATATATTTTTTAAATAGCTAATTGTATTTATTCTCTTTCATTCCTATATTTGTCTCTACATATATTTTTAATTGTGTGCTTTTATGTGTTTTTGGTATTTGACATACATATTTGTGTTTTTGGTATTTGACATACATATTTGAATTGTTATCTTTTTTATTAATATATTTATAAATAAAAAAAAAATACATATTTAAACCTGTTCTAAAGATAATATATCATGTTTGTATTTTATTCCTTACCCATAGGTAAATATAACTAACTACATGCATATACAACAAGAATTTCTTGTCCTTTGACAACATTAATATACCATCGGTTAAAAATTAAGTTCAAAATAATGAATTTTTGAATGAAAAAAAGTACATAATATATAACAGGTGAGATTTATTAAAGGCAAATATGATTTCATATTGATATTACATGTTTAAAGAGCTTTAACTCATAGTTCATTACTTTTCTGAAAGCAATGTTATATTTCTTCACAATAATATTAGGTCTCAAAACATTCAAAATGCTCTCAAGATCTGGAAAATAAAGCTAATCTATTTTTGTTTAAATAATGTATGCAACATAAACAATCTACACCAAACTGCAATTAGATTTTGACAACATTAATAGAAAAATACACCATCGGTTAAAAATTAAGTTCATAATAATGAATTTTATAATGAAAAAAATATATATTTATATAATATATACATTGCAGGTGAAATTTATTTGCAACTTTGACTTCATTATTGATATTACATGTTTAAAGAGCTTTAACTCATAGTTCATTACTTTTCTGAAAGCAATGTTATATTTCTTCACAATAATATTAGGTCTCAAAACATTCAAAATGCTCTCAAGATCTGGAAAATAAAGCTAATCTATTTTTGTTTACATAATGTATGCAACATAAACAATCTACACCAAACTGCAATTAGATTTTGACAACATTAATAGGAAAATACACCATCGGTTAAAAATTAAGTTCATAATAATGAATTTTAGAATGAAAAAAATATATATTTATATAATATATTATACATTGCAGGTGAAATTTATTTGCAAATTTGACTTCAAATTGATATTACATGTTTAAAGAGCTTTAACTCATAGTTCATTACTTTTCTGAAAGCAATGTTATATTTCTTCACAATAATATTAGGTCTCAAAACATTCAAAATGCTCTCAAGATCTGGAAAATAAAGCTAATCTATTTTTGTTTACATAATGTATGCAACATAAACAATCTACACCAAACTGCAATTAGATTTTGACAACATTAATAGGAAAATACACCATCGGTTAAAAATTAAGTTCATAATAATGAATTTTAGAATGAAAAAAATATATATTTATATAATATATTATACATTGCAGGTGAAATTTATTTGCAAATTTGACTTCAAATTGATATTACATGTTTAAAGAGCTTTAACTCATAGTTCATTACTTTTCTGAAAGCAATGTTATATTTCTTCACAATAATATTAGGTCTCAAAACATTCAAAATGCTCTCAAGATCTGGAAAATAAAGCTAATCTATTTTTGTTTACATAATGTATGCAACATAAACAATCTACACCAAACTGCAATTAGATTTTGACAACATTAATAGGAAAATACACCATCGGTTAAAAATTAAGTTCATAATAAGAATTTTTTAATGAAAAAAATATATATTTATATAATATACATATACATTGCAGGTGAAATTTATTTGCAAATTTGACTTCATATTGATATTACATGTTTAAAGAGCTTTAACTTATAGTTCATTACTTTTCTGAAGATAATGTTATATTTTTCTTCACTATAATATTAGGTCTGAAAAAATATATTTTTATTCATTTCTGAATTTTATTTACCTATAATACACTTTGGTACAACAATGGATATATATGAACTTTCCATAATGATGATAAAGTTTCAATGAAATCACACACGTATTCTTCATCATATATCACACACAAAATTTCTACATTCTTTGTTTCGGTGTAGTTATAATCAGCTACACAAAAGTAACCTTTTTGATGTCCGGTCAAATACATCTGTATTTGCATCTGTGCATTATATTTTTGTGTAGGTTTACCATCTTTAATATAATTTTGATGGGTCATTGCACTCATGGGAAACTTAATTTCAATAATACCATCTTCGCAGATTCCATCGGGTGATCCTGCTATCATTGGGTACTTTTTAGAAAGCATAAGACCACTCTTGTTTATTTTTTTTCCCAGTTTAATGGAGACAGTTCTGCGCACTTCATCTTCTAATATTCTCCCACGTTTCATAGCTGGTGTATCTGGAATTTTTCCTCCCATAATTAAGGACACAAGCGTTCCATCATATGTTTTACAACGACTGAATTCAAATGCTCGAGATGCTGTTATTCTTCCATACCTTAACTCATACCAAATACTGTTTTGGTGTTGTCCTCTGGTCACCTCTTCAATCTTAGCAATAAGTTCGTCTGTCAGAATTAGCTTCTCCAAAAATGTATCACAACATTTCTCTTTGTGTTCAAGTACCAGTTGATGCATAGATAAACTTTTTACTTCTTCAACAATATACTCTGGTTGATATTTGAACAACTCACAGTTATCGATATTTCTTTTTTTTCCAATCTCTAAAAATTTCTTTAGTACCTTGGTATTCGATGGCAAGCTAGGACTTCCGTTTGATAGGTCTTTGGCTGTCATAAATTTCAGACTAGTGCCAACCCTAGACAGTTTTGATTTCGTCCAGTAACATTCTACGGAAGTACAGGACGGCTCTTCACTCCTGCGATGAATCCACATGAGGAATGCTACGGCATGCTTACAGCCCCCTTGAGAAGCAATACAATCATGACATTTTGAAGAAATGATTTCTTCTTCTTCTTCATCCACAATCAATGTCACTGCATATAACTTAGCGCGAACCTTATGTTCTGGGCAAATTTGACATTTCACTGTACACATTTTTCCATCTCGTCTAAGTTGTACATAACTTATAGCGTCATCACCATAAGAAGGCCGTGAGGACCTAAAAATAAAATCAATAAGTGAGCAGTTATGTAGATATTCGTGTTATACAACATAATCTTAATCTATAGGTACTCGGGGCAAGCATGATGACTGTTTTGTTTAAACTGTAATGTTTTTCGTAATTTTTGACAGTTAAGCGTGGAATGACAAATGCGGTATTTTATTAATTACGCTTTTACAATGAAGTACTGATGAAGTATTTGTTCCCCCACGCTTTGCTGCCAATATTATAATTCATTTACCATTAATTAGGTAATAAGCATATTATAGAGAACTTCATGAATGTCCAAACGTCAAAACAAGCCATCATACGACGTTTCCCGTGTATGCTTTTAACTTATGAACACATAATGTAGAGAAAAAGGTGCATATTTTATCGATTTTCGAAATGTTAAATTATGGATAAATAAAGTACTTACAGGTGCATATTTTATCGATTTTCGAGATGTTAAATTATAGATAAATAAAGTACTTACATGGAAGTTTTTACGTTTCGAAATTCTGACGAGCAAAAGTCTTTGTTCGACGCAAAGAAATTTCCGACCATCAAAAGATCCATTCTCGGCAAATTTGAGCTATTTGCTTTGATGAATCCTTGTTCCATTGCTATTTTATTGTTTTAATTACACACTTAAAATCCCGATTAAATATTACATACACCGATAACACCAAAATAAACACAGGCCAGACCGACAGTGAATGCGTATATTGCCATAGAACACAGCAAGTTTACTTCTATATTATCTGTAGAACACAGTAAGAAGACGTGAACCTACAATATCGTGACGTCATGCTCTCTGATTCGCTCTGATTGGCGTTTCTCATAAAATGGCGGACTATAATATTTTGTGTTTTTATTTTAATAATATTAATATTATTCACTCTTTTAAAATGAAAATAAATACATTTTTATAAATCTTTATAACCTATTTTATTTTTTAAAATCATAATGTCAATGATTTTTTCTTACTGTCATCACGCCTATTGTAATTATTGAACCAATCAGATTCGGTTACAAAATGTTCCTGAAATATTTCCTCCTACGAATAGGAATATTAAAAAAGGAAACTGCGCCCCCTCTAATCCTATTTAACAATTAACAGTGTATTTGCTGTATATTTATATTACGAAACTGAGATTGTTAAAAATAAATTATGAAAGAGGGGAAATTTTTAAACCGACCCATATCAAAAGCACTAAACTTCTTATAACACTTACAAACATAATTAAAATAAAATCAATAAATAATCGAATATAGACAGAAATGCCTCATAATAGGCTGCTAATGTCTCAAAATAGAAGTAACTCGGAAATGTCCGGACGACTCGACTTTTCGAAGACTTCGTCCCACACGAATATAAGCCTCTCTGTCGCGCCGGTCTAAGTTAATGCGTGCGAGTGAGGCAAAAGTAAACGTATATTGAGAGGGCATATAACTAGTGATTGAAAACATGATATTTTAAAACCGCCTAATACACTACGACGTTATGTGTTAGTAAAGGTGACTATCGCGTGCGTTTGAACGGATTTATACGCTATTTGAATATCGGAAATCAAAAATTTGTTGTTTTTTTTGCACTTTGAACAAACCTGACTTGAAATTAATAAACTATATCGGTTATTCTATTATACTGTTTCGAATATTTATTTATTAATTATTAATTTAATATTCAATTGTATTTTCTTTGATTTAATGCACTTTTTAAGTAAAAAAAATATTTGTATTCAACATACATTTTAGGAGTAATTTTTAAAAAATGGATATTTTTTAAAGGCTTATATACCCTCTTAGAAATTCAACCAATGTGATTTATTTCTTCTCCATTGTGCTCCCCTATGTTTAAAGATTTTTTTGCTACTTAAAAGTCGAATTTATTAATTGCTTCTTCTTTTATTTCGGTTAGATTCCTTTCTGCACTATATTTTTATGCTTCCGTCAGTTAAATATAATGTCAATCATGTTGACCAAAGTAGTCCATCCGCCCTACTGACTGACTGTTATAAATCACCTTTGCATTCTCTTCCAGCCCCCGACTTGGCTGATATATGAAAGGTAGGCAGTTGGTTCCCCCTGCTCACCGCGGGGTCATAATCATTAATATTGACCGTTACTCTCCCTCTCCCTTGGACAGAGCCTAATCCAATATATATTCAAATGATGCAGTTCCACCGGGGGTAAAGAAATCTGGGGCGCTAAATATTTTATTTTATTTATAATTTTTAGGAAGACTAACAGGTGGTAGCCCAGTGCTAAGGTCGTCGCCTCATGCGTGAGGTCGACGGTTCGAATCCGGGCGGGGCACGCACCTCTGGATTTTCAAAAAAAATCTATGTGCGGATTTATATCACTAGCTATGTGTAACCATGATCCAATTTGTCTGGTTCCCCTTTCTAAGGGTTACGAAGGTCAGATGGCAGTCGCTTCAATGTCATTACCAGACTCGCCAATTCCATGATCATGGTCAAAGCGTACCCCGATTGAAGCGGGACAAAAGCGCTGTAACATTCATTAAGTTTATCGTTATTTCGTTCACAGAGTGGAAGTGCATAGTGAAATTGTTACAAGTATAATGACACATCGAATATTTTTTAATTGCATATACGCAAACATTAGATTTTTTTCTTCGTCGGGAATCAAATGATATTTTTACTGAAAAACTTTTTAACATCTCAATAGAGACGAAGTTGGGATATTATAGACAGCCGATTGCAGGTCGTAAGCCCTGTAGGTGCCTTGAGTTCCTGGTTCTTCTATAATATCCCAATTTCGTCTCTATTGAGATGTTAAAAAATATATCAATAAAAATATAATCAGTTTTACTCCACGTTATTAATCCACGTTTCTGGATATCCTGAGATGGCGAACCAATGCATTGAACATGGTCTTAATTTTGATCGCAACATTTTAGAGGTCCTACGTCTGGAGTCGGAGGGACAAAAACTGGATACCTGCTAAATATTAATCTAACACGCATACAAATCTTGTTGCCACATTAATGGTGATAGTAATCGTCTCACAAATCCAGACTGAGAACATCTAAAAAAATTGTCTCCACCGGGAATAACCATGGACCTTTGGCTCAAAATTCAGCTGTCTAACCGAGCCACGGATGCTGGTGATTTTAATGGAAGGGGGGGGCGTCGGAACCTCGGAACCGGCCCTGGGCTTCGGACTAAAGACCCAAGAATTTATCAGAGCAATGAAACGATATCTTTTGGTAATAGGTAACGCGCGTTACACGACCGTCATCAAAATCTATTTCCTACATAGGGCCGGGCAACAAGAACACGTTGCTCTGAAATGAAACAAATGTGGATTTATGATGAGAAATATTAAATTTCATACCCCCGATGTAATATGGTTTGAACGTACAATATATTGTTTACAGAGATTACCGACTATCTGCTGAAATCCATTTCTTCATAAGTACTATATGTATTTTTTAAAAAGGCTTCAACCCGGTCCAGTAAACGCAGTCCTATGCCTTCTGTGGTAAACTTTAAATACACTTTTTCTTCAAGTACTGTCTCCTCTGCGGATCTCTTGGCGATCTTCGGGGTTATGCACAGCATGTTTAATGAGACCCTGATCTTAAATACCTTAGGTAATTAAAATAAAATGGTTAATATAAACTAGTAAAGTAAAGTAAAGTAAATTTTATTAATAACAAGTATAAAAAGGATACATTTTGACATATTATAAAAAAAATATACATCACAAATAAATTTGAAATTCTCCCCGAAAAGAAGGAAACCTTGTGCTTCGGGGAGGAGTTCACAAAACTTAAATTTAACAAGATACATAAAATACGAAAGAGTTCATAAAAAAAAATATATTTTATTTTAATTTACAAAAGTGGAAAAATAAATAAAAAAAGCTAACAATTAATAAAGATATACACAGGACCTCACACACACAATACATACACTAATATTAATACATTCATATGGTACAATGAGGAGGAAATTATTTTAACTTTTTTTTTAAAGTTGACAAGTTGTCAGTATTATTTATTACTTTATATTTCTATCCAGTGCATTGTACCATTTTACACCCATGAATGAATAATGGCTCTGTCCCAACTTCGTTAACCTCATGGGGAGTCTTATATAGCCCTCAAGTTGTAGTCTAGGAGTTACATACAATATGTCATTATTTGCCCCATTAACAATCAACTCTTTGACCACCTGACAGATAGCCACTTTCTTGTATATATTCTGTACCGAAGGGACAGGCAGTTCACTGTACAATTGGCTAGTACTGTAGTCACGTGGTTTTCTGAGGATTATTTTTAAGACACTTCTCTGGGCTATATATAAAGGACATAAGGTGGTCACATAAGCTCCTCCCCATGCTATTATTCCGTAGCGCAGGATTGAGTGTACGAACGCATAATAGACAGATGTTATTGTTTTTTTGTCTAACATGTCTCGCAAGTTATAAAATATAAATACATTTTTCTTATGCGTTCAGTAACACAACTTATGTGTTCCTTCCATTTAACGAGGCAGTCCACAATCACTCCTAGGTATTTAACCTGCTCAACCTTCAAAAGGGTATTACAAGAGTCACAAGAGTCAGAAGATGCCGAACATTGATTATTATGTATTGTAATTTTTATATCTGTTGGTAATGATTTATGTTGATGAACAAAAGGAACAAAGACAGTCTTGTCTACATTGAGTGATAGCAAATTTTTATCAAACCACATTTTCAGTTGAGAAATATCAGAACTAGCTTTTTTAGATATCTGTGACCAGGATTCACCCTCCACAAGTAGGACAGTATCATCTGCATATGATAGTATCGTAGATGTAAGACCTATTTTAAATATTTGATTTACGTATAAAATAAATAGAATCGGTCCCAAAACCGTGCCTTGAGGCACCCCGAATGTGGGAGTTTGACTGTTGCTGAGATGGTTCCCGATCTTAACACGTTGCTGTCTATTTAAAAGATAACTTTCTAACCACTTTTTTGCAACTCCGTGAATACCGACGTCATTTATCTTTTGTATTATCTTAGTGTGACTCAGACTATCAAACGCCTTACGTAGGTCTACAAATACACCCAGACATTTCCTACCAGAGTCCAGTACTTTATATATGACTGAAGTTAAATTTGCCAGAGCGTCCTCGGTGCCCATATTCTCTCTGAATCCAAATTGTCCATTGCAAATTATATTTTCCGAATTGAGGAAGCTTGTCAGTTGTGTCTTTATAACTTTTTCGTATATATTTTGCTATATTAGATGTCAGAGAGATTGGTCTATAATTTCCTACCTGTCTTGGATCGCCTGATTTAAACAATGGTACCACCTGAGTGTTTTTATATGTATCGGGAAAAACTCCACTATTCAAACTGACATTGATAATATGTGTCAGTGGAGACTTAATATAATCTACGTTTTGCTTAAGAATTTCTACCGTGACATTATCAAAACCAGGAGAAGATCCGCCTTTCGTATCTTTAATGATTTTAATGATTGTTTCCTCATTTATACATTGGCTTTCTGGCTTTCAAAACATTTCAAAAACTTCAATCCCCGTCAAACAAGAAAGCATACAACAAGATGACAAAGGATTGTAAAAAAACCATTAATCAGGCTAAAAAACTCCATGACCAACATATAAGTCAAAAACTCTCCTCATGCCCTAACGGTAGCCGAAGATTCTGGTCATTGTCAACCTCCATAGGTCAGAACTTTTGCACATCTTCATTTCCGCCTTTAACGAACCATGACGGATCCATTGCTAACTCTGCCACCGACAAAGCTAATCTTCTCGGTAAATTATTTGCAGATAACTCAACCCTTGACGACGGAGGAAAAACTCCTCAACCAGTTCCACATTGTGGTTTTAAAATGAAAGAAGTAAGGATTAACTTCTCTGAGGTTTTACTCGCCATCCGAGGGTTGGATGTTAACAAAGCTAATGGACCAGATGGAGTTCCCGTTCTTGTGTTAAAAAAATGCTCCGAACTAGCCCCAGTTCTCACTAAACTCTTCAAACTCTCGTTTAAAACTGGTATTGTCCCATGTGACTGGAAAAAAGCGGTCATCCACCCAATTCCGAAAAAAGGTGATCGCTCCAACCCATCTAACTACCGACCCATCGCTATTACTTCTGTACTCTCCAAAATAATGGAAAGGGTACTAAACACCAAGTTGATCACATACCTCGAAGCAAACAAAATTTTAAGCGACCGCCAATATGGATTTCGTGGAAATCGATCTTGTGGCGATCTACTCGCGTATGTGACATCCGTTTGGGGTCGAGTTATGGAACGCTTTGGAGAAGCTCAAACTGTCGCCCTTGACATCTCTAAAGCTTTCGACCGGGTTTGGCACCGAGGTCTCTTAATGAAACTCCCTTCTTATGGACTACCCCAGTCTCTGTGTACTTGGATTGCGAATTTTTTAAAAGATCGCGAAGTCATAACTGTAGTGGACGGTTGCTCTTCTTCTCCCCATTCCATTTATGCGGGAGTCCCTCAAGGGTCCATTCTATCTCCAACCCTATTCCTCCTACATATTAATGACTTGCTCTTACGCGCCCCCATCCACTGTTACGCTGATGACAGCACAGTCCATGACAATTTCTCTTTTAACAAACCTCCTAAACAGAGTGAAATATCAGAAGCCCGGAAAGACCTTCATCAAAAAATAAATAGCTACCTCCACTCAATCAATACCTGGGGTGAAAGTAATCTTGTTTCATTTAACGTCTCAAAAACCCAAGCCTGTCTAATTTCTGCGAAGAGAAACCCCAATGAATTGCAAGTGTCTTTCAACGGAAGCACCCTACCTAACAGCAGCTCTATCGACCTGCTTGGAGTATCTATAACGAACCAATTACACTACAAGGGCTCCATCGAAGCTAAGGTGAAACTCGCCTCTATATAGTACGCTCTGGGCTCCATCGAAGCTAAGGTGAAACTCGCCTCTATATGCGCGCTCTATATAGTACGCTCAAAAAAAATTGAGCGTACTATATAGAGCGCGCAGATATTTTACTAAGACCCAGATCTGTATACTCTACAAAGCGCAAATACGTCCAATTATTGAATATGGCAGTCACCTCTGGAGTGGCGCCCCCCAATACCTACTGAATACCCTCGACGCTGTCCAAAGGCGTGCTATACGTCTGATTGATGATCCATCACTGACTGATGGATTGCAATCACTAGAACACAGACGCAGAGTCGGTATTTTAAGTTTATTCTATAGATACTACCACGGGAATTGCTCAGAAGAACTTGCATCTTTGGTCCCTCCTCCACCCACTCGCAACAGAGTCACTCGCTTCACTCAATCGCAGCATCCATTCACAGTGGACCTTCAACATATACGAACAAGTCGCTTCTCGAACTCCTTTATTAATACAGCAGCCCGACTGTGGAACGATCTTCCGAATTCTGTGTTTCCATCTTCGTACAACCCGGGTCTTTTTAAAATCCGAATTAATAAACTCTTTTCTAGGTTGCAAACCCCTCCCAACGCTACGTAGTGCGCTTCTTCGGAAGAGTAAAATGGACCCAAATCCTAATAGCTGGCGTCCCCTACGTAGACATGTTAAAAAAAAAAAAGTTTAGTAACCAATAACAATTCATTTTCATGAGTTTCTCCTACTTGATGCGGACCGATTGTTTTCGCTAGAAGCTCTCCGACTTTAGCAAAATAATTATTAAAAATATTAGCAACCTCCTTGCACGTTCAACACTGAATCGTTATGTTGGATTTCGCGGATAGCAACTCGCCTACCTCAAAAACTACCTAAACTACCTCAATATATCCGCCGAATCATTTTATCTTCAGTAACATGACGTCTCGAATTGAGTCGTAAATATAGCGGTAACTGGCAAATTATATGTCAAAAATGGTTTGTTTTAACTACCACAAAATATCCGCCAAATCATTAAATGATATTCATCAATTACTTTCACTCGATTTATTTTTTACTAGTTTAACTTATTTTTTAAAATGTGGACTGTGGATTGAACTTTCTTCGCTTTTTGTCTTCGCTTTTTTAATTATCCTCTAAAGATCCGTATCGTTTCAATATAAAAATAATGATTTTTCTTTTTCTCGAGTTTAACAGCTCTATTATTTTTATACTCTTCCACCACAATATTGACCCGAAGACCTCCGAAAATAATTTCAAGACGATCGCCCGCACTTTCGAGTTATCTATCCATTATATCGAAAAATGCTTAGACTTCACAAATTTAACGATCAAGTATTAAAAAAAAGATATTCAAATAAAAATATACTAGAGTAATCAACTAGAATTATGTAAAAAGATGTATATAAATATATAATTTTAAGCTCCATTTATTTTTTTCGCAAACGCGACTCCCATTCACGCTCAATACTGAGCATTACTGATGAAGACCATCTAGTATGGAGTTCTTTCAAGACAGATTCAAACTCCCAGTTAACAAATTATACACTTTTTGAGTCATATTAAATCATTACTTCTCTAATAAATATAAATTACCCGTAAAAAAATATATAATTCCAGACATTTTGTGCAAAATAAATTGATAATTCCCAGATGGACAAACTATTACGGTGAAAGGACACTGAAAGTAAGGATACTTGATAAAATATCCTGAGTTAAAACTATAATTTTAAAAACATATTGTAGAAAGTAATTAAAAACACTTGACACATTTATAAGTAGTAATTAAATCAAAAACATGTATCCCATCTTATAATTTTAATACTGTAACTTAAGGAATGTAATATGTAGGTACTTGACCTTTTTGTATGGGAAACTCACTGATAGCCTTTAGATCACAATTATTATGATGTAAAACATTGGAAAAAAATACCAGAGTAAATAATGTTATTCTTGGTAGAAATCGGACATGGCTATCCCACAATGTGAGGTAACCAGCGAAGCGTGTGCCGATGTGCATTACAATGTTAAAGTAAGCACGACACATTCATTTATGCCCACACCCCAGTCATATCTTACCTAAAAGGGCAACATTAAATAATGATGGTGAAATATTTATTTTTTTGCTTGTTGTATTTTATTAGATTACGTACCTGCCCTCCTAGACAACATGTCATTTAGCTCAAGAAAAGAAACAAGAAAAGATAAGTCAATGTATGGAAGTGACAGTTGCCAGTCACGTGACAACTGTCACTTCCATACATTGAGTTATCTTTTCTTGAGCTAAATGACACGTTGTCCAGGGGGGCTGGCCCGATGATAATACAAAGGAGTGGAAACACTATTTTAAGCCTGTGCCTCAAACAATTTGAATATATTTAAATAATGCACTTTCATCTACACCTACACTATCGAATAGCCATTTTTTTAAAGAAAGCAAATGTCCGTGTAACAATTACATTACATCCATCATACATTTCCTAAATTAAGCATACATGCTTGTGCTAAAGGTGAACGCAATCGGTCGTGGCAGGATTTGAACTCGCGACCACTAGCTGGATTACCAACCCAGCGCTCTGCCACCACCCATCTAAATGTATGTGTCGTGCTTCCATTTATAAGATAATTCACACCCGCACACCTGTCGCTGGTTACCCCACATTGTGGGATATGCCGTGATGGTATAAAATAATACCTTCTGCTCCCTTTCAATTCCCCTCTTCCTTTCCTCGTTGTTATGATCAGTAGAATTGCACGAAATCCTCTTTAGGCTTCACTTTGGTTGGAAGAGATTATGGCCCTTATGGCAATAAACCCGCCTTTGTATATGAATAAATATAAAGAGTAAAAACGTTTTTATTTTCTTTGAAATTTGTTGTTACACAATATTTTTTTGTTGATCTGATAAACTGTCGTGTGGGTAACTTTCGCCTTGATATTAGTAAAATATTTGTATGTACCTACCTACTGAAAAACATTAAAAAACTTTTCACCCAATACTCGAAAATAAATTCGTATTTTTCGATTATCTTTATCGTTTTTACTTCATAACTTATCGAATATTTTTTATATTGGAACTTTCTTAAACTTTGTGCGATCGTTTTGTGAATACAAGTGAGGCTCTTTTTCGGATTATTCTTATTTCTCAGCTCGGGAACATCTTTATTATTTTTTCAGACCTCTTTTGAGTGAGTCACATTTTCTTTTTTATTTATTCTTCGTGGATTAGATATCTACTCTTGGGGTGCGAAGAACACAGTCCACCTTCCTTCTTCCATATCTTGACTTCATTCCGACACACGGAGAATCGGAAGCCGACGTTATGTAAATTTTATAAGGAATTCAAAATGAATACTCCACACCATTTGATGTTTTCACCAAAAGTTACTTGTTCATTTTGGTGTATTTTCATTTAAAGAGGGACCAAATTTACATAGATCATTAGGTTCAGAGGCTATAGTAGGCTATATAGTATATTTTGACAATAATTTCCCCAGTACCCTCAAAAGATACGTCTTTGAAATAAGGAACAGTTTGTATGTACATCTTAAGATACAAAAGATAAAGACAATCGTGGTATCACTGGATTCATGAATCCAGGCCCACGAGCACAGGCGACCAGAGTACCAGCCAGAACAGGTGAGCCACATGGGCTTGTGACCATGTATGCGGGATTAAGGGGCCCCTTTATGACTCAAGTCACGCTCTCCATTTACCCACCAATCTCCGACTGATACTTCACTCCCCTGCGCAACCAAATCCAATAGGATGCGGATAATGCTGCTTTTACACCCTATCCAAAAGTTCTTTTATTTTACCCCTTGGGAGACCCAGGTCTTTGTAGGAATATAAAGATTTTGCGGGCAGGCCTCTCGCCCCCACCTCTACAGCATATATACTTGTGCTAAAGCCATTTTGAACTGTTCTATCTACCAGTTCCTTGTATTTGTTTAGTTTGTATTGGTGGTCTTTTGGAATATTTGTGTCCCATGGAACAGTCAGTTCATGATTTTTTTTGAAAATTGAATTTCTTTAATACTTTTCTTGTAAAATTAGTTTTAATAAAACCCTTTTTACTCTCCACACTATTTAGTCACCCCCTTAACTGTATTATTCATAACTAAATTCTTCAATCTATTTAATTCGATTGCTAGCTCAAGCTTTCGTGTTTAGTTATAATACAATGTGTTCGACAAATTTTACGAACACACACTCGTAACCGAAGAAAAAATATATTGAGGTTTCGAAATTTTACCTCTTTTTATCGCCATTTCCTATAAACCCGCACATGGCATTAGAATATAATATGAAATCACGAGTTTTCAGAATTTTGACGGCCGTGGTTGTTTCTTGATATTTTTCCATATTCCTTTCGCGAAATTGCGTTGCATGCGTGCGAACAATTAGGTGCCCAGTCGCTCCGTTATGTCTACGAATTACTACACCATCGAAATTTGGTTTTACTTTGTACGTAATTTATGCGGCGGGCGGCGGTGATCAAATACCTACAAATAGTTCAAGTATTGAGATATATTGCCGATTTTTATCGTTGGAAATTGAGAGTTTCGTTGGATCGCTAATTCAGCTCCGGTGAAAAAAAACGGTAACATCGTTTAATACGAAACAAGCTTTGCGCCAATTTTCTAAGTTTCGATTCGACTTTTGGATTTTCTCGAAACTTATTTTTTGAAATCGGCCGGTTTCTTAGATATGATCATATTTGACGCGTTATTTTAAAATAGTAAGGTTGTATTCGATTATGATAATGGCGCTAGGGCATTTGACTGCATGTACACATTTTGAAAAACATTTTACTTTTTTACTTTAGTACCTTACAGTGCATTGTGTCATTAATCCAATAGACCACCTACTTTCGAATCCTATCTCAACCGATTTCGTTCACCTATAATAGCAAAAGCATTTACATTTTAGGGACTGTGTGAGATTATTTGTTTGAAGGACTTATCTACTTCTTGCAAAATACTAAAAGAAAAATATTTTGTTGGAAGCTAAAATTTAAATTGATTACTGATTTCTCAATTGGTATCAGTACCTATAACTTTTATTTTATTGATTTTGAGACATAAAGAAACACAAGACTCACGTAATTTTTTTTTATTTATGAAGGGTATGTTTTTTTTTGAGTGGAGTTCTAGAGTATGGCGTAAAACTTATTCCATTAAAATATAAAAATATACTTCATAAAGTTAAATCACAACGTTTGAGTTTTTGTTTTTTGTAAAAATGTCATGTGTATTTTTCAGCTCCCAGGGTAATTCTCCGAAACCAATGTACTTTGTACTTATGTAGATACCTACTGTATTTTCACATGTAATTTGACTTTTGTAGTGAGTAGTGAGTGTAAGTCGTGGTTTATTTTTAATATTTGATTAGGTCATGTATTTGAGAACATGCGGTCCGAACGTAATGTAATAATTTATATGTAGGTATCGGCGAGAGAGCACAATATCGCGTGGCTCCGAGCCATAAAGCTTCCAACAAACACCGCAGGAATTCTTGGGATTTCTCTAATAAAAGGACATGGCGATACAATTTCCGAAACTGAATCAAGCAATGCGAAATGAACCGTAATGATTGATTTACCTACCCCACCCTCCAGGCTTGCCAAATTTTCATTCTTTTATTCTGAAAAGAATGTATGTATCACAAATCGTGTATCGTTAATTTTTCAGCCGTGCTACAGCGCAATCTTTCGTTATAAAATTTGATTTTATTTTGTGTATAAATATATTCATGAAAATTGATGGATATCCGTAGACCTATTAAAGATCCCATTGATTGGTCATGTGTATTTTGTAATCTCGAAGAACAATTTTAAAGCGTTCACCAATTATGTCATACTTACTTATCGGGTCCGGACTTTAGGCCTTGCCACTCCAGTATGCAGCGACATATATCGCCTTGTTATTTGCCATCAGTAGATCATTCATATTACATGCATTTTGCATCAGCGGGCATTGTAATAAGTGAGAATCACTCTGCACCTCCCCGCAGTCGCAGCTCGTGTCCTCCCCATCCAAAAAGCCCCACCTCTGCTGGTTACTTTTGCACCTAGTCACCCCAACCCTTTGTCTGTTCAGTGTTTTCCACGTGGGGTAGCTCAGACTATGCACGGTGTTTGTGCTTTCGGATGGCATCATCCATGGATTGTCGCCCAGTTCCTGCCTCCACAATTCCTCTCTACGCTTTTCTAACGAGGTTGTGAGGTAATTTGTGACCTTATTATGTCATAGATATGGTGCCTTATTTCTAGACTCGCGTTATATTAATTATTTCCAGAGGTCTTGGTCACTTGATGGTATAATGATACACTACACACAATAATATGTTTGTCACTGCCACTGTCAAGAGTGTTAATGTTCTTTTCACATTCATTGACAGCACCGTTGTGCAGAATTTGCTTGTTTATTAAAATAAAGACCTAGGAATCAGGATAGTAGTACTAATAACAGGTACAGGTAAAAACTTAGGATCAGGATAGTAGTACTAATAACAGGTATTTACTACATATGTATATAAGTAAATCATAATTGATTAAATTAGCCTTTAAGAATAAAAAATAAATTGGGAAACCATACCATTCACAGTGTAGTGTATTGTTAAAAACATGCTACAGAAAAACAATTACTAAGAAACAATCCACTATGTAGAAGGGAAAAAATACCACAATGATTATTGACTTGCTTTTATCAAAGCTCGAAAGTGCTGAGGCTTTTTGAGAATAATGTCAAGGTTCTTAATTTTTGTGTGTATAGAATCAAAGGATGAATATTCATTATTTTGATAATCACGTATCGTCCATTAAAGGGATCGAACTTCGATCAAATTGTGAAATTCTCAAGTGATAGTTGAGAACTTCGATCAAATTGTGAAATGCACGCGTATTGTATTGTTTTATTGTTGGATGCGTTTTAATTTGGTGCATATTTGACATTTTTCCTGTACCTTGACGTTCGAAAAGTCTAATATGTTAAGATGCCTTGTTAAAATATCTATTTTATGTACATACATACCATCACGCCATATCCCTTACGGGGTAAGCAGAGAGAACCGAGCGCTATACTCCTCTATTTTTGCATACATTCCTAGCTTCCTTTACATCCATGCATCGTCTCATACATGCTCGTCGATTATTCAAGCTTCTTATATTTCCTTCTTTCAAAATATCATTCACATGGTCATGCCATCCCTTTCTGGGGCGGCCCCTACTATTCACTCCATCTCTTACACCCATGTATATTTTTTTGGTCAGTCGTTCATCATTCATTCTTTCAATATGTCCAAACCACCTCAAGGAATTCACATTCATTTTATTTATAATACTCTTCTTCATCTTGCATTCCCTCCTTATGTCCTCATTTTTTATTCTATCATATATCGTTCTATTACATACTCTTCTTAGTATCTATTTTATGGATACAAATATATATATATATTGGATATCTTATTTTGTTAAATTTATGGATTGATAGATAGATCTGGGGGGCAAGTCTGGTTCAATTGGCGAAATCAAAACCCTCGTGATTACCTATATCATGGATATAATTATTATATGGAGTTCTACAATATCTTTAAGATGTCATAGAACTCCATACGATAATTAGGTATATCCATGATATGGGTAATCACTAGGATTTTGATTTCGCCGGTCTAACCAGACTTGCTCCCCTGAAGTTTCGAAACTAATTTATGTGTCGCATGTTTTTCATCTTTTAGCCAAAGTATCACCTTTAACTAGAAAACCGTCAGTGATCTAATTTTAATCACAGATTTCCCTTTGCATGACACTTTGACATTGATGTGCGGTTTACTACACAATCTTGATTCGTGCTATTTCGTGCTATTTATGTATAATTTGTCGTCTGAAATTTCTTTATATTTGAATTTTAACCTTATCTTCGTCTTTTGTAATACTATAATCTATTGAGAGACACATTGCAAATTCACAAGTTCATGACTGCTCTATTTCATCAAAATGAGTAATCGTTTTATTATATTTTTAATAGTCAATTAAGTTATATATCTTTTTCTTATGTTAAGTAAAACAGATGGTTCTATCTATATATTCATTTTTTTTATTATTGATACCAAAAATACCTAAATAACTTTATTTTAAAATTGTATTTCCACCCCAGAGAAATAATAATTGTAATTTTAATTCATTTATCTGGTGGGATCGAACCCAGGGCATAATTTCATTGTGTATCATGTAATTTCCATTGAGATCCGAAGTAAAATTATTCCGTTACTTATATACATAGTTCTAAAATATATCATAACAATTCCAAACACCCTGCAAGAGGTTTCGTTTCATTTTGATTTGTGAAAAAATTCCCATCGTTCAGGAATCTGTTTGTTTATAGTAGAAGACACGTTTTGGTATTTATGTACATTTCACTAATCTAACTGTTGTATTATTTCAAATACCCCTATCATTTCATATAATAGATACATTAAATACCTTTATATAAAATTAAAGAATACGTGAATAAGTAAAAAAAACACAAATTATTAACTTTTTTTAACTACCATTCAGTAGATGCTCTTTGAGCAAAACGCATCAGTGGTCAATATTTTTAAATTAGTGGAAATAAGTTAAAAAATTGTGTTTTTTTAGTTATTTTAAAGTAATTTTATATAAGTGATAATAGAATTACAATAGAAAAAATCACTAAGTACAAAATTTAATTGCACAATTGTACCTAATTTAACAGGCACAACCATGAATCCTCCATGTTTTTTTGGCATTCTTAATTGACAAAGTTAAAGAATCAATAACAATTCCTCTCTGAATTTGTCTCTTCGTTCAGATACCGAAAGAGCACTGAGTATTCACAACCTATAGGTACTCCATTCAAGCAGCCCGACTCGCATCACGACTTGATTCGTGTTTCGTTAACACTATCCGCTTTTACAATAAATCTAAAGCATCATCTTTTACAATTAACACTTAAGATAGAAATATCCTTATCCAATCCTTGTCCCCTCCTTTCCTCTTCTCTCCCCATTATGTATTATCCGTTTTATTAATTACATGTTGGTTACATACCATATAATATATACTAAGTAATTCAACAAATGAATTTGGTAGGTTGGAAGATATTGCCAGTAGGCAATAAAGTTTGAAATAAATAAATGATAATAAGTGCCGTGTATAAAGGTCACTTTTCAACAAATCTTTCTTAACAGTTCGTGTATATATCTGTATAATATGCTTGATTAAAAAAACACGCGGTGATTTCGTCACTAAAAGTAGGTACACCAACGAAAATTATATAAACAAATAATATTTTTATTTGTCTTTGATCCCTGCGTTGATATTTCATCCAAGCATTTTTTTTATTCAACAATAATTCCACGGTCGTGTTTATTCTAATTTCCACGTCTCGTTTCGAAACGTTATTTTAGTAAATGACAGTCAACAAAAGTGACACAGACAATCGAAGACAGGGTGGCGCAAAGTTCACAAATGCAGGCAGAGGTAGCGAGCGGATGGTACATGACTGGGTGTTCTGTTCACGTTCACATATCGCGCCTGGTGACATTTTGTCACCTCTGTTCGCAATGGTACTTTGGAATTCCCACTACCTTTGTTGCCATACAAGCCCCCTGCTTTTCAAATATATAATGTGATATAATCTATCCATATTTTTCTGCGATTTCCGTATTCACGGATTCGTGCCTGAACGATTACCTTCTGATATAAATTATTTGTGAAGAAAAATTAAATCTCTAAAAATAGGTGCAGGAAAACCTTTAATAGTCATCTTAGTAGGAGGGGCTGACTGGTACGATTATGTGCAAAGAATTGACCCTCCTAAAAAACGGGAACAACTCTATATAACAGACCACAATAACGAACAAAAAAATTCTTCGTATAACTTAATTGAATGTTTACTGTTTAGACTTCGCAAATCGACTCGCACAACATTCAAGACTTGTGTCAAAACAATGTGCCTCGGACAGGATCACAGAAAACCAATTCTTCGAATCAATTTCATATCATTCAACGACGAAATTTTATACATACATTGCTTTTATCGTCATAACAGGTTATATCATGGCGTTAAGGCCTTGGTTTTCTTTCGAGTGTAATTGGAGTCTGCCAATTAAATTCAAATACGTTCATTTCTTGTTTAAAATCAGTATGCTTCTAGAATTTTAACATTGTAAAAACTTTTAAAAACATGTTATTTTATTTTATTTTATTCGGAAAAAATACAGCATACATAATAATAATAACAAAAATGATACATACAGTTTCATACCTAAATACATGTTTTCATTTATAGAAAAAAGTAATAGCTAAATATATTTTTTATTTATTTTATTTATTAATTATTTCTTTTTTTTTCATTATCATAGGGCGGGTACATTCGAAACACGATGAGAAAAGGAACATCAAATATTGCCTTGGCTAAAATTTTCAATTTTCATAGCAAAAGTAAAGTGAACAAGCAAGCAGTAAAAAAAACATATTATAAATTATTCTGATTAATATTAAATGCACAAACTAATGTATAAATTGAAAATGTAAAAAATGAGATAAAATCAAATTATTCTTGTAAGAGCTAAAGTTATAGTTTCAAATAGTAGAAATAAGAAAATATATCAAGAATTACTCAAGCTGGAAGAATGAAGTAAGTACATCTGCATATAAATAAAAGAGACCTGGTAAGATTGTCGTTCTGGATTTGCACATGTTTGTGCACGGCTAAATTCATGTCAGTCTGTCTGTCTGTCTTTCGTTTGAAACCTTACTATGTCAAAATCGTCAATTTTACAGTAGAGCAAAAATCTTATAATATTACATTTTTATAATATAACATTTGAAACAGTATAAAAACACAAAGCCTCGCGAGCTAATGTTTTTTATGTTATTTTCAAAAAAAAGTATGTTTTAATGTTATATAATAAGACTTATAGAATGCTTTTTTGCATTACTAGCCGAGTCGCCAAAATTGATTTATGAGAATATATCCTTACGGTTATTATAATGCACACTGATGCCAACGTAAAATTTTGTTTGTTCCCGTCATAGCCAGAGCTCAAAAGGCACGAAATAATAAAATCCTACATAGGGAGAGGGAACAATTTACACGGAACAAGTGTTTCCTTTTGCATTGTGGGTCAGATTTGCTTTACTTGCATTGTTTTACCGATTTACCTGTCAAAATGGTGATTCTTTACAAGTGGCCTACAACGCCAATTATATTGATTTTTTGTTTAAAGATAGTCAATATTATACATATTTCGGGAAAAATATTCTTTTTTTGTGGTAACGCCTAATTTTTTTTTTAATAAATACGAAAAAATATACAAAGTGTATAAATGGTTGGGTTTCGACATCTATCGGTAAATTTTCAAACTTATGGAAACACAATATAAAATCATTTTTACAAAAAATAACTTTATTTGTACGAAATTTTGTAAAACAGGGATACAGTTTAAAAATATATAAGATTACAAAATATTTAAATACCTTCTACTTTCGTGCAGGTCTTGAAATTTAATTATTATTTAACTATGGAGTATTATTTGAATGACATCACAAAAGCGCCGCAATGCGTTAAAAAATATAAGTTTTCTTCCGATGAGAATAATATCGAAATAATAAAAAGGTCATCAAAATGAAATATTATTATCAACAACTATTGATTATTTATTATAAAATAATGTATGCTGTGCACGTTACAACTTTAAAAACACATTCGTTCTATATGGGCAACCCAAAGTTTGGATTAATTGGACTAACATAAATAAAAAAAATACTTATGTATTTAAAAATAATCAAAATGAGGTAATTAACTACATTTTGATGATGGAGAATAGAGTGCTGTTACTCATCATAATATGCCCATGAGACACAAAGCGAAGATGCAGGTCGATAAATTGCAGCATCCAGAGTAATTTATCTTTTCACGGCACTCACGGTTAAGGGCAAGCGTTCGTTCTTCCTCGCGGGTGCTCAGGTTGACGTGGCCAAGTCTTCATGGACTATTGGCATCGTCATGGGCATGTTCATGGGGCGTGTGGCTGGGGCCATGTGTCCATGCGGAGTAGCCGCAAAAACAACACTGGCAATGGACTGGAAGCCCGCACCTTGTGAAGTCCACTAGACATTGTGACGTCCACCAGGTGTTGGTTAACACTGTACCGAATATATTTTTTAAGTACCTACCATAAAAGCTTCGTTTCATTTTGTTGCATGAACCGCCGAAGGCGGCCATTTACCGCGCAGCGGTAAAAAGTAGGCTGAAAGCCCTAGCTTAGAAGCTGAGCGAAGCGATGCTTCTCAGCTAGTGTATAATATAAACTAAAAATAATTATGTGTTGATATGTATGTAGATGATGCAAATGTAATCTAATTTATTTATTTATTTTACTTTCTGTACATATAATTAGTACACTGTCAAATCAAAATCTTCCCAAAAAATCTGATAATTTCAGCAACAAACCGCGATAATCAAAGCATGACTCGGATATTCTGATGGATATACGAATATTGTGTATGTGTGTACTTTTATTGTTTCCACATACGCGTCATTTTAAAATTATAGTCCTTTCGCTCCAACGACCTTTTCGTGAGAGATACTCTTCCTGTTGTGTGTATTTTCCTCGAAAATAAATAAAGGCTAAAAGTAATTGACGTGATATAGAGTTAATGCACTATAAAGTCCTACCCATATTTTATAAACTCCCGAAATTAATGTGCCTGGGTAGGTACTTAAACTTTCAAATGTGAGAATGATAAATTACCTTCCTTGACGAAGTAGGCGATAAGTTCAAGGAAGAATCTTTGAACTAATTCCATTTATTTAAGAATATCAAATTCTAATTTATTTTAACTATCTAATTAATTAATTACGAGTCATTTATTTGCCGTAGCGATACGACAGCCTATTTTCTTTTATTTAAGTTGACTAATTTTTCGTTTTTCGAATGTAAGGTGACATTGAAAAATTAAAAGGAATTGTTACAAGACACGTGTCCAAATTCTTCTCAGAGCGCGTAGTGAATGATTGATGATTTATGTGTCAATTCAGTTGACATCTACAGTAGAATCGTTAAAATAAATAAAAAATGCTTTTAAAGAATCAAGATATTCTGAATTGTAGTTCATCGGTGTTTTTATCGCATCTGCTTCCAAATCTATATTGTGCTTATTCGTTGTGGTCATATTTCTTTATTTGTTTTATAATTTATCCATTATATCCAGGTGTATAAATTATTTATTTAAATCTTTCTGTACATACGATTAGTACACTGGCGGGCAATTACAGGCATTGTTTCAGATTTCCCTAGTTTGAAACTACCAATAGATATCTTAATGCACACCCGGAACAACTAACTTTTAGTATGTTGATTTTTTGCTGTTATCGGAATAAATGTTATCGATGAACTAAATGCATAACTTTTCCCCACAATCTGGTTTATTGATCTGGGGGGGGGGGGCAAGTCTGTTTTTTACCCATATCAGGGATATAACAAAAAAAATGTCCATGAATTGTAGACAAAAGTAATTGGTCTGTCTTTTTTTCATTTCAAAGTGTATTTTTTCTGTTTTTTCTTTCTAAGACTATTTGTCCCTTAAATAAATAAATAACTTTCATAATATGTCCTATTCTGATTCGTTTTAGAGTACGAAAACGTCTTAATCAACAGGCAACTGTGGATAAAAGGATTTTATCTGCGCTGTGTGACGTAATGAGTCCCTTATAAATGCAAGCAACTTTTTGACATTTCTCACGTACTAAAAACCAGACGGATAAATTTAGACGAATCAGAATAGGACACAATATAGTTTTATAATATTTTAATAATAATAATAATAATAAGGACAATTTATAAAGCGCCGTTTAGTGACAACCGTGGTCACCTCAAGGGCGCTTTCAGTTTGCAAAAAAAAAATTTAAAATTTAAAATTAGTCCTATAGCTAACACATTGAAAATGGTGAAACATAAAACTTAAAAAAATACAATAAGTTAAAATTAAGTTAAAATTAGTCCTATAGCTAACACATTGAAAATGGTGAAATATAAAACTTAAAAAAAATACCTAGAAATCACAAATTAATCTTGTTACATAATCCAGATGAAATTAATTATAAAAAATAGTCGATTCAAAGTAAACTGGCATAATATTTAGTACACATAATATTATTGAACGGATGAAGGACAATCTGGATACGACTTGCGGAAAAGATGAGTTTTTAATTTCTTCTTGAATTCATTGATATTTTCGGCACATCTTATATCCATTGGAAGATTGTTCCATGACTTTGGTCCAGAAACGCCAAAAGATCGATATAGGTATTTTGTCTTATTTGTGAGATTGGTTTCTACTAGTTTTTTATTGGATTGGGTCATTGATCTTAGCGTACTTTGTTTGTTTATTGTTAGGTGAAAATGGAACACAAAGTTCCGATATATATTCCGGGGCCATGCTATTGAGTGCTTTAAAGACAAGGAGACATGTTTTAAATTCTATACGTTCTGGGCTTTAAGGTATTATTCATTCATTCATACCATCACGGCATATCCCACAATGTGGGGTAACCAGCGAAAGGTGTGGGGGTGTGCATTGCCTTATAAAAGGGAGCACAACACATCTGTGTATGCCCACACACCAGTCTCGTCTCACCTAAAAAGGCACTACATTCAGAATGGGTGGTGAACCTCATTGCTGAACTATGTCAGATGTTATAGTTGCCTGATGTATTATAGAACTCCATATAATAATTATATCCATATAATATGATATGGGTAATCATGAGGGTTTTGATTTCACTGCTTGATCAGACTTGCCCCCCAGATGAACTATTATTTTTGTTACAGTATGTTTTATTATCTCGAAATCATCGTATTCTCAAGTTTGACTGCTGACTAAATTAATCTTTTTATTGGTCAACTGAATTATATCATTAGTACCTAGTAATATTTAATTAGCATATTTTAATATCCCAAATACATTACGTATTTTAAAACTAAAAACACTTTGACCAGTGGATTACTAACCCAGCGCTCTGCTACACCCAATTTTATTTATTTTCTTTAGTCCTATAATCGTATATATTTTCACCATATCCTTCGTCTATGTTTAATTTATCTAGTCGCATAAATAAATGATTCTAAAAGTAAGTAAATAAAATATTGTATCTACGTCATGAAAATCAGTGAAAGACACGTATTTATATCATATATATCTGTGGGTCTTTTGTTGTTTTTGTATCGGGGTATGTGTTAATCGGACCATGAGTTCTAAGAATTAGCACTGTCGGAAAATGGCGCTTTGCTCTTTTATCGGTGTCTGGCATTTCCTTTCGACATTTTCCTTCCGTTCCCCTTTTCCTCTCTCTTCCCTTTTCTGTGTTTTACCCCTTCCTGAATCTCTTTCTACCCTTTATTTTAGTCTCTTTGCCACTTTACCCACTCTACATTTTTTTCCTCTTTTCTTTTTTGTTTATTTTTTTGTGTTTGGTAGTTATGAACATACATACATACCAATACAAGTGTGATGTTTCAATTTTTTTATCGGCGCTCCCCCTTTTTTTGACATTGAAAAATATCTGAACCTGGGAGTTATTTACATTTCAAATTAATCTGTAGTGCATCGCATTTGCCAATTATACATATTTAGATGAAGATTTCTGTGGAAGGAAATGTTTATTTGTTAATTCTCGAGAAAACCAAGATTGATAATAGACTGTGGATCCATAATATTAGTTATGATAAGATAATTATAATGTATAAATATTTTTTTCTAGAGTATCAGAAAATTTGGAATGTTTGGTCAGAAAAAAATGGAATAAATAAATGCACACATGGTCTACGGAAAATATGGATCAACATTAACTCATCTTAAATGTCAATGCACTCTTCATTATGTTAATATGAAGTCAATCGACCTTATAGTTTGAGCTGCACAGAAGACACAATATTAGTATTTACGTTATACACTAAAAGATCACAACGAAAAATACGCATTTTTTATATGTATTATGATACCCGTTGAGAAACTTATAAAAAATATACTATGTTTGTTTATATTGTTATCGATTTATTCAAACTACAAATAAGCTAATTCATACGACCAGTTTCAAAGCGACTGCTTCTTCCTCAGGACGCTGTCGTCCGTCTGTAAATAAATAAAACTGGGAAAAATACTTACATTCATACCATCACGGCATATGCCACAATGTGAGATAACTAGCGACAGATGTGCGGGTGTGCATTACTTTATAAAAGAAAGCGCGACATATACGTGTTTGCCCACTTAAAAAGGCATTACATTCAGAATGGGTGATGAACTACATTGCACGGCTCTTACAGGACACCCGAAAACGAGAACAGAATAGAGTGAAAGCACTATTCCAAGCCGGCACCACAGCAAAATTGTGAAATCATAACTTTCCATTATTACACAACAGCGAAGAATAAAAGTCAATTTGTTTATTTGGCCTCATCTTAAATTATGTACATACCTACGTTTCGTCTAAACTCAAACATTTTTGTACATTACAAATAAATATTAATATTACCTACTCAGTTTGACGTTTAACAAATCAAATAATAACCGTCTCACTTTCGTCTGCGTAAATATGAAATTTAATTTGTACATGACGTTAATTTGTTTCCGTAAATCTCGACCGTATTGGGTCGCGAAATCCATTTTCAAATTGTTCGTGGAATTGTAAATTTGAAATTAATTTACGCATAAAATCACGCCCCCTCGGCCGGGATGAATAAAATTGATTTTGTGCACCGAATTTTATGCCTCGAATTTGAAAACTTTTGAAATTTGTCGCCCTCCCGCCCCGCTTAGTTAGCGTTATAATTTAATGTATTCTAATGAATTTTTTCTATCAATTAGACCGCCGATAACGGCTGATGTCATCTCTCCATCTCATTGGCGGTCTTCCAACACCTCTGACTGTCGTTCTCGGTCTCCAAGCCAACACTATCCTTGGCCATCGGTCTTCGGGCTATCTATCTAGCCACGTGGGCCGCCCATCTCCACTTCAGGGTAAGAATGCGGTGGACGACATCAACCAATTTTGTTCTTTCCCTGATGGTGTCGTTTCGCACCCTGTCTCTCAGACTTAATCCTAACATGGCTCTTTCCATGGCTCTTTGGGTGACTCTTAGTTTTTCAGCACTTTTCTGAGTCATTGTCATAGTCTCCAAGCCATAAGTAGCTACTGGCAGTACACAGGTCTCATATACCTTCCGTTTCAGGTTGATGGGAATTTTTGATGATGTTTAGATAATGCCAATTGGTTGCTCAGAGCACAGGATAAAGTGGCGTGGAAGGAGATGGAGGAGGCCTTCGTCCAGGAGTGGACGGGATTGGGCTGAGAAGAAGAAGAAGAAGAAAACCGCCGATAAATAATAATAAATTGTTTGTAGTTGGAACATAATGTTGAATAACTGTCGTATCTGACATTTTTTTGCAAAATCGAGTTAGGACCACCAATGTGTATTTATATGTTGTACGCATGTTCTCACTAAAGATCTCGACTGTATCACCTCCCGTTAACTTGGAATAGCTTAGTGATTTGTTGTCTACGAATTACTGAATATAAAATATCACTAATAGACCTATGTGCAAATACGATTTTAATATATATAAGAATGATTCATATATAGAAGAATACAAATAAAATATTAAAATATATTTACACCGTGTCACTGCACCGTGTGCTGGGAGAGATGAAAATATGCACGCGCAAAACACTAAAAACGCTCTCCTGAACAATTTGCATTTTGCAGATACGACTGTTAGTCAGGAGAGGGACGATAAGTAATAATACGTTGGCAATCTTTTCCTCGACTTTTGATAGTATACTTACTATACATTTAACTTTACATTTTTTGACTTCGTATCTTTTTTTGATTTTTAAACTTGCTGATGTTATACTTTTTGTGTAAAGGCACTTTATTGTGTGTTTTATATGAATAAAACAAATAATTGCTTTTTGAGCAATCATAATAGGAATGAGCATGGTTCTTTTGAGATGTTCGTTTATAATATATTTATGTATATACCCCTGTTTTCTCTCTTCGATTTTGTGCTATGTATATTTGTTAATAAAATGGTATTTGAAGATATGTATTACACTTACTTGAATGCATGATTGAAATATCTAAATAAGCGTGTTGTATTAATTTGTTGTATTACATTTGTATTGTTGTCTCTTTGTGTTTTGTTTATGATATGTTCGATGAAAATATTTATTCATTCCTAAGAAACGGCAGACATATTGATTTGTTTGTGTTAATTGATGGGTGGTTTGTTTTCAATACAACATCTATTCATTTTAAAAAATATATCTACTTTTTTTAATTCGTTGCATTATTTTTTTGTTTCAGGTAAATCATATTCACGTTCTTCTACCGAATCATCTTTAACACATAGTCATCCAGATGTAAGTCTTCTAGTTTATTTACATAAAGTCGTTTCGCGTATGACGTTTGTGTTTGCTTAGATAAAAGCCTATATGTCGCTGTCGAGTGTCTTCTCTGATAATACTGTATTTAGATATCGCTATTTGCAAGAGAAAGTAATGTTAATTATTTTAATTTTAAAATCGGCGGATATTTGGTGGTAATAAATATTTAACATTCATTTTATAATAATATTTTAGAATAATAATAGATTCTCCATCACCATGGTTTTTCAATACCCCATTGGCACTTACCAAAAACAGCACCCAAACTTTATTGGAATAGACATATAAATACAGATAGAACCAACCTGCACAATAGACCCGACATAAACTTGAAACGCATTTAATTGAAATATCTATTCCGTATAAAATAAATTTAGAACAAAAACAGAAAATAATTAAAAATACATTCCTCTAGCAGAACAGATCAAAACCAATGAGGAAAAATAAAGTTACAGTAATACCGTTTATTAAATTATTATCTACAGGAGTTGTGCCAAAAAATATGAATAATAGCATTAGAAAACTCGATCATGCCCAATTTCGTAGTCACAAAGATTCAAAACAGTGTGATTATAAACACATGTTAAATTGTTCTCTATTTTTTTATTATAACCACCATAAATAACTTAGCAACTTGAGAGCTCTCCTGTTGTTTGTTTATTTTCCACCGGTACTTTCGCAGAGATTGAATAATAATAATAATAATAATAATAACCACGTAGAATTATCCCTACTCAATTATATTACGTGGCACACAATATCACATAAATATAACTGCGTAGTTTTCCTATATAAATATTTAAAATATTCAAAAATTGTCTTCATAAAATGTCATATTGAGTGTTTACAGATTTTGGTATTAATAAAAAAATCATAAATTTCAATGTATACGGCACAATACAAAGTATGCTACTCTGTTGTTCACTCGTTTCCTTATCAAATTTTCACATGAGAGCTCTGAACGTTTTCACGTGTGATAACTTGATACTCTGTTACATGTGTAAAAAATACATTGTAACGCCAAAGAGGAAAGCAGATCAGTCGAGACCTAGCATATAAAAGATTCTACATTCCTGGATATCATTTGAATTTTTATCAACGTTATGATGTCGCGCTACGCAGCCTCTGTTCCGAAGAATTAATAGATTTTGCCTGGAACTGGGGATCGAAACTGTTGTATATTTAATTCTATGTGAACGCACATATTATATGCGTTCACATAGAATTTTATATATTAATGGGTGATCCTTTTATGTAAAGTTATTTCAATGTGTAGCTTAAAAGTTGTATTGTTTTGACCTGCAGCTTCATGTTTAAAAATTTCACTTTTCTTTGGAAAACACATTGGCGAGAACTATTCGACGCGATATTTATTTTCTTTGGGAAGCTACAGCTCATTTACAGTTTAATGATACAATATTATTTTTACAGTGTTAGAGCCAAAAAAAGCATTCCATCAACATAATATTAAAACAAATAACAGTTTACAAGTCAAAAATATTCATACACACATCTTCATACACACCCTCACCCTCACACACACACACACACACACACACCCTCACACACACACACACACATACACACACACACACACCCTCACACACACACACACACACACACACACACACACCCTCACACACACACACACACACACACACACACACACACACACACACACACACACAACATCACACACACATACACGCACATACATACACACATATACAACAACTAGGGAAGGGAAGCGAAAGGAGAGAAGAGAGACTAGGAGGACATGGTAGAGGGTTATTGGTTGCGCATATTCAGAACATCATGTCTAATTTATTTAAAATAAAATTTTAATTAAAATAAAATTTCGCGTTGAATATGTCTATCTCAGCTGAGAATGTATTGTTATATTGGCTGCATATGCGTGTAATTGTGGAATTTTTCCTGATATTCGTTCTACTTGTTGGAACATGAAATAATTGAGGTCTGCGAACCATTCTACCTGGATATGTTATCTGCTTATTGACTACCAAACCTGTCAAAATATCGACTAGGCGAGATAATCTCGATATCTTTCGGTCGACATCTACTTACAGACTTATCCTACAGTATTGCGTTTAAAAAGTAAACGCGTTTGTTTTCCATTTTGTTTCATTTCGTTGCAAATCGTTCGATTGAAAGTTAATTTGATTTTTTTTAAGAAACGGCTTTTGGAATATTTCGCTCCCGAAAACGATTTTCGATTTGGTGTTCCGAATTCAATTTACTCAAAAACCACCCCTGGCTCTATCAATAAAGATACTTTTACTGTTGACAGATCGAATTTTGTCGATGCTTGGTTATACTGGATCAGTCAATGAGATACATCCCATGTTTACAAACATCCATTATTTTACTATCGTAAAGTGTGTTGTGAATTGCTTTAAATGGATTCTTTCTATTTTATTTATTTATTAAATCATAACAATATACATTTTACAAGTATAAGATAGCTGTTTCACTAGAATAAATCTGTTATGAAGCAACTACCTATAGGTACATTTGTGGATGTAAAAAAAACAATTTTAAGCACCCATTTTATAGATGATTACACACATTCGGAACAGTAACAAAAAAATATTAATCAAGACTTATTGTTGTGATATTGATTTCATTTTGTGTTCTACCCACATCAAGTAATCACTTGGTACCACGGACTTTGAGTTGTGTTAACTCTTTGAAATCCGGTTGCAGTTAATTATAATTTCGAGGTGCAATATATACAAAAAAATCTTTGCCCAAATTTCTTCTTCTTCTTTTGTCATGTCAGGTCTTCCCGACGTTGACGACCACCATAGAGAAAGCTTCCCTGTCCCGTGCAGTGCGAAACAGCTCCTCTGCAATTCTCATACCGGTCAATTCCCGGATGTTTCGCAGCCAGGGAAGCTGCCTTCTTCCGACCCCCTCTACAACCCTCAATCTCCCCCTTCATGTAAAGCTGAAGTATGGCATACTTTTCACCTCTCAGAATATGGCCGACTTACGACACTTTACGGAGCTTAACATTGGTGAATAATTCTCTGTTGGTGTTGGCTCTACGTAGTACTTCAGTGTTACTGGCCATGTCACTCCACGTTATACTTGCATTTTGCGGTGGATCCACATTTCAAATTCTTCAAGGCGCGGTTTATAATATTAACTTTGAGAGTCCACGCCTCTACCCCATAAAGCAGAACTGACCACACATAACACTTGACCATTTTTTGTCTCAGCTTTAAGTTGATTCAAATTTAGAATTCATTTTTGGCACCAAGTAGTTACCCGACGTTTTGTTTCTTGTGTCCTTTGAAGTAGAGTATTTATGAATAGGTATGTTTTTTTTTAAATAAATTTAGAATGGATCTAGTATAAAGTTGCCTTACATCCAGTACTATAAATTGCTTAAAAATCTCTTCAATACAATAACAATATCTAAATGGCTTGTTTATGACTCTTAAAACACATTTTTGAAATTTGATTAGTGGATCTATGTATAACTTATGGTTAGGTTAGGTTAGATTGATTAATTAATAAAAGTTTGTTCAGTATAATTCATTTGTCGGTAAACATTTCTCGACAATTATCCAGAAGAATAGAATGAAGCTGTCGGTAAATATTTCTAAATAGGTAATTATCCAGGAAGAAATATTGTATTTGTCTGTAAATAATTATTGAATGCAAGAATGATTCTATCGGTCCATGTTTCTTGATTATTATTCAAGAAAATAATCTGAAGGTAAATATTTGTCGAGAATTATCCATTAAAAAAGGAATAAATCTGTCGGTAAATATTTCTCGATCAATGATCCGTATTTATCACGCATGAACGTTTATTTATTCTCAATATCAATTATGTATATTTTTTCCTAGTCCAACGCATTAGCTTAAACTTTTTATTATTCACGGTCGATACTCGGGACACTTCAATTTTGTAACGTAATTCGAACGATTTAAAACATTTCAGAGGGAATAAAAATGTATGTAAATGAATCCTCCTAGTGTCTCGCTGAGACGCCAAATTACACCATGTTTTCAGTTTGCTAATATTTTTATGTCTTTTTTTAGTTTTTTTATGTATCTTTTTATCTCTTTTACTTTTGTTCAAAAATATCGTAATCGTATACGGCACATTTTTTATGAAAAATTTATCTGCCTATATATATTTATTTTAAATATCGAAAAACCCCGAATTAAGTAGATAAATTTTTATATAAAAAAAACATGAACATCATAGTGGTTATTCTTTTTATCAATTTTTAAGTTTTATAAAAATTGAATTTGGTGACAACATCGTGTCGTACAATATCTACAGGGACACTCAATAGTTTGATACTTAATCACCTTTCATAAATACATACCATCAGGCTGTTAACATAATATAAGAAGTATTTCTTTAGAAAACAATATATATATTCAACTATCCAATAATTTGTATTTAAGGGTATTTTGTTCTGAATTTATTCTTCAACTTTATATGCTAACGCTATCGACAATTGTATCTCATGTGTTACAATTGGATCTCATGTATTACATACAACTATGTGCTCTTATTCCATCCATCCGATTACAATGAAACTTAGTGATTTCTTCAGCGCTTACCCGGTAAGATTTCCGTAAAAAATGTATTTCTCCTTTTTTTGTTTTTTTTTTTTACATATTTCAGTAACAGTAAGGTAAGACAGTAAGATTTCATACAAATGACAGTAAGATTTCATACAAATGACAGTAAGATTTCATACAAAAAGACAGTTTCATACAAATATTCAATAAGAAAGAAAATATCAAAAAATCAGCCATTAAAAATGATTCATCAAAAACGTTGCTATCTCTCAGACTTATATATGAACATGAATCAAATTTGGATTTTAAACAAAATTAACCTTTAAACGGGTTTAAATTGGCCGAATACGACTTCATGCATTAAAAAATATACAATAGAAAGTGCCTAGTCATACATACTAAATTCCCCGTGTAATATTATTTTCATTTTTTTTAATAATAAATAAATACCCTTTTAACAAGTATATACGAGTACATTAGATATCTTCATCTTTGGTTTCAATGCTACGCATCTCTTCCTCCACTCCGCTTGATCTTCATCGATTCTCTTTAACTCTGTGTATGTCATGGCACACCTGTTCTATATACTTCCGAGGGGACGCTCTCTGCCAGTTTTTCCTCATAAATTCCCTAAATTAAGGTGATCAAAATCGGTCGTGACAGGATTCCAACTCGGGAGCACTGTATTACTAACCCAGCGCGCTGACCGCTATGTCACCACCCATCTAAACTTTTTAACAATGTATTACATTTTTATTGCAATAACAGCACTTGTTCAACATGGACACTGGACACCCATTCCATAGTTTATATCAATTGATTGTTGTCGACACTAAATAAGAATCGTCAATAACTAAAAGTAATTTAAAATAGGTCAGTCTGTCTATGTTAAAGCAATCGCCATTGTTTCGATGCACTTACAACATGCAATTTGATAAATACCCAGACCATTTCAAATGCGAATCAATATGGTTGTTTAAGATCCATATCTTTGTGGAGCGATGGATAATTATTACGGTGTCGGTGCGTTGACTCCTGATGGGCATCGTAGGGCGATAGTTATTATGTATGTAGTTGCATCAATCCATCATGGAGTGAAGTCATCAATAACCTATCACGTGCCAGTTTGGTCTTAATAAGTGGGTGCTCTTATAAAGTAGGTATGCCACTACTACAATTATGTGTTGTGACTGGAGTCATTATTATCATATTTTGGATCCATAATTTTCAGATTTTTCATCTTGTATAAAATTGCACTTTTTAAGTTTTTTTTTATGAATTCATATTATCTGTTTTTAATTTGTTCTTTTCGTATTCTTTTCACTTAAGATATATTTTTTGTGTATTACCGTACCTTGTTTTTGTATAGGTTTAATTTTTGCCATGTGATTTATATGTTTTATTTTATTGTTCTATGTTGTTAATAATTGTGACGATCGACGACCGACTGTGGAACGATCTTCCGAATTCTGTGTTTCCATCTTCGTACAACCCAGGTCTTTTTAAAATCCGAATTAATAAACTCTTTTCTAGATTGCAAACCCCTCCCAACGCTACGTAGTGCGCTTCTTCGGAAGAGTAAAATGGACCCAAATCCTCATAGCTGGCGTCCCCTACGTAGACATGTTAAAAAAAAAAAAATAATAATAATAATCGTAATAAATACTTCGTTGCACCCTGCGCAAGTGGCGAGTTTATTGCCGTAAGTATTGAAATTTCTTCCAACTAACCAGTGTTTCCAGCCCAGAGAGAAATGAATTTAAATAAATTTCTCCTCTGCTGGGGATCGAACCTAGGACGCCCGTACAGAAGCCAAACGGCTTACCAACTGTGCCACGTTGTTGTTTTCAATGTGTGTATTTTTATTCTATTTGTATGTAAAGGCAAAATGTATCGTTAATTCAGCAAATAAATGAATTAATATTTGATTTTAAGCATTCTCAACGCGACCATGTATTTTTGAATTTTAGCTTTTTGGGAAAGGCAAGCCAGTCACAATAAGATTTTCTACTGTCTTTTTCTTCTTATTTTCTCCTTTCTCAGCCTATTCCCGTCCACTCCTGGACGAAAGCCCCCATTCCCCCCCCATGTCTTCACGTCCTGTGCAGTCTTAACGTCTTATGATGTACAAAAATATGCTCACTTATTACCTATCTTCTAATGTATAAAACAGGAACACATATTTTGTATCACATGATTAATGGTATACGACGAAAAAAATAATAGCAAGAAAATCAATCCATAACTAAAAAAAAATAGTATATAGGTTTGTATATTATCTTTCGTTTAGAAATAAAAATCTTCTTTGTATGCCTTATAGTTTGTTAGTTATTTACAGTAAAAAAAAATCAAAAGGTTTTTATTAAAACTATTTAACAAATACAAATTGTAAATAACCTTTTCCGTAGAATATTTCTATTAACAAACTGTTTTTTTTTATTTCAAAGGTGTATCTTTTGAGGGTTCTGGGGAAAAGATTTTCAAAATTTACTATTTGACCTACTATGCACACTTAATCATTCTCATTCCAAGGTATTTTCTGAACTATTTAAAAAATATTGGCAATTAATCGACGCATCTATCGAGTTAATTGTTATAGGCGAATTCATTATTGCATTTTATCTATTTTTTCAACCTAATCGTTTTAATCCACCATGTTTGTGGATTGTAGAATGTTATAATTTTCGCAAAGACCTAGCTTTCCTTCTTCGAAATCTTAAAGCGAGTTTGAATCTCTTTTGAGTTTCGTCCTTTACAATTTAAAAATTACAAATAGGTACCTACGTACCTACTTTCGTGTTCGAGAAAATTTCGTAATACCGTTTTGTTTTAAAATGGTATATCTGCATCATAGTAATATAATTAGAACTCTCTTGCACTCTATACAAGTGTATATTGTAGAATGTAAATATCGTGTATCCAAACTGATTTAAGTTATGTTTGCAAGATTTGTGTTGATTTGTATTGTAAAACTAAAACATTTGAACCATCTTTATATACCTATACCTATAATTCTTCTATATTATATATACATAAGATTATGTCACTGAACTCCTCCTTAACGGCTGAACCGATTTTGATGAAATTTTTTGTGTGTATTTGTGTGAGTTCCTGAATGGTTTAGATTCACAAAAAAGGAATTTTAATAATTAATATAATAAAAGGAAAATAAGAAAACATGATTTTTATAACTATAAATTATAATAGGTGGCGCTAATGTCGAATTGGCAATGTTTAGTTTTTTCTATCTGACAACACTAAGAAATCTGTCACTTGCGTCGTAGTTTGGCTTTTTGACATTTAATGTTCTTTTTGCTCTATTTCGGTATTATTCATATTCCAATTATATACGTCATGTGCATAGAATTTTAATTTCTGTTTACTGATTCGTTAAATATTTATATTTCAATTCGTTCGTTTCCGTGTCCCGACCATATGTTATGCTGTATTGCAATTAAATACGAAATGACATCAATCTAACCTCAAAGTATTTAGCGGCTCGTCAAATAAGAAAATGTAAGTTTGCTCAGCGAATAATAGCATCCATATGATTCAAATATGTATATGAATACGTATATTTTATTGTTTCACAAATAGTTCGGATAGGACAACGTTTTTTGGGTTCGCTAGTAGTTATATAAAACCTTAAAATTCATTGTATTTGATATTTCTCATTGACTTAATTTTACTTGAAAAATTGTTGTTAGGTATGTACAAAGGTGCTGTAGACAATATTATGATAGATCTGTTTTTTTTATATAATAATATGTTATGCGTGCAAACTTCTTTATAAAACTCTACATGGGTTATATAATGTTGATTGACGTGCTGATCTATTATTCTCACGAAACAGTTTATCCAACAAATAAGGTTTTATTTTATTATATCATAAAGGACGTGTGTATCGATTTGCTTCGTATCTTAAATTTGTATGAATTGAGACTTGAAACGTGATTTAAAGTTTTATTGACTAGTTGCATGTAACACATGAGATCCAACTGTCGATAGCGATAGTATATATAGTTGAAGAATAAGAATCAAACTATAAACCCATAAATTATTGAAAATTTTAACACATGTTGGTATGTATGTCAAGATAGGACAGTATGGAGGTCAGTCCTCTTTTCCTACCCGGAACATGAAAACAGCATGGTGGTTCTGTATGTATGTTTTTAAAGATTAAGTACCTATCAAACTATTAAGTCTTCTTACATATTGTGTATAGGCGACTGCCATACAAATTGTATGAAGCAATGTCGTCACTAAATTCAATTTTTATAAAAATTGTTAAAAAAATTTGGGATGTGCTAATACAATGTTAATATTTTTTATAGAAAATTAAATTATCTAGTTGGGGTGTTTCGGCTTTTTTCGATCGAAATTCTGAGTATAAAAGTTTTGTAGGCCTATAACTGTTTATTTATTTTGAAATTTTGGGCTGTGTAAATTGAGCGGATCAAAAGTTATAAGGGGGGGGGGACACAGACACACGAAATGTTCTACTCCGAATTCTGAGTAAATCTGTATATGGAACATATATGCTGCGAAGCCTCTAAATTGGTGTTTTTTGACTTCAAAGTTGGAAAAGCCGTGAAAAAAGTAGACCCTGCATACAATTCCTTCATACACGCATTTTGTATTTTAACTGTCTCTTCCTTCAAAAGAATTTCATTCTCTTGAACGAATCGACAGTTGGAATACTGTTTATGATTTCATAGGCACATTTTAACAGCTCTATATTTTTTATGTCGGCCCCTGCCGTTGTCGCGGCCCGACCTCCAACACCCGCCCAACCCTGTTTCACGTCTCAGTTGAGTATTTATCCTTTGTTGAGTATTTATCCATTCATGCTGTTCTTCTGATAACACATTCACCCCACTCAGCTCCATTCTCTGTTCACGTTCTTGATAATTCATCCTATTTAATTAAAACACAAATTAATTCACTTTCAAAATCTATTTACATAATAGATACGTATCGACTATTACCAACTTACTTGACATATTATGAAACACAAAAAAATATTTTTCAGCATAATACGTATTTATAACCTCTATTTTACAGTACAGGTGGGATTTTTGACAAAGACTGAATATCTTTTTATAATATTGCAATAATAATTATAAATTATACATATATATAATTATGTACTGCGATTAAACGAAAACACTACCAGTCCTTATCTTTTTGCGTATTATTATGACATATTGAAAGCAATGTTGTCAGTATTCAAAATGGATATTCCGCAGATTATTACGGTTAAAATTTATTCTGAATTCCTTTCTTTCCTCCTTTTTAAACAATAATACTTTCAATTCATGCAGAAAATACATTTTAAACGATTAATTTGTACTTTTTCGCATAAATTTATTTTTTATTTTAAATAAAAATTTCGAACGCGAAAATTGATAAAGGAAAAATTATTTCACTGGCAATCCGTTGAAGGACGAAAAAACATGGCGTATAGTAATTATATTATAGATGAATTTGTCTTGAAAACCTGACCATTATCTCGATTACTGATTCCATTGAATTTATTAACTGATTACCTTTCAATGGACACTTTAATTTCTATGATTGTATCAAACCTTTAGGGCCTTACTTACTATTTAAAATAAGAGTTTAATCCAATGTTAAGTCAGTTTTGGTCATACAAAAAACTGGGTAAGTATCGGCTTAAACACAAATTGTAAATAGTAAGTAAGACCATTAATGTTTTAATTGTTTGTTTAAAGAATGCATACAAAAGACATAGGCTCCAGCATAATGCATTATGTAACTGCCAACTTTCGTCGAAGAAAAAAAGTTGTCCAGTTTAAACTATAATTTTAATCTGGGTTCTTTCATTTGTGAAGTGTAGGTATGGATTGCCTGCAACCAAGTGCGTTTTTACTAATCTATGCCATAACCATCCATCTCTGAAACCTGGCACCGAAGAAATTCTTTGCCCTTTAATGGAATAATTATTAATTTGTTGTATATGCGCAGTAATTATACAATTAAATATGCATTCTGAAATTGGATACTTATTTTTTTTAGGTGACAAATATTTTGACAAATAAAATTAATAATCCTAATCTTCCTCAAGAAGGACATCGACCTACACAGTTCATTCACAATATGTAAAATACCATATGGCCACATTAATGTAGGCACAAACCGCTCGCTTGTATTGAAATGATCTGATGAAACATCTACTTGATATACAAAGTGTAGCGCGTGTTTGTATTTTAACGCAGCTATG
Organism: Molanna angustata; assembly: GCA_963576475.1. Classification (NCBI taxonomy): domain Eukaryota; kingdom Metazoa; phylum Arthropoda; class Insecta; order Trichoptera; family Molannidae; genus Molanna; species Molanna angustata. Next base: position 22,698,995 of record OY754978.1, on the reverse strand, counting down.
CTGAAGCACCACATTATTTTATGATATGTGGTCTAATACTAGATTTAAACCGCGGTATGCAACATTACATGTGGTGAATGAGCCTTACTCGTACATATCTCAATGGCTTGTGTTAATATATTCGTCTCTATTTGATTTATCTTCAGTGAGATGAAAATAAATATCCTAAGGTGATTTGGCCACATAGGAAGAATGAGTGACGACCGTCTGACATAAAAAGTATATAAGGCTGATAAGAGGAACTAAAAGTAGAGGTCACCCTAGGAAAATTTGGCACTATCACATAAATGGAATTTCGAAAGATGGGAGACGTTACAAGTAAGAATAACAGAAGAGCGTGTATGAGAAGATGCATGGACGTGAACGAAACGAGAAATGTAGGTATCTCAAGTGAGAGGAACCTGGTGTTCGGTTCTCTCTGCCTACCCCAAATAGGAAAACAGCGTGATGGTATGGTATGGTCAATAAATTGTAAGTTTATTGAATAATCCCTAAACATTCCCCACACTAATTGTTTATAAAAATTCTTTTGAAGATATTGACCATTAGAAATACTGTAAGCACTGCAACCCGTACCACCATTCTCTGTAAAATATCGTCGTAGTGAAATCAAATATGTAGAAAGAAAATATCCGATGACGCAGCCAAAGGTGCAGGAAAAGCCTTAGCCACACAACAAGAAAGAAGAAATATGTAGAATCGTTAAGCATGTTAATGTAACTATTTTTTGTATTATGTAATTGTTATATTAAAAATATATAATTTTATATACCTAATAATCACTCAATATTTAAATAATCTGGATTAACCAAATCTTTAAAATAATCAAATTGCTCAAGTCGATGAAACATCTTCTTGCATGTAGGTAGTTTTGTTTTCTTATTTGTAGGTAATTAGGTTTGTTTCAATCGTCCAAGTTGGATTATCTCGACCTGTTTTAGACATTCCACTGTTATACGTCTCTGATGATTTATGATATGAAACACGGCATGCATGATTCCAATTTCCAACTATAATGAACTTATTGGAATTGTTTTGTTTTCTATTCAAAACTTTGCCAAAGTTCATGCCTATAAAACTTTTTTTAAGTATTTAATAGGTATTTCTTGAACATAATATTAATGTAATGTTATAGCATCCTATCTGTACGCGCAAATACGTCAATGACACGTATTTCAAAATTATATTTTAAAATTTGATCATTGTTTATCTTTATTTGTATGTTGGGAAATTTTAACGAATGGTTACAACAACATGGTTAATAATCTTTAATAATTCCCATGAAAAAAGTAGAGATATAATATAAAAATTGCTTTTTTTTTTGTTAAATTAACAGCACGGCAAGAAATTTACTTAGAAATATATTAGTCTTTCAGATGATGCTGGAAATGTCTTCTTTGAAATTCATAATCAGTGTTCCTAACCATATACAAATTAATCCATACTGAAAACGTACTCCATAATATTAATGAAATGTTTACCTGAAAAAGAAGTACAAACATCCATAAAAAAGTTCAAGCGGTCGCCAATTGTATTTCTAAAGAAATGCTTGAATTATGTTTTTAATTAGACAACCATTTTTATGGCGTCATACTCTGAAAAGGTTTGCTTTATGAAATTTAATGATTGGTCAAGTGATCAGAGGAAAAGCCGTAGGAATATCTAGTGGGTATGAATTCAAATCCAATCTCAACTGAATTTATTTTATCTGTGAAATAATCGCATTTTTCTCTAATTGTTGATTTTGATGTTTTGGGTCAGATTTATTAATAAATTGGTTTAATCGGAATTGGAATTGGAATCATAACCGAATCGCTATCTAGGTCAAATTAAAACGATTGATTCCAATACCCCATTTTTGTTTATGATACGTATTTTTTAAACTCAAGTAATCAAACACTGTTCCACTGTTGACTGTTGTTGGTGTATTGAATCATCGATATTGCAGTTCACAATGTGCAGTAAAACGATGACATATTTCGATTGTGCCTTTACACTTTGTCCGTGACACAAAGCGACTGCTGAACTAAACTGAGGTGAGGTTCTATCAACAGCGGTTGCATATACATCAATGTGTTGTATTCTGCTCGGCTATAGTTTCCACATTTGTCGCCATTGTTTGTGTGTCTGTTTCCAATCCCACCGTTAATATTTATTAAGCTTTCCTCTCGGCTCTCGGGTATTTTTCAATCATACTATCGCAACTCTGAAATCATTTCCCGTATAGCATAATGTATAGGCGCCGTATGCAAACGGAAAATTCATAGTCATGTGGTAGCAATGATATCACAATCGTGATGTTTATCTTAACATAATAACCCGAATTCCATATTGCAAAATTCATCATAATCTTTTTTAGTGGTAATCTTAATTTGGGAAACAGCAATGTGAACCGATCCTCGTTGGTTTTATGATTATTAAAGTTTTCTTAACTTTAATCCTTTCGTCCGGTCCGACAAAGACCATCTTCGTGTGGGATGAAGTCTTTCGCCAATTATTCGGTTCCTAGTAACTGCTTTGCCGCAAAAAGAGGCATAAAATTATCTTTGTAAAGTTTCCAAAGAAAAAAGACTTGGTCTTCACCAACTGTAATTTCTGTAATAATAAAATAAAAATAGCTGAAAAAATCTTATGTTCGCGTCTTTTCTAGAACATTTCTAGTTAACACATGTACTACTGACTATTTTATAGTCGTCTGAAGAATTATTTGATCATCACATGAATATTACCATCACAATTCTATCAAAGAGTTAATCTTTGGGTACTGAAATCCAATGTAAAAATAACGTTACCCAATATGGTTACAATTCAACCTTTATGAGTCTTTGAAAGTATGCATTTTTTATTTGCCAATAAATCATTCGGAATTTTCGTGTTTGTATTTCTGATTCCATTATTGAATCTCGTATAAACGAATGACATTTATTCATTTAATCTAAGTTCTGTCAAAGATATCCTTTTTTTTAAATTCTTCCGCGCTCTCGTAGTCGTATTCAAAGCGTCCCAGTTTCATTAGTATGTCGATTTCGTTTTCCATTTTCTCATCGATATTTTGCACCACGTCTGGAAAGCCTTCAAACTTTGTAATTTTTTTTTTCGCTTCATTTTCCCGTCACTGTGACAAAAGTTTTTTTTTTACATTTTATCCCACGTTCTACGCTCCACGTTCCTTCGGTGATCTGATTTTTTTATAGTATTACCTTGTGCAGTATGCCAACGTGAATAGCACAGATTCCTAAACCTAATGTCTACGTTAGTGATTTTTTTGTATTATAAATTAACCATAATTTTGTTGAACTGCTTGATCAATTACTCCATATTCTGAGATTTTTAAGGAAATACATCTCTGATTGTCTCTTCTTTGCATCATTTACTCTGGTCAGCCGTTAATGAACATACAAATATTCTGATAATATCTGAAAGAAACTTCGAACTATATCATCTATCCTACACACTTTCCTATTTCACATTCCCCAGCAGTCAAACATTACTCTAACTCACGTGTCGATGAAGACGAAACCACGGAAACCGATAGTGGTCAAGACTTCAATAAAGTAGAAATCATGCATTGTAATTATCGTTTTCATTTAAATATATTGTAAGTATTAATAGTTCATAATATAATTAATTTTTTTATCGGTGTCGATACGTTCACATTTTGTGAATATAAAATAAGTCAAATGATTATTGCCGAAATGCGTTTGCGTGTCAACAAAAATATTCTATATTCCTTACAATCCTTCAATTCCTCCCCATTCCTAGCACGCAATTCGCTCGTTTTGGTCCGCCTAATGTACGCTGGAGAAATGATTTTGTATATTTTAAACTCCCTTGCGATTTTCATCGCGTCTATTACTGCCCTATACGATAAATTTATTGGAAGAAATGTCAAAAATATTTATTTATTCATTGCAAACAATCTGGTCTTATCATTGTACGTTGGTGAACTAATGCCATGTCTGATAAATTTTGCAAGAAATGCTTGTTTCGTAAATTGATTAACAGTTTCAATTACACTTCACTTGACCTTAAATACTTTCACCGTCGAATTACTTATCTTTAGATTTGAGAGCAGACAAAAGTTCAAATATTTCACGCCATTTTTTCTATATTGACACACATCTATCGCCTCATAAACATATTTATACAACGTCTTATACATCTTCTATTTTGTTCAAGCTTCTTAATTTTTGCGCTTTCATAGTGTCTTTCACATGGTCACTGATCATATCAACCTTTTCATGAACATCTTGCTTTGAGTGTATTTTAAACAAATATTTTTGTTTTTAAGTTACAGCTGTTTATTTTTTGTCACAAGAAAGCGCTGGTAACACAATCCCATGATATTTGTAAATTCATTTATCATGTATGAAGATTCGATTATTCGATTTGTTTTTCATCTTTCCGAACATTTAAAAAAAATATTGATTCTCATTGATTCAATGTGTAGTAGCAGTAAAAAAGTTCAATATCTAAATGATATACACACATATGTACATATGTACAATCACGCCATGTATTTTACGGAGAGAACCGAGCGCCATACTTGGCTTCCTTTACATCCATGCATCGTCTCATGCATGCTCGTCGATTGTTCAAGCTTCTTATGTTTCCTTCTTTCAAAATATCATTCAAACGGTCATGGCATCCCTTTCTAAATGATAATCGTATCGATTAATTTCACTGAAAGCTATGGATATTTTCTATGCCGTGTAGCTTTTTCAGCATTACGCAAGACGGGGAAGGTAGGTATATCAAATTCAGATTTTTATGAAAAAAATGCTTGTTAAATTTTACATTTCTCAGATGTGACAAATTTCCTTTGAGAAACATTTTCCCTTTAAACATTCCCCCGACGGTTTTTCGTGTTTTAAACTTTAAATCCGACAACTTTAGTCTCCAGTTTTCCACTGCATGTTATTACGAAGTACATTATTTTTTATCCCTATATATTTTCACATCGTGTATAACATTTAAAGATTGTTATAACAGAATACATCTTTTTTTAAGTATATTTTGATTACATATTATTCAAATGTATTCATTACAAATAACCATTCTATCGATTCTTTTAAAGAGGAAATCGCGTCAATGGTATAACTACAAATTAGTGATAAAGCAGAATTTCATTCAATTTATGGTTCTCCTATATTATTCCAACTTCGTCTCTATTGAGATATTAAAAAATTGTTATAGCCTATTATAATAGTACCTACCTAGAACTTTCGGACTAGGCATACCCTGAAAGAAAATTGAGAAATGTCAAAAATTTATTGTTTTTTTAGTATCGTTGTTCATTTGAGTGGTTATGAAAATATTTTAAAATCATATGCCTAAATAATATTTACATTTGTGGCCCTGTCAAGCATAGTATCTACATACGGTTCAATTTTTAATCTTGTAGTATGGTTTCAATAAAACAGACAAAACTTCTTGAATTTCTTAACATAATATTCATAGGCAAGCTATATAAGATTTTCGGCTTCTATAAGCAATTCCGCTACTGCTGAGTACCTATTTGTATAACTCGGATTAATGTGAGATGTCTGAATTCCATAGAAAAATGTTTAATTTTATTCTTCCAATACCTACATTTATGTAAGTATAATTATCCTTTTGTTTGTTTATTTATTTTTTTCATTTTATCCAGTTCGACCATTTCATTTTACCGAATATACGACTGTATTTTTTGTTGCCTATTAAATCTATCCTTTTTTCGTATGTTCGTTTCATAACCAAACAAATTCTTGTCGTAAAGTACATCAGAGTGGGACGGTTAACCCAAATCGAACATGTCAAGTGAGTGGATGATCAAGGAAATATTGAAGTCATCTATTAGATTTACCCCTATTGGTTTACTACCACCCTCAGAAAACATGGAGAACGACTTTTGGATATCATTATTTGCGATCTGACAAAAAAAAACGAGAAAGGTCTCTGAACTTATATGGATTTCTTGATTTTATTTTATTCGTGTGAAGCCACAATTTTTATGTGTGTAGGTACTTGATAAAATCTTTAGAATCTAAATTTGTTTTAATTCAAATTTTAAAATTGCTGTTAAAGCACGGATGTACACAAATATGCATACTAAATTACCTTCTAATTTATGAAATATGAAAAAAATATTGTAATATCACAGATTTTTTCGTGAAAAAAAGATAAAATTTTGAGGGTTTTTTACAGCAAGAATAGTACCTAATTAAAATGGTAAAAATTTCAATCAGTATATATTTATATTCTCTTTCGATTGAAGTATAAATCTACTTCGTAGGCATTGTAGTTTTTTAGCTATTTACAATAAAAAAGGGTTTTATAAAAATAATTTTATAAGAAAAGTATTAAACATATTCAAATTACTCACGCAACAGAATAAAGATGTAAAATTAAAAGATTTTATTTGAAAGACGTATCTTTTGAGGGTACTGGGGAAAAGATTTTTTAATTTTATTACTTAACCTACTATAGACTCTTGAGCGACGATGTAATTAAGGCATACTTGGAGGATAATTCAAGGTATTGAAGACGATAAAACATGCACAATATGTCAAAAAGTATATGAATCTGGAATATATTTCCGAAATGAAAACATGAATCAATCAAAGACTTTTAACTATGTAGGTATTTATCAATGTTTATCAAATGAATTTTAATTTTACTGAATTAATTGATAGTATCAGAGAGTTATTAACTATGTCATGTGGAATTCAACAAATAATTGTCAATATACTTAATAGACTGTGAAATATAGGGAATTTCGAGTGATTTAGTATAGTAAATTCAAGTAACTTGTGTAGGAGAGGGGGACTGTTTGCACAGATACCAACCTAGTAAAAAACCCAAATTTGCGCTCTGCACAGCCCACGTAGTTTCTCGAGTTATTTGCCGATTATTATACCTTATAAGGGATTTCTTAGAAGGAATTTATGTGTTCAATTATTTACCATGTCGAAGATGAGAACATTATTAGATTGCATGTTACGTCATAAATAGTCTGTTACGATGCAACCGCGACGGCAGCGGGCGGCGCCTTGTAACTATGACCCAGCCACGGTCCATTTCCTCTCAAATGAAACCGCAGAATGACTCGTGCGCAACGCGAACAATACACATCTTATTTGGGACGAGGCATGGTGGACTGTTCCATCATACACCAACAACTGCATTGTGTTTTATAGATTTGAAACCCTTCTTATTTGAATCGTAGAGTACATGTCTGCACATAATTGTGATATTTAAAGCTCAAGCTTTCAGAATTCTATTGTAGCACCTACTTATTTTTCCTTATGGTTTGTTTTCGGAGGGTTCTTCTTTCTATGATGTGGATTCCCAGCTATCCTTTTTATCTTTTGGGAGGTTTTATACCATGTTATATTTTACGTATACCCTTGTTTTCTTTTCCAAATTCGCCGTGATATGTGCTTTCTCGTTCAACTATTTCGGTAGTATACCACGTGCTGCAGAAGTATATATTTTAAGTTGATTTTTTAATGCGATGGCGCAATATAATCAACATATCATTAAATATATCGTGTTCATGTAGGATAACATTTGTCTATTAGTCCAAAACTGGTCAATATTTTACTCATAACTAATCCAACTGTCGATTTGTTCAGGAGAACTTTGTCTGTGTGTGTGTGTGTGTCTGTGTGTCTGTGTGTGTGTGTCCGTCCCCCCCTTATAACTTTTGATCCGCTCAATTTACAGAGCCTAAAATTTCAGAATATATAAACAGTTACAGGCCTACAAAACTTTTATACTCGGAATTTTGAATTTTTGTTTCAGTCAGGGGTTATCAACTTTTGAATTTTTATTTTATTTTTCCATATATCTCAGAAACCATAAACGCTAGAACGCTGAAAATTGGTACAAACATAGACAAATACAAAATCTCAAATTAGTTTTTTCAAAAAAATTCCAGGGTTTCTCAAACATTTTTTATTAAGAAAAATATTTTTTTTATGATAAATTTATGAGTTTAACTGCCTATATTTCCAAAACTTTTACAATTATCGAAAAAAGCTGAAACACCCCAACTAGATAATTTAATTTTCTATAAAAAATATTAACATTGTAGTAGAAGGTCTCAATTTTTTTTTAACAATTTTTTTAAAAATTGAATTTAGTGACGACATCGCTTCATACATTTTGTATGGCAGTCGCCTATACACAATATGTAAGAAGACTTAATAGTTTGATACTTCATCTCCAAACATACATACATACCATCATGCTATTTGCATATTCTGGGTAGGAAAAAGGATCTTCCTCCATACTATCCTATCTTGACATACATACCTACATATGTTGTATAGAAAACAAAATATCTGAAAATATTCAATAATTTGTATCTATGGGTTTATAGTTTGGTACATATTCTTCAACTATACATACTATCGCTATCGACAGTTGGATCTCATGTGTTACATGCAACTAGTCTAAACAAACTCTCGATTCTTCTTGTGCCGCTCCTAGCTGAGGTTGGCGATCATCAACCAAATTCATCCCGATCCTGTGCCAACCTAATAAGCAACGCCGCATCCGGAATCCAGTACCATTGCCTGAGATTTTGAAGCCACGAAATTCTTTTACGACCCATACTCCGTCTTCCATCTATCTTTCCCTCCACCATAAGTTGTAGAAAGGCATATCTATCACCAAGGAATATGTGACCAAAATATGCGACTTTGCCTCTCTTGAAAGTAGCCATGAACTCTCTCTTGGAGACTCCTTCGACCCATGAGATACGCATCAACCTTCTGTATAGCCACATCTCGAATGCTTCAATTTTATAAATTGTCGATGTTTAGAGAGTCCAACCTTCCACTCCATACAACAGTACACCATCGTTTTTTTTTTAACATGTCCACGTAGGGGACACCAGCTATTAGGATTTGGGTCCATTTTACTCTTCCGAAGAAGCGCACTACGTAGCGTTGGGAGGGGTTTGCAATCTAGAAAAGAGTTTATTAATTCGGATTTTAAAAAGACCCGGGTTGTACGAAGGTGGAAACAGAATTCGGAAGATCATTCCACAGTCGGGCTGCTGTATTCGAGAAGCGACTTGTTCGTATATGTTGAAGGTCCACTGTGAATGGGTGCTGCGATTGAGTAAAGCGAGTGACTCTGTTGCGAGTGGGTGGAGAAGGGACCAAAGATGCAAGTTCTTCTGAGCAATTCCCGTGGTAGTATCTATAGAATAAACATAAAATGCCGACTCTGCGTCTGTGTTTTAGTGATTGCAATCCATCAGTAAGTGATGGATCATCAATCAGACGTATAGCACGCCTTTGGACAGCGTCGAGGGTATTCAGTAGGTATTGGGGGCGCCACTCCAGAGGTGACTACCATATTCAATAATTGGACGTATTTGCGCTTTGTAGAGTATACAGATCTGGGTCTTAGTAAAATATCTACGCACTCTATTTTTTGGAGGCGAGTTTCACTTTAGCTTCGATGGCGCCCTTGTAGTGTAATTGATGAAAGAAAATTGTGAAAGAAAAAAACTCGATAATCGTTTAAGAATCAAATTGACATCATCGCTATAATCTACAGATATCGACGTCGAACGAGAGTGAAAATACCAAATTCGAAAAAGACCCACATTTGCTTTCTGATAAATCAACCCAAGTGTAGAATTCAACCCTGTTTGTTGGGCTTCTGTATGGTGAATCGATTCACTAATCTTTGAACTTACTGCTATTCATTCACCGGTTATCTCAAATGGTTGTCTGGTACATGTAAATGTCCTTTCAGTAAAGACGTATACATAGGTAACATGTTCATTCGACAGTTATCTCTAAGGCAAAGTCAGAATAGACGAATGTGTTGCAGTGACTTAGGGCTAATGTATGTGACAAAAAAGTCATAGAATGGGAATATTCTGATAACCAAATAATTTCTATAATATCTTATGATGGTATAGAACTCCATAAGATGATTATTTTATTATTTTTTATTCGGAAAACATACGGTATACATAATAATAATATAAACAAAAATGATACATATAATTTCATGCCTAAATACATATTTTCACCAACATATTTTTTAATTATTTTATTTATTAATAATAAATTTCCTTTTCTTTCATCATCATAGGGCGGGTACATTCATATGGGTACATTCATTTGTTGATATGGGTAAACATGGATTGGCTTGAAACTATGTCGATTAGTTAAGATAAATAAATTATCTTGAACAAATCGATAGTTGGACAATTAAATCTAAGTGCATGGGTTGTGCCTACCTTACACAAAATATCGTCATTATTGCGGTTTTCAACGTGCGAGTTCTCATCTTTTTTCTTTGGTGTCATTTATAAACATTATTAAAAATGACCGCAACATATCAAAGGATGCTAAAGGTGCCATTCATAACGCTATCTTAGTGCAAGTGAAACCTGGACATGGCAGAAGTCGCACTAAAGTAGAATAAATGCAGTTGAAATGAGATCGCTAAGAAGAATCTGTAATAGAACTATGTATGACAAGGTCAGAAGGAGGATATAAGGAAGATTGTAGGATAAAGAAACATGTTATTAATAGAATGAAAGTGAACACATTGAGATGGTTTGGCCACATGGGGAGAATGAATGAGGAACGACTGACGAAGAAAATAAACATTGCGGACAGGAATGGAATGAGAGGTCGGGGCCGCCTAAAGAAGGGATGGCCCGTCCATGTGAACGGTATTTTGAAAGATGGAATTGTTAGAAGCGTGAACAACAGACGAACATGTATAAGACGATGTATGAATGTTGACGAGGCGATGAATGTATGTCAAGATAGAAGTGGCGTTCGGTTCTCTCTGCCTACCCCGCGAGGGACATGGCGTGATGGTATGTATGTATGTATGTAGTTCTCTTTTACATAAATATAATTTCCGATCCTTTTAAAGGATATGTATTATTCAAGTTGCTATAACAGTTCATTTTTCAAAGACCGTTTCAAAAAACGGAAGAAGTCTTGTATTTTATTATGTATCAAGGTCGAAGGTAATACCTCTACCTATCGAAAAGGGCATAAATTCCGTTGGCATCTTAAAAGAAGTCCTCTCCTTTTGTCTCGTACATTCTAAAAGCATATTAAAAATAATGCGAAACATTTTCCCATCGTTTTACTGCTTCTGTTCACGTTTTACTCCATAATTTATCTCTTCAATAATAAATATATCAAAATTAGTCTTACACCGACTCCAGAGAAATAATTTACAGGAAGAGTAATTTGCTGGGTCGGTGGGCTCTTCTTCTTGTCTTACATTCCGTAGAAGCAATATTTTTCTCTCATCCTCACCTTCCCGTTCTTCTGTTTCTTCTTCCTTTGTTCTTGCAATGGAAAACATCAACGTATTTTGCAATTTTAGCCGACTTACATGTCACGCTTACGAATGTACAAGCCACACCAACTTGTGGCAAAATTTTACAAAGCCTCATTTGTTACTTTTAAAAGCCCAACGCAAAAAAAAAACTCGGAGTGAGTCTGTAAAACATTTGGTGTATGAAATTGAACATTTGTTTTAAAATGTTCCTAGCGCACGGTTCTTATAGTCAACATGTTTCTGTTTATTTTACATACACACATACATTCCATCACGCCATGTCCCTTGCGAGGTAGGCAGAGAAAACCGAACGCCACATTTTTCTATCCTGGCACGCATCCCTCGCCTCGTCCACATTCATGCATCGTATCATACATGTTCGTCTATTGCTCACACTTCTAACATTTTCGTCTTTCAGAATGTCGGTCACATGGTCGTGCCATCCCTTTCTCGGACGTCCCCGACCTCATACCATTCCTTTCTGATCTCTACATTTTCTTCGTCAGACGCTCCTCATTCATTCTCCCCATGTGACCAAATCATCTCAATGTCTTCACTTTCATTCTAGAAATGACATCTTTCTTCATCTTACATTCTTTCCTTATGTCCTCATTTTTTACCCGGTCATAGATCGTTCTATTACAAATGCTTCTTAACGATCTCATTTCAACTGCAAATAATTCTGCTTTCATGCGTCTTCTGCCATATCCAGGTTTCACTTGCATACGTCAAGGTTGGCACTACGATGGCGTTATGAATGGCAACTTTGGCATCCTTTGATATTTTGCGATAATTCATAAGTGTGCTCCATTCACTCTGTTTCCTTCCATAACTCTTCTTTCTAAGTGGGCCTAGGTTCAGATGCCTGGACGACGTGCTGTACGACATCAGGGAAATAGACCTTATAAATTGGAAAATACTGGCGGTCGATAGGGAGAGATGGAGACGATTTCTGGAGGTCAAGATCCGCAGCGGACTGTAGCGCCAGTGATGATGATGCATGTCGAACTATGAAATTTTGTATCATCTGTACTCTGTATAAACTAACATATTATGTTAAATCGACTTATATTTTATATCATTTATATTTTACCATATTTGTTTAAGTGATCCCGATATTTCCATATTACTTTTCCCGTTTGTACATTTTTCTTCGTTATGCTTCCTCATTTATCTTAAATATATAATATTTTAACTATCTTTGCCTTTGGATATTTTTAAATTGATACGTTTCAGTTTGCCATCTATCAATTTGTATCGAAGCTATTCAAAATTAATGCTACATTTACAACTCATATTCAAAATAACTTCTGCTACTTAAAATGCCAAAACTGACATGTCCTTAACGTATCACATCCGTCTTGCAGTCACGATGAAGATTGATAAATCCGGTTGATCGGAAAATATAAACGCTTTTTTATATCTCTTTTGCGCTCGTATAGCTTACGATCGTGTTGTTTGTAATTTGATTTGACAATAAAATGTCATGTGGCCCCATAGCCTTATATGATTTCCAATATAACCTTCAGTGTTGACCCTTTATACTCGGATGTTATGGCATGTCTTCTTATTTATTCAATTCGCATGTTTCGGTGTCACGGAAATCTTGTCATATTTCTTGTCATATTCAAATCACACTTCAGTCTATCTCAGAAATCTTTTCGTAGGTACCTAACTCACTGTCTTGTAGATATTTTCTAGGCCAGATTTGTCTTATTGGAAATAAAGTATGCATGTTATATCCTTATTTCAAATATCAATTTCGATTATTTAATGTATTTATTGTTTTAAAAAAAATGAACTTAAACATATATTGATTTGCAACGCTTCACTAGAAATGCATCCAAATTATTAGGTTTCATTTAAAGAATGAATGATGATCGTCTTACGAACTCAATATACGATAATAGTCATTTTAAAAACCTTACTCCAAAAGCAACTACAATTAAAACATATTAAAACTTTAAATAGTTATCTAATCTTATTGAAAAGCACGTTAATTTTACATCTAATACAACAAATATGACTTAAAAACATATGATGCAAAATATTTATTTAAATCAAATCACTTTCTAAAGTCGGCGTTAAACACAAACATTCCTACGATCCGTTGAGGGAGTTCCATAAAATTTTTGTTTTGCGCCGACTTCAACAAGTTTTTTGATGTATATTAATACTCTGCAACCTAACCTATATAATATAATAATAAACACTTGCTTGCATCCTGCGCAAGTGGCAAGTTTATTGCCATATAGAAATTTCTTCTTCCTAACCAGTGTTTCCCAACATGTGTTTTTAGTCATATGTGTTGTGTTGGATGTAAAATTAACGTACTTTTCGCTTAAATTAGGCAATTATTTAATACTTTTTAGTGCATTATCGTTTTTAGTCTTTTAGGTTTTCATGGTAGCTGTATTTGAAGTCTGTTTAAAAAAATTTCCTTTTTCAGTGATGTTGAAGGAACGTTTGACAGTAGTACCTACTTGTAGTAGGTACTGGTGATTTTTTTAATATTGCGCAATAGAGCTTTAGCTTTCGTGAATGTGAAAATATATCGGACATTCGCTCCTTATTGGATAACTTCAAAACTACCACGAAAACAACGAAAACCCTTACTCTTTATAACAATTAAAATACCTGCCCAAGACCACCCTACATGGATGCTCGAGTGTAGTCATAACCCTCAGTCATGAGGTCAAGGAAAAAGAAGATGAAGTTACTTCTTTCCAACATAAAAAAGATATATCGGTTGATGTAGGAAAGAATTATTCGCCCATAAAATCGTAATCTATAAGACACCTTTGTCGTACAGATCGCAGGCACCTTTACAAGTTGAAGAGTATGATGAAGTCCCTTCAACAGAACTCGTGGTAATTCATATGTGATCATCTCTGAAGGAATCCTTTCCTATATAAAAAGAAACCATTAAAATTATGTAAAGAGTTCTAATCGCTGAAATGCGAATTGGTGATTTTATTATGGATACCATCACCAGGGGGACAAGTCTAGTACAACCGGTGAAAACCTCCTTTCGATTGAAAAACATTGAAAACGGAGAACGTAGTAAAAATTTATCGTTAAACATACATAAAAAACGTTGATATTGATAACCTCCTTCGTTTTTCTCGGTTAATAAAAAAAAAAGCTTTAGATGATAAATGTTCCACTAAACTCCCATGTTCCTGCCAATGATTATTGGTTGTCTTTAATGACGTATAACTAACTGGTTTATATGCAATCATCAATTTATTGCTTCAAACGTTACTTAGGAAGGGTTATTATGACTGACTAATTGGATGACTTATCAACTTAAAGTATTATGGCTTATTATCGTTTCAACGCATCAACAAATTATAATAGTCATAGATGGGGTTAGACAGACGAAACATTATAGACATAGACCCACCACACCACGGAGTCTACACATAAATACATAGATTTAATATTCAGACCACGTTCTTCATATCCCGTACGATTGGATCATCACTTAACTATATATTTTATTGTTTAACAGCCGGAGACGAATGTAAATATATATTCTTCTCATCATAGAATTGTCGTATAAAGAGATTTTGAATACGGCGACAAAAAAATTTTTTTTTGTAGATCCTGTGATCTGTTAATATCACTGAATTAGTTTCGGAGGTCTTATTCCGTCTGAGTTCCAAAAAAGTCGATCAAATTGTTTTATTTCTACTGTTTATAAGACAAGTTATTAATGATCCAAAAGTCCCGGATTGGATTCCCGGTGGTTTTCAATTGTGTTTTCAGTCTGGATCTGTGAGTTGGTTACATCGTTAGTCTCCAGAATTTGGCAAATTGTTATTGGGTAGGTGTCAAATTAATATTATACAAATTTTCTGTTAGTTGCCGGCGAAGTGATAAAAAATAAAATAAATAATAATAATACTTTACATATGGAGTAGAAACACTTCTCTAACGAAAGCGACTGTCTGAAAACTAAGAGTGGTACAACGAAAACATTTAAGAGCCATGCTGAATCTCAGACTCTCAGAGTGGAAATTCAGAAATACGTAGAAAATCAAGAGTAACTGACGTCGTTGAAAAAGTTGCAAACCTCAAGTGATCATAGGCGGGATATATTACCAGAGTGAAGGACGAAAGATGGACCAAGAGGATCCTGGAATGGAGACCACGTGGGGACAAAAGAAGTAGAGACAGACCACCTACGCGATGGTCCGATGACATAAAGAGGGTTGCTGGTGACTAGATGCAGAAGGCCCAGGATAGAGAAATATGAGGGAGGCCTGTGTCCAGCAGTGGACAGAGACGGCTGGATAAAGTAATATTTCTTTAACGTTAAGTTGTATTTTTCTCTTCAATTCTTTGGAATAGTGGAGAGTTATGATTTCACAATTTTTAAACTAATTTATCAACAATATCTCAACAGGCATGACGTAAAGAGTGCAAACTATCAATTTAGTTTTGAAGTAACTTGCTTTATACCGAATTTACATGAGACTTCATTTTGCTTATGTAGATCAATTGGAAGAGATTGCGTTATGGCAATAAACCAGCCTTTATTTGTTCATAAATTTTACAAAATACTAATGCGTTAGTCTTTATTGTTTGTATCGCATAAATACATAAAAATTATTGAGCATGAAAAACTACTTGCCTTACATTTATGTATGTAAAAAATGAAATTAGACCTACAAACAGTCCAAAAACTGACGTTGAGCATTGAAAGCTTTAAAAGTGAACTAAAATACGCTTTTTTGCTATACTTGAATTTCCCTTAATACCTACCTATATAATGAATTCCTATAAGATCGTCTCTTGAAATCTTGAAAAATTCCACAAAAATTCTTTAGCGCCTCGAGTTGGTGACGGATATTTGAAAAATTCATATATAGCCAACGTATGTGAATATTTTTTTATATCCTCAGAATATGTTAAAATAACCCTGAAATATTCTCTACTTTACTAATTCGAGAATATTTGAATTGGAGAAGAATAGTATTTTCTTAACTCAAATAAAACTCTTATAGTTTTAATACATGTATTTTACATACTCAATCACTAATATTATACAGAATATTTTATATCAATTGTTTACAGTAAGGCAGTCTAAACCAGAATAAAACTTATACAATTTTCAATTCTTCACAACAATTCTTTATTGTTGTGACTGATTCATATTATTGTTTTTTTATTTGCCAATAAATAAACTTTCTAGAATATTCCAATTATAATTTCTAAATATTAAATAAATTACAAAAACATGAGAGACATCTATGTATCAAAATGGTAAGTTATTTTTCATAAAATAATATAACACAAACCATAGTAAATACTTATACAAATCTCCCATAGATGTCACTCAACTCAAAATATTGTAATTATTACAATATTTTACACTCCCCAACTTAAATTATAAATTACACCCTTGAGGAGAACTAAACAAAAAGAAATTATATATTTGTTGCCTTGCAACACAATAAACAATAATAAAATTAACCAATTATACAAACTTAAATGACTTATACTTTATAATTAATCATTCGGTTCCTGGGTCTCAGACGATTGCTCCAGTCTGGAACTGTCTCACTCTGAAACAAAGAAACGGCTTCATCAGGAAAATATTTTAAATTTTCCAATGAAACCTCATCTGAAAGATTTTCCAATCTTTCATCAGAGTTTTCATCGTTTCTCAAGGCACTACTCTCCAAACCTTGGCAACAAGAACGTAACTGATTAAAATGTCTTTTCCAAATTAACTGATTAACCTTAACCAAATAAACATTTTTAGAAACAACCTTAAAAATTATCCCTTCTACCCATTTTCTACCATTTATAGGTCGATAATCTTTTACGAGAACTTTTTCACCAATATTAAATTTATTTTTCTTGTACTTTCTACCACCATAATAACATTTCTGTTTATTTTGACTTTTCTTAATATTAGATTTAATCTTATCTGGTATGTCATACAAATGATCAAAATGATCCCCTGGTAAAGATAATTGAAATCTATTTCTAATCTTTCTACCAAACATTAAAACTGCTGGTTCACATCCAGTTGACGAATGAGGTGTGTTTCGATAATCCATTAAAAATTTATTAATATCACTTTGAATATTAATAAGCAATTTTCCCCTAATAACTATTTTTCTTAAATAATTTTTAAGCGTTCTAACAGAATTTTCCGCTAAACCATTGGATTGTTGATATTGAACAGGAGACGTCAAATGAACGATACCCCATTTATCATAAAATTGCTTACATTCTTGAGAATTTAAGTTCTGAGCATTATCACTCACAATTGTTTCTGGAAAACCAAAATTAACAAATAATCTTTCCAATTCATATAACATACATTTAGATGAAGTATTCTTCATTACAATACATTCTAACCATTTTGAAGTAGCATCTATAATTACCAAACAATCAATACCATCATATTGCAAAAAATCTATATGTAAACGACTCCAAACCTTCTCAGGACTTTCCCAAGGAGATAAAACTGATTTATGAGGATTTTCTTGACAACTTCTACATATACTACAACTATCTATCATAACAGAAATATCTTTATTTATGCCTGGCCAATAAAAATAATTTCTCGCTAGATTTTTAGTTTTAACAATACCTTGATGTGAATCATGTAACAAATTTAAAATTCTCTTCCTTAATGAACTCGGGACAACTACCTTGTGTTGCCACATAATACAATCTTTATAAATGCTTAGTTCATCTTTTATTTTATAAAAAGGCCATACATCTGATTGTTTATTTATTTGTGAAGGCCACCCTTTTTGTAAATAATCTATAATTTGATTACACAAAATATCCTTTTTAGTTTCCTCTAAAATTTCATCAAACTTGATACTGAAATTTTCTTCTGCATCTAGAAGAAAAACAAAATCACAATTAATATCAATACAATTTAAACTTTTAAAATTTTCTAAATCTGAAACATCTAATGTTTCATCCTTTTCTATAGGACACCTCGATAAAAAATCTGAACAGTTATTTTCTGATTTCACAAATTGTACTTCATAATCAAATGCTGACAAAATAACCCCGTAGCGTTGTAACCGATTTGCTGCTAATTGAGGAATATCTTTATCCTGCTTTAAAATATGGCATAAAGCCCTATTATCAATTTCTAAAATAAAATGTCTTCCATATAAATAATGAAACCAATTTTGTAAAGCAAAAATAATCGCTAATGCTTCAATATCTAATATTGAATATTTCTTTTCCGCTTCTGTTAATTTCCTTGAAATAAAAGCTATAGGTCTCGCTGACCCGTTTTCAAAAATGTGTAATAAAGTAGCAGCAATACCATTAGATGAACCATCTGTCACAACCTTTAACGGTAACTTTTTATTATAATGAATTAAAACTAAATCCGAAGATAAAATATTTTTAATCTCTAGTACCGAATTTGAGCACTCTTGTGACCAAACCCATTTAACATCTTTCTTCAACAAATTATATAAAGGAGACAGAATTTTAGCAATATTCGGCACAAAATTACGATAGTAATTTACCATACCTAATAAACCCCTCACTTGCGTAGTATTTTCAGGAATTGGAGCCAATCTAATCGCCTCCACTTTATCAACTAACGGTTTAATTCCTTCCTCAGATATATTGTAACCTAAATAATCTACTGATTTTGTAAAGAATTGACACTTTGATTCATTAATTGACAAACCACATTCATTTAAACGAATAAATAACGATAATAAATTATTAAATAAATCTTCATCGTCTTTTCCTGATATTAGAATGTCATCTATATATACTGACGTACCTCGTAAATCTTGCGTGACAGAATCTATTACTTGCATAAACAAAGCTGGTGAAACCTTTAATCCAAATATTAATGTTTTGTAGCGAAATAAACCCATATGGGTTGCTATCGTAGTATACTCTCTACACTCTTTTTTTAAACCAATTTGACAATATGCAGACTTCAAATCAATTTTCGCGAAAACCTTACCTCCACTAATTTTTTTTAATAAATAATTAATTCCCGGTAAAGGATATTTAATATCCATAACATAAGGATTTATCGTTCTCTTATAATCTGCACATAATCTAAGAGTACCATTACTTTTCGGAATAATAACTAAAGGACTTGCATATTCCGAAAATTTTACTCTTTCAATAATGTTTTGCTCTAACATTAAATTTAATTCCGATTCAACTTTTTCTTTTAAAGCCAATGGAACTGGTCGTGCTTTAAAAAATTTAACTGGATGATCCTTAACCATCTTAAAACCTACTTCATATTTTGTAAACTTACCTATATTATTCGAAAATACATTTGGAAATTTTTTTTTTAAAATTGACACACCATTTTCCTTAAAATTATTGTTAACCATTTCCGAAAAATAAATACCGGAAAACCCAATCTCGAATTCTTTGAAAAAATTTCGACCTAACAAAATTTCACTTCCATTTTTAATAATTATAAAATCTAAAAACCTTGTTTTTTCATTATAACTTACTTGTAGGTTAATTTTTCCCAATACTTTCAAATTAATATTTGAATAAGCCTTAACTTCTAAATTATATTCCAATATTTTCATCTTATGAAAATATCTTCTATATAAATCTTCTGGTAATACAGAAATGAAAGCACCCGAATCTAATAAACATTTAAATGACTTGTCAAACAAAAACACATCGATCATACATGAACTGTCATTGTTTTGAATTGTATTCAACACATTAATAACTTTTTTTTTTGTATTTTTCTGCTTTTCAATATCCACTTTACAATTTGCTTTAATGTGACCTTTCAATCCGCAACGAAAACACACAAATTCTTTTTTATAAATATTTGTTTTTTTAAACTTAAAATTCTTTCGACTATAATCACAAGTTTTATTTGACAATACATTTTTTTCTCTATCATGCAACTTATTAGACGAAAATTTATTATTGTCAAGTTTACCAACTACCTGCACACTATTGGTCGAATTGTGACCAACTTCACGTTCCATTTGAAATGATTCACCAATCGAAGCCAAATTAACACAATCCTCGAAATTTAAATTTTCTGCTTCAAGAAATAATTTTTCTTGAACCTTATACCTTTTTATTCCTAAAATAAAAATATCCTTCAAAACAAGATCTAAATACTTATCAAATTTACAATTAATTGTCGACTTTCGTAAACGAACCGCAAATTCCTTAATAGATTCATGTACTTCCTGTTTAATCAAATAAAACTTTCTCCTATATTCAAATACATTTGATACATTTTCACAATACTTCTTCAATTTTTGCATCAAATCTTCGACATTAAAATCAGTTACCTTCTTAGGAACACATAAATTAATTAATAATGAAAATGATTCCTCACTCAACGTATTGAGAAATAGTGCCCTTTTTTGAATCGCTGAAATACTATTTTCATCATATAAAATGAGACTTTGTTCAAATCTTGTGAGAAAATTATCCCAATTATCACAATTGTGATTAAATTTTGAGATGTCCATCTGGAACAATCTCCCAGACTGTCCAGAAACCCCTTGATTACTATAATCTTTAGTATTCATTTTCCCACACAATAAAATTATACAAAATAAATAAAAAAAAATAATTTCAACAATTTATCTGATTCAAAATACAAAAATACTGATCTTTTTCTTCCCCTGATGATTCTGGTAGACCCTCGCTGCTCCTCTGGAACTCCAAGAAAAATGGACTGCTACAGACCTCCTTCCAAGCTTCCAGCAACTGGCTGCTACACCTGCACCTTGGACCCGTACCTGGATCCTTGCCCTTGGTCCTCTGCTCCTGGTTTTCTCCTTGTCTGGATACTCTCCTGGATTCCTTGCAGATCCTCCCAAATGAGTACTTGCCAAAGTACCCAATCCAAACTGGAACGAACGTAGACCTCTTCTACTTGTCTCCTGTTTGATCTCTGTGATGTAAATCACAGATGAAAATAGCTCTCTGTCCTGGACAACTGTCTATTTTCTTCCACTTCAGTCCTCCTCGAAGAATGAAGATTTTAACAAAGAACCCTTGGGATGAAGTTCTTAAAGTCCGACTGCGCCATGAAATATTCTCTACTTTACTAATTCGAGAATATTTGAATTGGAGAAGAATAGTATTTTCTTAACTCAAATAAAACTCTTATAGTTTTAATACATGTATTTTACATACTCAATCACTAATATTATACAGAATATTTTATATCAATTGTTTACAGTAAGGCAGTCTAAACCAGAATAAAACTTATACAATTTTCAATTCTTCACAACAATTCTTTATTGTTGTGACTGATTCATATTATTGTTTTTTTATTTGCCAATAAATAAACTTTCTAGAATATTCCAATTATAATTTCTAAATATTAAATAAATTACAAATACATGAGAGACATCTATGTATCAAAATGGTAAGTTATTTTTCATAAAATAATATAACACAAACCATAGTAAATACTTATACAAATCTCCCATGGATGTCACTCAACTCAAAATATTGTAATTATTACAATATTTTACAAACCCTAAAAAGATTTATACAAATATGCCTTTCTTGTAAGATAAATAAACAAATTTAATATATTTACTAGCTAGGTATTATTAAATCGAATCTTTTATTGTCATTTATACGCAAACTTTGCATTGTTTCCTTGACGGGAATGATTTCATAGATGGCAATATTAAAAACAGCTTATTTTCAAGAACTACAATATCTATGAATTAAATATACAACTGCCAAAAAAATGATTTATAGGGAACTCAATAAAAAGGCATAGTTGGTGAACGTTGCGAAAGCGCATTGTGTGATCGCGTAAACCAGCCGATGACAGTCGTAAGCCCTGTAGGTGCCTTTATTTCTCTATTAAAAATAACCCATTATTAAATTTAATTTTATCAATGTCAAGGCATCTACATCTACATGTCAAGGAATTTTAAAGTGTTTCTTCGCTGTGACTCATTTCAACATTGTCGTTTTTAAGTGTCTATTGTTATTTGGTATTTCTATAAAGTGTACGCATCAGTGGGTCTTTTATCGTTAATTTTTAAGTATTCGGAAGTGATTGTAACCTGCTTGTATTTTGTATACATAGTACTGTTATTTCCGGGAATATACCGCTCCTAAATGAATTATTCATACCTTAAGCGTTGTTATTGTATGATAAGTTTTTCATTCAAAACCACAAGACACAGAAGCATCCAGAGAATACTTTTAATGAAAATTCCCACTACCGCCTCATCTTTATAAACGGCTCACATGTCTTGTTCCCCAAGTTATTTTATTGAAAAAAATCATTATTCATAAATTAGATTTTATTTTATATTGTTTGAGAATATATTTTTAAGGCAAATTAATGAAACTCTCAACATAATATATCTCTCTTACACATAAATACACATTGGCATTCACTTTTATCCGCACACCCACACTAAATCACTATTCTTATTATGATATAAGTTTTAATTTGAATATATTTGTTATATGTGCAGTACATATTGTGTACCTACTATACTTTATACAAAAAAAATACTTCAAAATGTTTAATATGAAGATTTTTTTTGTATATACTTCCTAGTGAGCTCGGGCAAACGTTGTGAATATTCTGTCCTCGGCCAACTCCGTTGCCTGCTCACATAATATGCTTCCAGCTATACCAACTATCAATATAATTTATTGTTGAAACACGTTGTCAACCATGTACGCCAAAGTGATCTTCCTGTTTTGTCGGCCATTTTTATCATTATATATGAAAATGACTAAACCCGGAAGAATTGTTTCTGCACTGTAGCGATGATTAAAGCAGGTGCGAACATTTTAAAATAATAAAAACGACGTTTTTTTTATTGAAAATGCTACTTGAAAATCTTTAAAATCCCAATTTGTTATTTTTGTTATAAAAACAATTTTGTAAAAAAATATAATACCTAATATGCAAACCTGCCACTACCAGTATATAATTTATCTATTTCTCTGGGCTGGAAACACTGTTAAGTTGGAAAAAATTGCCATATGCTAATAAAAACTTACCACTTGCGCAGGGTGCACACAAGTTTATATTATTATCACTATATAGGTTCGTACATGTTATTGAACAATTCAACGCGTATCCTTTTCTAATTACATTATTTTAAAATATATTTCATGAAATAAGCAGAAGTCAGTATAAGTTGACTTGACTATTGCTAGATCGCGAGAAATTTGGAATTTTTCAAATACTCTTTGTCAAGAATGTGTAGCATCCGTGAATCGATGACATGCGATGTGTGACTCTATGAATGACTCAACTAATGGAATGTCTGTCCTACCCAAGAATTCAACAGATTCACTCCTTAAATGCAACAAGGAACGTGTCCTGAGTAATACTATTAATTTATATTATGTTTTTATATTAGTAAATTATTTTTAGAACCCTTGTGGAATTTTATAATTAAAAAAAACTAAACTAATAGAGAATATTCAGTTAAAAATTAACAAAATAATTTGTTCATTCACTAAAATTTTTTACTAAACTTTACAAAACAAAACTTTACAGAACTAACATAATTTACAAGACGTGCGTAAGACCCATAATGACCTATGCCATCGAAAGCAGAGCCGATACTATCAGAACAAAAAACGTCCTCCGGACTACTGAAATGAGGACACTGCGCTCCATAGTGGGCGTAATATTCGTGGATAGAGTCCGGAACGAGGATATAAGGAGGAGATGCGATGTAGACGACATCATCCGCTGGGGTAAATGGCGA
The DNA here is from genome assembly GCA_963576475.1 of Molanna angustata. Classification (NCBI taxonomy): domain Eukaryota; kingdom Metazoa; phylum Arthropoda; class Insecta; order Trichoptera; family Molannidae; genus Molanna; species Molanna angustata. Next base: position 22,674,951 of record OY754978.1, on the reverse strand, counting down.
TGGCGTCAATGGAGAGACCATGTCGGGAGATTAGGAGACAATCCACTACCCATAATTGACTCCAAGAAAGTCCCGGAGGGTCGTAGAACAAGGGGGAGACCAGCAAAAAGATGGAGTGACTGCTGGACATATAGATTGAAAGAGGCAGTCTCCGACTGAAAAAACAGGCCTTCGGCCTAATACCATAGCAAGAAGAAGACTAAAAATGTTCAATTATTTGCCACTTCACATTAATTCTTGATTAGTTATAAATTTTTGACCGTCATCAGTAACACCAAGGGTGTGACTTTCTTCACACATTCACATTCTTGGTGTCACTGAAGACGGACTATTTTAGAAGTATGATTTTTAGTATTTTTTTTTTACTAAATGATCTATTTTAGTATTTTTATCGTTAACTGGATTAAGAAAAATTAGAAAAAAGACACTCCTTTTTTTACAATTCTACAAATCGATTAAAAAAGGAAAGCGATTTTAAATCAAGACATAAACATATATACCTATGTTCTTTGTGCGATATAACTTGTGCAATAAGAAAGGTTATAGGACTGCTAGTTTGTTTATGTGAAGCACATACACATACGTTTTAGTGGCAAACTTCTTGAGCCCGTAACGTGGGAGCGCAGAGCGCAAGTTTTATATTTGGCAACATTGTAACTCCGCCCACACATTCGGCAACATTGTAAATATTTATGTAGTGTCGAATTTCGTTTCATTTAGACCTTGATAATGCCGAGTCACCTCTGCGAAAACTTTAATGTACACACACACAAACATCCCTCACACGCACAAATACATATACACACACTCTCTCTTCCACAAGCGGAATAATAATTAAATAAATAAATTATTAAAATACTACTTACACTACACACAAACAAAAATGTATTTGACACATGTAATTGACATTAGATTTAGATATTTGATGTATCATATATATTATTAATTCATGTAATCAAACTATCTAATGTTGTTTGCGTTAGTTAAAAAATAAAACAAAATAAATAAATAAAAAAGCATGTTTCGAATATTGAATTATTTTTTTTGAAAAATGGCAGCCCTGCTTCTGTGTAAATATCACAAAGCGATCGATGATGATCTTACTTTTAAGATACGCCGGAGTGTTGAATATGTTTATGTTTTGTTTAGATTAGACGTGAGTGTGAGTCAGAGATGCTCACCACCAATGCTGTTGTCACTTGGGTCTCACCATGAGGTCATTGTATTCTTGTATATTATAGAGACATTCCTAGTGACTACTTCACACAACTTGGGTGGCTCTCTACTTGCATTTCTTTATCAGTGTTTTTTCTCGCGTTTTTATTGTCATCACTGTTGTATAATTAATTCCCATAATATAGTAAATGATTGAATTATATTTAAAACATTTCCCATTTGAACATTTTTTAAAGATGGATACCCTACCAATTATACTGGTCGAGAAATTTTATCTCTTTTTTTTTTCTTGACAAAAAAACCTTTGCTTTTAAAAAGAGTCATTTGTTTAAAGCAAACCAATTGTGTAATCTAATTATTATATTTAAAAGAGCATTAATTTGGTGAAGAATTTCGTGATTTTTTTTTCCAGTTCCAAGTTGTGGAAAGGGAGGATCGATTCATTTAGCGTCGCTTTATCTTCTTGACAAGCGAGAGAAATTAACCTAAATCTAATTGGTTTATTTTTTTTTCGATGTCGATGCTTTTAAAAATTTTATTGTACCATCAGGGCTCGACGTGGACTGAAGCAAACAGGAACTCCGTTATTCGATCCGGTTTGTGCTATTCTCACACGATGTTTAGTCACATGTTGTATATTCTGAATTATTTTACCTTTTCTATCACAATTTGCAGTTCATCCCAACAGGGATTTTGATCCTCATTTCATTTTTTCAAAATTGATCTGACACGTCATTGTATTTTTTTTATTTATTCAGGTCTACGTCGGCTTCCCCGTTCGTGAGAAGTTGCGTGTTTCATCAAACTTTTATCATTTTTTAGATTTTTTGAAATCACATAACTTTTATTTCAAAGTTTATTTGACCTATTGACGAAATCCTTAATATAGTATCTTGATGGCAATATTATGTTCTCTATAAATACCCTTTTTTGTTTTACAATATCTATTTGATTCTGCTATTGCCTACCCTTTAAAGTTTGATATATTGTTCTGTCTCTTAAAAGGTGTGAATGTCGGGGTGTTTCCACCAACCAATGTGTCTGTCAATGGTAGGCGTGATTTCTAATAGTCTTTTGTAGTGAATATGAAAATATCACGCAAAAAAAATGTATCGATACATTCCTTCAGCCTTCAAAGTATAGCAATTTTCAATACTTCGAAGGCTGCTTTCTCCATAAGTCACCACTACTCAGGGTTCGTACTATCCAACTGTAGTTACCTGCTGAGATATAATTTTACAAAAAAAAATCAGCTTTTATACTATGACTTAAGTATAATTATATATATATATATATATATATATATATATATATATATATATATATATATATATATATATATATATATATATATATATATATATATATATATATATATATATATATATATATATATATATATATATATATATATATATATATATATATATATATATATATATATATATATATATATATATATATATATATATATATATATATATATATATATATGTATATATATATATATATATATATATATATATATATATATATATATATATATATATATATATATATATATATATATATATATATATATATATATATATATGTATAGACACGGGAAAACCGAGATAAAAATATTGTAAAATATTTCACCCGTGAAAACATCAAATATAACATATATATATATATATATATATATATATATATATATATATATATATATATATATATATATATATATATATATATATATATATATATATATATATATATATATATATATATATATATATATATATATATATATATATATATATATATATATATATATATATATATATATATATATATATATATATATATATATATATATATATATATATATATATATATATATATATATATATATATATATATATATATATATATATATATATATATATATATATATATATATATATATATATATATATATATATATTATTAAACTTTTCAATAATACAAACATGTAGCTTAAAATGGACTTGTTACTAAATTTGTGATAAAATCGTGTCTTAAAACAGGAATTATGCCTTATTGGATAGACAAAGATTAATTAGAGGAATTCAAAACAATATACTTCCCAACAACTTAATTATAAGTTCAACAATTATTTTTGTTCCTGTATATATTCTTAAGTAGAGAAAATTTTAAATTTTGAATGGGTCACTACAAAATGATCTCTAGAATCGCGGGCTCTTACACTATTAAAAAATAATCTAACCCCACAAAATCCTAGCAGCGCAAACATCGTCGCAATTTTTTGTTGCCCGTATCGTCTCCGCATACGGATATATTTTAATCTTATTTTTTTGAAGAAGTAAAAAGTACATTTCGTAATTAAGAATACAAAAATAAACGATTCAAAATGTATCGCCCCGTTGAAAGTGTGGACAATTTATACAACAAGCATATTTTATATTTGTAATTTCGAGCCCTGTACATTAAAGAAATCAAACTCTAAAACTATTTATATTACATTAATCACTCAGGAGGCGTACTTTTATAGCCGTAATGTGTATATATTTCTCTCTCACTCTCTATCCGCTTCTCTCTCTGGTGAATTTTAACTTGTAGGCAATTTATCATTTTCCCCGAGTCATTTCGTTACGTCTAATTTGACGAATCACTTATTTATTAGGTATATAAGATAAAAATGCCACTTGGGAAAATACGGAAACATTATTACGTTTTCGATCATTTCGTTGTTTTATGAGGATTTTTATTATTTGGATATATAACGCGTTATTTTTATATTTCGTGGATATCGAAAAACCGGTTTTTAATACGTTCCGTTGATAGTTATTGATGCTAAAATTACAAGCATCCGGTTTCCTGACATCCAGAGTTGAATGTTATCCGAACTCCATTATATGAGTTGTGTAAATCGTGTTCCTCAATAACTCTGTAGATAATATGAGTTGTGTAAATTGTGTTCATCAATAACTCCATTGTATGAGTGAATGAAAAAAAGTAAAATATTAGCTACAAGACGGGGAAAAAATCCAATGTTTGCGTACATGCATTTGAAAAATATTCGATTTACATACAGATTGGTACAAGTAGGTAAACGAACCAAAAATGAAATAATTTTTCTGGCGCAATTCAGGGGTGCCATCTGTGCGAGAACATTGTCACCTCATTTATAAGGACTGTTGCTTTCATTAACCAACTTTTTAATAGATGGCGTTACAAAAAGGTTTCTTCGTTACTTCATAAATGGCAATAGTAATAATGTCCTATTTTCAGATGATCTTTTGCTCGATATTCAAATATATTAAACTTTAAAAAATTGCATTATTTTTTAATAAAGATTTGGTACACAGTTTACATACAATATACATAAAATTAATCATAATAAATCAACTGTGCACACAAAATCCCACAAGGTACAGCCTGTCTGTGGGTATACCAATTTAAAAATTGTCAATTTTTTTTTTATTATTTATTTATTTTGGATATCCAACAGTACAGTAGAGTATAATGATATTAAAAACCATGAAAATAAAACAAGTAAATTTAGACTACGGTACATAATAATAGGACATCATATAAAGTAATTTTTATAGGTTAACATACAATTTACGACAAATGAGAAAAAACAAAATTATAGGATCACACCTGAAACATACAAGGAATAGTACCTGAAACATACAAGGATTATATTCTAGAATCATAACATGGGATTCCAACGTATTATAAATGATAAAGGAACTCAATATTAAGCTATAGGTATACGAAATCGGTCATGGCAAGATTCGAACTAGCGACCACAGGATTTCTAATCCAGCGCGCTAGCCGCTCTGCCAACTGTCATCTAAAAATTACAGTGTTTACCCATCTAAAATTAATGAATTAATTACAGTGTTTACCAAGAAACACTCTTATTATTTCTGTGTCCAGGCTTTCTTCTCGCTATATTAACATAGTACTTGGGAATTCTCTAGTAGGTAGCTGCTGGTAAAAAAAAATGTTCATAAAACTATACAAAATGAAGTTCATTCCAGAATACTATAAAAACTACGTTGACTTTTGAATTTGACCATTGACAGATCTTCAATTTGAATTTGACCAATGACAGATCTTTAATTTGAATTTGACCAGTGACAGATCTTCAATTTGAATTTGATCAATGACAGATCTTTAATTTGAATTTGACCAATGACAGATCTTCAATTTGAATTTGACCAATGACATATATTTTATTTGAATTTGATCATGTTAATCAGTAGTAGTTATCAGATTACAAATATATGTTTTTTCTTCTCGAACCTATATGAAACCTTACGTCATAAATGTATTGTGTGTCACTTTATAAATTTGTATTGTTACATGTTAGTTGATTACGAGAAATCAATGGACAATCAGTACTGAAGTGCTTTCGAAAGTTCAAAATAAATTGCGCATGCAAATCATGTAGGTGCTTACTTTATAAGTACATACACAAAAACACAACCCGATGATGAAAACTTGTACATTCGTAATTAAGGCCAGTTTAATTTTTTTTCCAGCAACACGTTCGTGAGAATTATTATTCTTTGCGTAATTAATTCGCTTCGATTTAATGGAGGTCTTTTTTGAGAAGTTGCCGGACCAGGTAATATGCTAAATCTCATTGGTATGATCTTATGTAATTGAGATGTTGGCCTTCCACCCATATTGGGACCGAACTTCACTTTTAAACCAACTGATATATCCTTACATGGTTTTTCTTTATTCTTTATTTAGACCTACTGAATTCAGTACCTACAAAAAAGTGGGTTGATCTTTATTATCATCAAATTCGATTTTTTTTTGTTTCATATACTTACGTTCTTTTTTTTGAGCAGTCGTATCGACTCTTTTGTAGTCGATTTATTTATTTTCTTGTGTCTTTTTCGTCGTGAATTATTTTCACGTGGTTTTCAGTTTTTCTTTTTTTTTACTTTTTTGTCTAGTATTTTTCATTTCTACTCCATTTATATTTCTAGCCAACGGTTTTGAAAATTATGTTTAAGCAAATAACAGGAATTTCGTTAAATGTCCATCTGTACGCCACAAATAACGAGATTCCACGTTTGGAGGAGATATCTATCGTCCCATATAGATCTCTTACTCAACCCCTAATAAGACTCACTGCCTCTTTTACATTCATGCATTGTCCCATTCACGTTCTTCGATCGTTTAGGGCTATTTAGTTTTTTTTTATATTTCTTATTAAATAACACACATTTTCTTACCATTTATTTTATATTTATACAATTTTTTAGTCTGTCGTTCATCGATTATCCTTAATATGGACACACCACCACAGTCCAGTTTATTAATATTCTGATTGCAATATTCTAATTAAGTTTGCTAAACCCAATAAAGAGACTACCTTAAACAATCCTATATTAAAACCAATGCCTTTGAACAATTGACTGTAAATATAGACTAGTCTTCTGGACTTAAGTCTTCAATATGCATGATGTTAATATCGGTTGGTCTTCATGTATACCTACACATATGGTATTATTAACATTTATATTTTATGGCAATCGATATGGTTATCCTATTATGAAGTTGTTCGTGGAAAATTTCTAAAGGAGGTACATACGTAGTAACCGACGAAATTGCGAGAGAAGTTAGTTTAACATGGATGCTGGCACCAATATGTGTAGATACTACTAGAGACGATTTGTGGTGTCCACGTGCTTAGTTAGTATGAGACCGAATATGCCCACAGGAGAAAAGGGGTCTGGATTCAACATCTCTTTATATAATACGTACGAAGCCAAACCAACGCTCACTTGTAAGGCTATTTCGGTCCCAAAATGTTTCATTAAAATTATCTTATTTTACTTAATATTTTAAAGAACTAAAAATGACGCAACATTTAAAAAGTTTTTCGACACAATTAGTTCACTGTCATCAATAGAGCGAAATTGAACTTGCAAAGAATGAGAGATTAATGCCTGGCTATGAAAATATGCAAGTCTGACAGGAATGGAACGAGATTTCGGGTTCGTCCAAGAAAGTGCATGACAGTTTGGACGAAATTCTGAAGAAAGAAAATTTAAGAAGCTTGAATATCTAACGTGAGACTATGCGCGAATAAAGATGAGGGAAGGGATGTGTGTTCAGATATAATAATGTGGCACTAGTTTCCCTCTGCCTCCCCCGTGAACGACATTATTTTACATGCAAGTTGTGTTCACATTGCTTCTGTTGAGGAATCGTCCATAGAGGGATCACCTGTTTAATTTAATGTAATATTTAAAAATACAAACCAGTCATTTTAATCTGTTTTTTTTTACCAGCCACAAATTATTCATTTACAGGTAAAATTAGTAAAAAGCAAATGAGTCATACATTAATTAAAAACAAACTTGTAAACCGAAATTCAAATACTCGTGTTACACGTTATTATTTCAAAAAACCTATATTTTTGTTTGATAAATATGTACGTATCTGCCTACTCGTAAACGTAAATTTCAACAAACATTACAGTATTACAGGTATTACAGCTTGTACACCTGTGTAAACTTTCCAGTGATGTGGTTTGAAAACAGGATATACTATGTAAGAGAAAAGATATTTTAATTAATTCTTTGGGAAAATATTGTAATATGCGTGTTTATTACGCACCTATTTTTTTACAAAATAAACATTGAGTGTCTAAATATTAAAGACACGGTTTAGTTCGAAATAACAACAATCGCAACTCCTCACTACATGGCATTAACAGCCAATCTCACAAAAGCAGAACATTAGACAGAAAATAAGAATATTTCTTCTTATACTTAAAATATTCAATCTACAAATCATAATTCTGCTAGGTGAACTTTGCTTAAAGAACAAATTCAAAACTGTTTTTTTAGATTGCTTGCATCGGTTATTATTATAGATTTGTTTTATGAAGAAAGAAATAGTCCTTTTGAACTATGTAGTTCATGTGCAATTTACATTACATCATTATGCATTTCCTAAATTAAGGGAATGCTTGTGTCAAAATTGATGTCCACAAGAAAGAGTAGCGAACCTAGCGCTTTGTTTAGTTTTAAGTATCAAGTAGCGATACTTGAATTTTTTACAATTAAAAATCATTTAAATAATCGTTTAAATGCATTAAGTGCAAAATTAAATGGTGTTTTGTTTTAAATAGTTAATTGAACCGCTGCCGCCAGAGAACTGTATCGGGTTTGTCACTATCGTATTATATAAAATTGCGTGAGGGGAATCCTCCTTTCCCTTTAGTTTCGTTCTAAAAAATATTTACTATTCCATATTTTTGAGTTATTTGACATCATTGTCAGGTTTGATTTTGAAACGTTATCCTTGTATTAGATATCCAGCATTCCTTGTATCATTATCTCCTCCTAAGCCCTTTTCGCCAAACGAAATATCTGAATGCGAGACACATCCAATGTACATATGTAGGTATAAAGCCCCTTTGAATATCGTAAATCATATCGATGATAATGAATTCATTTACAGCACAATGCGAGATCTATCTCCGTTCCTGTGAATTGTATTAAAACCTCATTTATTCCAATTATGACTTCAGTGAGCTCTCGACATACTAAACAAACAACACCGTTTTAAAGAGAAATTACGCAACTGATAAATACGTGTTGTTTACCACCACCACTTCCACTATACGCACGTATGTATTTTGGATACAATCACAATCAAATTTTAAACTGAATTTATATGTAATTACTTTACCAACGGTTGTGTCGTTGAATTACTAAAATTCTTGTTTCCGTGTAGATTTAAGGCTTTCGAATTACTTTTGTCTTTTATTGAAACTTTAATCAACTAGACTTTGAAATATTTATACAATCACAACTGGCAGAGGAGGCAGAGCAGAATAGGAGATCAACTTTGAAACAGGTGTGCGAGGACATGAAGTGTACCTCTTACACAGAATAGATAGTCGCCGAAAACAGAGCGGAGTGGGAGTAGAGATGTACCGTTTTACCTCCAACCAATCACCGAGATTGAAACCAAGAAGAATACTTTGTTTCAATCCAAACGGAACATATACTAACCTAGTATCTACTGAACGTTCAGTCTAAAACAATATTATTAATATTTTCAGAGTAACTTATGACCTACAGAACAGCCTAGAAAGATGGAGAAGATCTTGGTGGATAATGGCTAAAAAATTAGTAGAAAAATGACGGAATATCTATTTCTTCCATTTGAAAACCTGAACATTACCGGCGGTACTAATAACGAAAAAGTAGCGAGGTTGAACTATGGAATAGAGTGACTAAAAATCTTACTAATAACCAAGTTTTAAAACTTCTATTATATTCCATGGTTTATATCACCATGGTAACGCTAAACCATCCGGTCCCCTAGTTTAGTGGTGGAATAGCAATAGTGAATTCGTGAGCTGTCAAAAGTCAAATAGACCGCGCGTATTGTTTTTTGTCATTTTTAAAGAAATACTTTTTTAATTATGGACAACAATCTGTTTGATTATAGAATCGGCGATTTTGAAAGATCGTTTCTAGAAATTGAGCAGGTGGAAAGTTTTTTGATGACGCAAAATTTATAAGGTGTGTTCATAGGTGCGTTGTAATCCGTTTGTTGATTACGACGACATAAATTTTAGAAGAAAGTACAGATTTTCAAAGGCAGGAGATTGACATCTCGTAGATTTATTTGGAAGAAGGCAAATAAATGAAGATATTTATTTTCCATTGCCAATTGTTTTAAAATAAATGTAATAAGTTATGTTGTAATAAGTTAAATTATTGGGAATTCAACCAAAACGTGACGATACAGTAAACCATCAAAACCATGCAGTAAACAAACAATGACAAACATAGAAATACGATGATTCTCTATAGATGTCATAGATGACGGCTAATAAAGTCATAGAGAATGAACAAAAAATAGCATAAAGTAAAGAAAAAATCCGAAATTCCCGTTAAATGGCTGCGTTCACACAACATTCATTCCGTATTCCATGGTTTACTTAGTCCTTGTACATTTTTACATTATTAGTAAGAACCCACTAAACCACGAATTAGTGCCTAATACGTGGTTTACGTAGTGCGAGGTTTAGTTGGCTAAAACGAGTTTTAACGAAAATGTTATTAGTACCGCTGTACAAGTCCTTCATTGCAGATTTGATGGAGAACAATTGACAATCTGGGATTCATTCAAATACAAAGACGGTACATGTATATTAGACGTTGACCATAGAAAGGGCGTAGGATGGATGAAATTCAGATCAGTGTCTGGAATTCTGTGTGACCCGAAATTGTCTATAAAATTAAAAGACAAAGTTAACCAAACAATTGTCAGACTTGCAATTTGTACCTATGGCATCGAATGCTGGAAAATGTATTTTTCAAGTGAATGTTCGTCACACAATTTTTAAATTCAGCATACATTCATACCATAAAAAATATTACAAATATACCATAAAAAACCATAAAAAATATTACAAATATCCTTTTTTATAGCATTTTCCAACTGTCGATTTGTTCAGGAGAACTTTGTTCTCTTAACATATCGACAATGTTTCAAGCCAGGATATGCGAGAATTGTATGCAGAGGTCTACTTTTTTCACGGCTTTTCCAACTTTGAAGTCAAAAAACACCAACTTAGAGGCTTCGCAGCATATATGTTCCATACACGGATTTACTCAGAATTCGGAGTAGAACATTTCGTGTGTCTGTGTCTGTCTGTGTGTGTGTGTGTGTGTGTGTGTGTGTGTGTGTGTGTGTGTGTGTGTGTGTGTGTGTGTGTGTGTGTGTGTGTGTGTGTGTGTGTGTGTGTGTGTGTGTGTGTGTGTGTGTGTGTGTGTGTGTGTGTGTGTGTGTGTGTGTGTGTGTGTGTGTGTGTGTGTGTGTGTGTGTGTGTGTGTGTGTGTGTGTGTGTGTGTGTGTGTGTGTGTGTGTGTGTGTGTGTGTGTGTGTGTGTGTGTGTGTGTGTGTGTGTGTGTGTGTGTGTGTGTGTGTGTGTGTGTGTGTGTGTGCGCGCGCGCGCGCGCGCGTGCGTGCGTGTGTGTGTGTGTGTGTGTGTGTGTGTGTGTGTTTGTGTGTGTGTGTCTGTGTGTGTGTGTGTGTCTGTGTGTGTGTGTGTGTCCGTCCCCCCTTATAACTTTTGATCCGCTCAATTTACAGAGCCTAAAATTTCAGAATATATAAACAGTTACAGGCCTACAAAACTTTTTTACTCGGAATTTTGAATTTTTGTTTCAGTCAGGGGTTATCAACTTTTTAATTTTTATTTTATTTTTCCATATATCTCAGAAACCATAAAAGCTAGAACGCTGAAAATTGGTACAAACATAGACAAATACAAAATCTCAAATTAGTTTTTTCAAAAAAATTCCAGGGTTTCTCAAATATTTTTTATTAAGAAAAGTATTTTTTTTATGATAAATTTATGAGTTTAACTGCCTATTTTTCCAAAACTTTTACAATTATCGAAAAAAGCCGAAACACCCCAACTAGATAATTTAATTTTCTATAAAAAATATTAGCATTGTAGTAGAAGATCTCAATTTTTTTTAACAATTTTTTTAAAAATTGAATTTAGTGACGACATTACTTCATACATTTTGTATGGCAGTCGCCTATTCACAATATGTAAGAAGACTTAATAGTTTGATACTTCATCTCCAAACATACATACATACCATCATGCTATTTTCATATTCTGGGTAGGAAAAAAGGACCTTCCTCCATACTATCCTATCTTGACATACATACCTACATATGTTGTATAGAAAACAAAATATCTGACAATATTCAATAATTTGTATTTATGGGTTTATAGTTTGGTACATATTCTTCAACTATACATACTATCGCTATCGACAGTTGGATCTCATGTGTTACATGCAACTAGTTTATTTAAATCACTCCATAAATATGTGTAGTGGAGAAATAAATCTTTTGTGTGCTGAAATCAAAGTGAATGTTCTTGATATTTTTTTCAATTGAAGTCAGGTTTGATCTTAAAATGCAAAAAATCAACAAATTTTGGGTATTGCGATAATTTAAATCACGTATAAACCATTTTTAACGCACGCGATAGTTACCCTTACTAACACGTAACTTCATAGTGCATTCGGCTGTTTTCATATGTCATGTTTTCAGTCACTAGATTTAGCGTCATATGTCCAATTCTGATTCGTTTCAGAGTGCTAAGACGTCTAAAATATCGGGCAACCGTGGATAAAAGGATTTTATCCGCGCGGTGTAACGTAATGAGTCCCGTATGAATGCAGTCAACTTTTTGACATTTCTCGTATACAAAAATTCCGTATAAAATTTTTAGTCGAATCTGAATAGGGCCTATTAAATCCTTTTAAGATTTCGTAATTCAATTCTGTTTTATTTATCTCTCTCTTGATAGATAGAAATAAAACGTCAACTTTGCTGAAAATAATCATTCAACGTAATCTTTTTATCGGAAACAATTTCTAATCTAGGATTATATGGAATCTATTGGGTCTCGAATATGAGTAATCCTCGCTAGCGAAATCTCCCCGATCCTTTTGTCGTGTATTATTATGTATGAACGATAGACGATACGCTATGTTGTGTCGCGCGGAGTGGGTAATAGGAAATAATATTTGCTACAGTAAAGTATTACCCTCATTCGATGTATGCATGGAAGCAAAGTCTACCAATTATTGATTTCTATTAAATCTATTTTTTAAACAATATTATTTTGCCTCAGGGCGTAAGCTAGAATTCTTTTTATTGAATAACTCAGCGACAAAATATATTTTAAACATTGACTTAAACCTATCACAAGCAAACCTTAAAAAAATATGGGTCTTTCCTATATCCATAGCTGCCAACTTTGCAGATATATTGCCAGTTTTGTTTTTTTACCTTATCTATTTTTATTATATTATTAAAGCTTAATCATTATATTCCCGCTTCGTCTATATTGAGATATTAATAAAATGTCAATAAGGTTTTTTTTGTTTATTTCAGTCATTCTGTCATCATTCATGATTTTGCATTTATGCTATCTATACTATATCTTCACTGTGCGTCAAGTGTTAACGTTACGCACAACATACTCCCATACCCCATAAATATGTCAATGTTCATTTGATTCGATCGCGTCTCGTGTAATAAAGTGAACATTTGGCCTCGGCGCCAGCTGGTCATCATTTTTATCCCTCCACCATCTCAATACTACATAACTTGGGACTTATCAATTTGTATACACAAACTATCTTACATCGGACTGCCTTGCGGGGCCTTACCTGTATAATTAAATGATAAACATTGACAATATAAAATATTTCGTGACAATAATTTTGCTAGTTTTTTTCTCCCCTCTCTATCATAAAATTCTTTGTTGTATAAATATAATTATCATATTATATAGTAATGAACTACCCGCCCTCCGTTTACTTATTTTACCTGACTAAGAATATAAGTTTTATAAGAATCATTTTTTATATCTTATTTTTATCCTATAGAAGTTTAGTATATTTTTAGTATGCTGTGTCTAGTGAAGACACAGCATACTAAAGTACGACATTGAGTAGTGCCATTGCTGATGATGCTAATGATGTGTCTAGTGAAAGCAATGCGGCTTTTAGAACAATTATATTGTGGAATAAATATGGGAACAATAAAAAATCTACTTGTAAACGAAAGTACTAAGTACTACCTATTCTTTGTGTTTTTACAATGTATCAAATGTGATTACGAGACTGTATCAAATATACATTTTTACCGCGTTATTGCGATTTGTATTTCATTACTAATTTTTTTTCTGTTATTTCAGGTAAGTTGATGTAATTGACATCGACAATTATTCATCAGAACTATTTTTGGCCGTTTGTCCACCACAGTAAGTTTTTTTATATAAATTTGTATTATTTAATATAAAAATACTATTTTATTTATTTATTTATTCATACATATACATAATTGACAAATAATATTCTTAACTGCAATTCCCCACTAGGTAAAAAACCTGTGCCGGGGCTAAAGCATTTTGAAGTAATGATACTTTTAACAGTGAATGCCAACTAACAAAACATACACAAAAATTGCATTCCAAATATAAATAGCATACAATAACAAAATTAGAAATAACATTAAAAAAATAGGTACTTAAAAAGGTGCATTACAATTTAGGAAAAAAAACAATAATCAAAGAATGCCTATTCAAAAGTAGAAATACAAGATATTAAACAAAAAAAAATGAAATAAGATGATTGTCTACGAGTATATTGAAGGCATAACGAAGAGAGTGAAGGTTTATTTGAATTAATGTTTAGGCCCATGTTGCGTTTCTGACATTGGTCATACGAGATGTACAAAAATATGCATACTTATTACCTTTTCATGTAAAAAACACGAACAGATACATTATTGAATTAATTAATTAATGATTTTTTTATAACAGCAAAAAAGTAGGTAATTCAAAAAATATAAAACTTACTCGATTGTTTTTCATGTTCTCTTTCGTTTTATGTAAAAATCTACTTTGTAGGCCTTATAGTTTTTTTTTAATTATTTACAATAAACTCTTTTTACAATTTTTGATTTTTTGAAATTGATTTTACAAATAAATATAAATTTCTGGGAAACGATTTTCAAAATTCACTATTTGGCCAACTGTAGACTCTCAATTCACTATTTTTCTTAAATCAACATAGATTTTTGATAAGCTTATTGAAGTACGATAATTTTAATTGCAGATTTAATTTGATAGTTATGTTTTTTTATTATTCTGAATATTTGTGCAAATATAACATTTCTAATGAATGTTTCCTAAAAACGTGTTTTAATCAAAATATGTTTAACAGTCTATCGAACCGGATTCTCAATGTATGTAATTATATTTTATTCACTGGTAAATTACACGGGTGTTTTATGGTCAATATGACGCCAATATTCTTTACTTCAAGATATCATCTATCAAAAAAAAATTGTATTGTATAGTTTCGGTTGATTAATTTTTCTAAGTATCGGTTCCATATATCAGAAATATGATTCAGTCCACCTACAGCGTTGTAAACAATACTTATCAGATATGCGTACCTACATAATATGTAATATAAGTATTGCCATACATTATGTTATATAATGTACATGATTGAATTAAATGTCATGCATATTGGCAGTCAACATATTTTTAATCAATTTCATTATATAATACAAATATATATAATGAAAGTCCTTTTGTTATATAACAATTGAAGGAATATTGTATTAGTAGTTCAAAAGAAACTGCATTCATTGTCGTATCTTGGTGGATCTTTTCATCTGATTAATATACTTAGTCCAGTCAACGAATAATTATAGAGGAGTGCATGGAGGGGGAAGAACTTTTGACCTCAGGAATGGGTTCGGTGTCTTTAGGGAGGTAAACATCCCAAAAATACCCAACCCTGAAAAAAGAGCTAAAGGGGGGAGGGACCCGAAATGCCTTAAAATTTTATGTTTTATTTTTAGTTAGTTTTTCGCTTATAACTCTACTAGTTACATGTAACACATGATATCCAACTGGCGATAGCGATAGTATGTATAGTTGAAGAAAAAGTACCAAACTATAAACGCATAAATCCAAATTATTGAATATTTTAAGATATTTAGTTTTCTATACAGCATGATGGTATGTATGTATGTATGTATGATTGGAAATTAAGTATCAAACTATTAAGTCTTCTTACATATTATGTATAGGCGACTGGCATACAAATTGTATGAAGCGATGTCGTCAATAAATTCATTTTTTTATAAAAATCGTTAAAAAATTGAGATGTAGGTAAGTACTACAACTAGTTGGAGTGTTCGGCTTTTTTCGATATTTTAAAAACTTTAGAAATTCAGGCAGTTAAACAATAAATTTATCATAAAAAAAATATTTTTCTTAATAAAAAAAATTTGTGAAACCAATTTTCAGCATTCTAGCTTTTATGGTTTCTAAGATATATGGAAAAATAAAGTAATAATTCAAAAGTTGATAACCCCTGCCTGAAACAAAAATTCAAAATTCCGAGTATATAGTTTTGTAGGCCTATAATTATTTATATATTCTGAAATTTTGGGCTATGTAAATTGAGCGGATCAAAAGTTATAAGGGGACACACACACAGACAGACACACAAAATGTTGAGTAAATCTGAGTAAATCACAAAATGTTGAGTAAATCTGAACTGAGTAAATCCATATATAGAACATATATCACACCTTTATTTTCATAGTGACACTAAACAAAGAAAAAATATTTTTCACAATCAGTGATTAAAGTTTCGGATTTAAATATTTAATTTGAAAAAATACAAATCGCAATAATGCCAATTGGTGTTAAACATTTGAACTAGTGATCTGGTGTTTCTGTATTCGGTATATAACGCTCATCATAATACTTAGCTGCCATGGTGATAAAAATAAAAATTAAATATTTACAGTTTTGTATATTGTCACTTCTGCGAATCTTCTAAGTTGGTGTTTTTTGACTCCAAAGTTGGAAAAACCGTGAAAAATATAGACCGTGCATACAAATCTCGCTTATCCTGGCTTGAAACTTTGTCGATATGTTAAGAGTTCAAAGTTCTCTCGAACAAATCCAGTTGGAACACTGAAGATCAAACTAAGAATCTACGAAGATATTGTGAATTTTGTCATACACATTGTATGAAAAGATTTCGTCACTTAATTCCATCATTACAAAAATTGTTAAAAAAGTTCGAGATAAAGATAATATGTATTATGTTTATTTTTATAACTTAAATTATCCATTTGAGGTGTTTCGGTGTGTTTCGATATTTTTTATTCAAGTACCTAGTCAAGTACAGAAATTTGTTTAAAAATTAGTATTTTTCCCAATAAACGTATCTGGCTTCTGATAACAACAACATCCTTGTTTATTTTCCAAATCCAATGATTTGTTTTCGTTTTTCGTCTCAACGGTTTGTTAATTAAACTTGTCCGTTTTTAGCTATGTGCAAATTCCACTTCCATAGCTATACATTGTATTAATGTGTGATCCGGCAGTACATCATTTAAATTTTTGGCTACCATTTAAATCCAGACAGACATCAGCAATGCATTCCCTAATAATATAATGAAGACCATCGCCAAATTTAAAGACTTATTAGGTACTTATTAACCCGCATCATGTTTTTATGCGGACTCAGCGGGTGGCTTGGCGCCATTGAGATAACTGCTGCAATTTATGTCAAAACTACGTCTTTCGCAACAAAGGAAGGCGGGATCGTGGTTACTCCAGGTGGCAAATATTGCGTCCAATCTTCAGAATTCGATGAAATATACGTTGATATCTTTGTTTACCCGTATAGTGTTATGCTTGTACACAATATTTATGTATGGATTCATCTTCTTCCTTGGATTGAATGGCTAATGGAACCCCCGCCTCCTCTGAGGGTGATTTATCAATTCGATCGAGACAGAGGCCAAATAATATGCCAGTTATAGTTTGCAAGAGATAAAATAAAGGGGAAACTTTGTTAGTCAAACTCGTATTGGTCCTGAAATCTGTATACGTACAGTGGGTGCTCATCACATTAGGACCAGTGATATTACTTTAGCAATTTCAGAGTTTGGACATTTTTTTTTTATATTCCTAAATATGATTTAGGGTCGAATGTGATTCACGTAGTTTCGTTGAAACATAAAACAAATTTTACAATTTTTTTTTAAATAAATAAAAAAATAAATTACATTTGGATGATTTACATAGCGCTGTTTCAAGAGCGTTGAAAATTGATGAATATGTTTTCTGTCCCAATCACAAGTTTTTTAACTTTATTGGGTCAATACTTATTCGAAAAAAACTATAATTATTTAAATTTTTGTATTAATTCGTGTTTATATTATAACTAATAAGATAAATAAAAAAAATGTATCGTTAAAATATATGCTGTGATATGAGAAAATGGTGCGTTTTGCGATACTTTCTACGGGAAGTAATATTTTCAGGAACTCAAGGCACCTACCTGTCATCGGCTACTTTATGCGCTTGCACAACGTTCACCAATTATGCCTTCTTATTGAGTTCCCTTATCAATTTAAATTTTGAAAGTTCTATATATTTGAATAATGAGTCACCTGAAATAAGACATTATTTCATTGCCATCTATCAAGTAACGAAGAAACGTTCTTGTAACGTCATCTATTGAGAAATTGGTTTATTTGTAAACAATGAAAGCAACAGTCCTGTCAATAAATAATATTCTTAGTTTATCTGATAGTATGTGGTACCCTATTCAATTCATTTGGTCCTGGTACAGTAAGCTTATGATATCCGAATTTAGTAACAAAAAAATATTTGTCAAAAGATTTCACACATTTATCACGAATTTCGCCATCATTAATCATGACTTCAATGTGCCGTGGCACGCTTGCAATTGATTTTATGTGGTTAATCTTTTATATACCTTCTCCGATTTCGTATTTTATCAGCTCCCTAATATTTTCTATTGAGTTAAGGTCTGAAAGGCCATACCAATACATGGATTTTATTAAGGATAGATCGCTCTTACTATGTCACCTCACCTCATAAGTCAATTTAAAAAATATGTAGATTTTTTTTGTTCCTAATGTGACAGCCACCCACTGTACATCAAAAAGAAGAGAATTCCTTTATATATTTGTGAGGATTGACGTCGCATTTTAAAATAAAATTTGTGACACATTGATAGAAAGTTTTGGAATCGTATTTCTCCTTGGAACAATGTCATTAATAATTTACCATAAGCTTCTGATGCTGAGATATCCCTTCTCGTGTTGTAAGTAAAGATAACTCGTTTTGCTTATTTATTTAACATGGCTTCATCTTTTTTGATTTGGGTTTTTTATTTAAAACCATAGGCATAATATGTTGACGCACCAGACTCTGAAAACCTTAAATCCAACCCTGTTGATTGTCTTAAGGCCATTTGTTCTTGTTCACCGCGTTACGCATTCTTATGAAAAATGTGTTTTCGTATAAATTTGTAAATACGCATAACGAAGAAATTGCCGTTTTGGTTTATAAAAATCAACAAGTTTTCTTCCTTAACGTAAAATTACATATCGTCAATTTTTACTCTTCTTAGTGATAAATTGCATCCTCATCGTAATCTGATGAATTTAGAATCTATTTTATATTTTGATTTAAGATAGAAAGCATAATTTTGTAAAAAAAACATAGATGATTACATTATACACCCACACATTGTGGAAATGCCGTGATGACTGATGGTATGAATTTTACATTTGTACGACCCTTCATTGGTAATGACTGACAGTTAACAGAATTTTACCATGATTTTTACCTTTTCATTTATTGTTAATCTTACCTAACGTGTCTTTCAATCGAAACAAATTAAGTTCGTTAGTTTCAAAACGAACCGTTTTTTTGTCGGATAAACATTATAAACAACAATTCGGTGTCGGATATTTCACTGAATAACATTTTGTTGAGTGTTGCCTCAGTGTCGTTTACCCCGGCAAAAATCTTTTTTTTATGAACCTAGCGTTACATAAAATAAAAATCACATAGAAGTTATTATGAATAAAATGTATAACTTTTCGTTCTTTTTAATTTGTTCGCAATCGCGACTCCCGTTCACCAGTATTGCTCAATATCCATTCTGACGATGCTCGTTATGTCGCGTTTTGCGTACAAAATTAAATAAGATCTAAAAATTCATAATAATTTATATTCCATATTTTGTTGGTAAATATAAAGTAGTACCTACCTACATACGACGTGTAGGCAGATTTATAAAACTACCTTTCAAAATGCCTCGCTAAAATATTTTTGGGATTCCGTAAATTTGTATCAAGCATAAAGGTATTCCGTGGCTAAAAAGGTTTATGAAGTACGTTATAAATGTTTTCACTCTATAATAATAATACTCGGAAAACATTAGTTATCTACCTGCATAAATATTTATACATACCTGTCTGTTTACCTATTTTTTATTTGGGAAAGGTAGAAAAAATAACATTTTTTATAATGCTATAAAGTATGTTTACATTATCAAAATTCATAACATACTTTTTTGTTTTGAACAAAATGGTTTTAATTTATCTTCTTATTTAGGCTTTGTGCCTGTCGGAATTTTTCAACAATTTATGTAATAATTTATAATTTTTAATTTTTATAATTTTTCAATATAATTGGAATAGTAAAAATTGAAAAAAACAAATGTAAATGAAGCAATGAATCTATCTGCTAGGATTGAAATGTGTGGCGCTAAATTATTTTGAGCTACTACATTAAGTACGTGACGCGTTGGTTTATTTGAACTTATGAACATGCATGACGTTGCTGACTTCATCAATTTCAATAATTCATTTCGATAAACTTTACTTCTCTGTTTTCTGCGAGCTTTAGTGTACAGTTCGTGTACATAGTAGTGTTATTTAATGCATCTCTGAGTTTGAATGTTTTCATTTGATAGGTAATGTGCGGAACTTTCAAAATATTCCATATCGAGTTGGTACCTAATATCTTTCTCAGTGCAAACAAACCATCACATGATATTTCTAGAAGTTTCCCGGCACGGGAAAGTACCCACCTTACAATTTTCACAAACCTTAGTGGCTGTTGAAGCTCCAGTCCTCGCTTCTAGAAACTTTGTTCAAATAACCGACCACATTCGGTTTATTAAAACTTTACCAAAATACTCTTACTATTTTCTGATATGAAGTTTAATTGCCTGTTTTAAGTGCGCTGCGTTTTCCGGTAGTTCGAAATTGTTTAACATCCCTCCGTAAATAAATACCTGATTTCCGATGATTGTCAATCGATCAAGTTTCTTCATCTTGTAAGAGTGCTATTGACTATAGAGGAATAAATAGGATCGAAACGCCCATGTCTCGTAAGAAAGTCACAGTGATGACATTACAAAAACAATTCCAAAATAATAAAAAACAATGATATGTTTTACAAAAAACACAGTGATATACAATTCCCGTAAAATATATTTATCGATAATAGGTATACAGTACCAATTTTTGCAGTTTGAAATCCAGGGAAGGATACAAAGGAGAAGAGAACAAGGACAACGAAGAGCTACGGTTCAGAAAAAAAACACTACCTGTTTCGTACCACCGCGCCTTGAATATAGTAGTGGAGATAGCCGGGATAGTTGCCAACCTTCGAAGAGGAGACAGCACGTGAATAAGAAGATAATTTTGTTAAAGTTTACGGTAGTATTTTCGGTATCAAATGCTAGAAACGTGGTACAACATCACCGTTCTGCTCATGTTATGTGGATTATGTGTATAGAAAATCGACAAATGTTTCCAAATAGTTTCGTGTTACCCCTTTAGTTTCTTAAAGGTCCGAGGTGCGAAGGAGGCGGGGCGCGGGTGTTGGAAAGCAGTAAGGAAATTGCTGGAAGATTTATGGGTTTCATCAAAGCCCATTACAGTGTATTCGGGGGAACCCCGCTATTACAGCGAGAGAATTATAATTTTCCCATGATTCATACATCGAAGCGTACAACGTTCCAAAATATTTGCGCTATGTCCCATATAATATATACCACTATAGCTTTATACAACTGTTCTTCCGCAACCCAGAGACATTATTCGTCAGGAATTCTTCGTCGAAAATCGTTCAGATTTGATATGCGCAAGAATGAAACATTGCCTATTGAAACAAACACGTAAAAATTGCATTTCTTATCGTATCGCATTAAATTAAAATCGTCACAACATATTGGCAAGATATGTCGACAAATGCGATGAGATTAATTGTAACATTGGTGAATCTTACAGAAGAGCCATTTTTTGATATTTTCTTTTCCATTTATTGAAATTTGTGAATTTCACCTTGTATTTCCCAGATTCGGAGCCATTTTTCGAACCCCATATATGACTGTTTTGACTCAAACGATGAAATGTTAAACCTATCGCCACGAAGGTCAGACTATTCGACGCTGCTCAAAAAGTGAAATTACTCAATATCAACCAATATATCAGGTAATTCAAATAACCTTATAATATGTTCACGAGACCTTAGCTTTAGTTGAAGAGACCCCAATGAATTGTCGATTGAGTGTTGTGGACGAGTTGTGAGATGAGGATATGTTATCAAAATTATTTGGACGAAGAATACTGACTGAAGAAATAGTGACGAAGAATTCTTGGCATAAACATTGGTTTCAAACTAGTATTTGTTCAGTGCTCGTTCTTAGAACACTGTCATTTCCCTAATAGGAATTTTTGTTTTGTCTTATAATTTATTAAATCTGATGATTCTCCTTGTATCCTTGTTTCTCTCGCCGTGGATGCCCGTTAAGTCTAAGATGTATTTAATTTAATTAGAGTTTTCACAACTACGTTTTGTTTAAGATACGTTATTAACGCTATTGTAGTTGGTTTGTTGTTGCTTGTAGTGCCCTTCTGGGTATTATAGAACTCTAAAACAACGCATTATTATTATTATCATTATTACGCGCCACGTTTCTTTATTATAGCGTTTTCTCGTAATTGTTTCTCTATGTGATTTTGTAAATTTAAAGTTTTTTCATATATCTGCAACAAGACATAATGTTACGATCATTTTTATTAAATGTAGACATCGAATATTTTTACATTGCATATACGCAAACATTGTTTCCCCTATCGGGAGTCAGTGAAAGTAAGGTTTGATCATAAAATGCAAATAATCACCAAATTTTGAGTTTCCGAAAGTTTAAATAACGTATAAACCCTTTTTGACGCACGCGATATTTACCCTTACTTACACGTAACTTCATAGTGCATTAGGCGGTTTGAATAATATACCTATCATGTTTTCAGTCACTAGATTTAGCGTTATAATATGTCCTCTTAAATTGCAGGTCTTTTGTGGGAGTCATAGAAGGCTTCCATTTTTTTTAAATAGGTATATTACATTATTTTGCTGGGTGTATTTACTTAATCTGTTAATAATATGCAAATGAAACATGTTTTCGACTACCTTCTTCGAGCGGGACAGAATATTACTATAAAAAATGCAATTTTTTTCATTTCTAATAGGATCATAATTTTAATAATAATAATAAGTTATTTGTATAGCGCCGTTTAATGATTCGAGATCATACCAAGAGCGCTGATAGTTTAAAGTTGTGTTGCTCTCTGAAACAAAGCTGTTTTTAGTCATTTAGTGAAAGTGCTCTTGCATTGAGCACTGCGGACATCTAGAGGCAGTGAATTTAATTAATTTTAAATAATTTCTTACAAGCAGTACTTTCATTCAAAAGTTCAAAGACCATTCTGGATGTTATTTAATTTTTTTCGTCCGTTTATTTCCGACCTATTCGTGTAATTATCCTTGTATGATTTCTCATTAATTAAAAAATGTGATCTAAATTTTCCTTGTATGATTTCTTATTAAATATATTGTGTTAAAAATTTCCTTGATTCATTTCTAGTTATTGAAAACGTTTTATCTGAATTTCACATTTTTCACATATTTAATTTATTTAATTTTTATGTATGAACTCGTTTCTGCGGATGCTACAAATAAACTATATTTTGTTCTTTCCTTCTTCTTTTATAAAAAAAAAATCTCTAGCTCTTGAAATTCATATACCTATATACAGTGGTACCTCGACATACGAGTTTAATTCGTTCCGCAACCTTGCTCGATCTCGAAGCAAATTTCCCCATACAAAACTATTAAACTACCATTAATCCGTTCCAACCCCCAAAATGTCAACCCAGTTTTTTTGTTACGTGGTTTTGAATAGTAAAAACGTATTTATAAATGACAAATATTTACTGTACAAAAACAAAAAAGAGAATGTAAAGAAATAAATTAGATATCCTCACTGGTCTTTGCCTTTTTCGCTACATTTTTTTTCACTTTCACCTGTAGGCCGTTTAGAAAAAAACATGTCCAAGGAGGTTTGTTTCTTCCTCCCTCTCAGAATGTTCCGGAAATGAGTTAGGCAAGTGTCATTAAAAAGATCAGATGCACGACCTGTTGCAACTTTTTCTGGGTGTTTCTTTTCCACAAACTGTGTAACTCTCTCCCACATTCCTAAGATCTCCTTTATCTCACTTGTAGAAATAACCTCCTCCTCCTCTGACACCTCGAAACCAATTTCTTGCATAACCTCCGTATGCTGCTGTGACTGTAACTCTTATATCTACCGGCCGACCTGCTAAACCGAACTCGTATCTCGAATTTCGCTCGTAACTCAAAGCAAAAAATCACTCGCTCGCCGGCTCGTATCTCGAAAAACTCGTATGTTGGGGCACTCGTATGTCGAGGTACCACTGTATTTTCAAAAAGTACATGTTCTTAGCAAAGGGAATTAAAATTCCAAAAAAAAAATACATTAACTGATAAATAAATGTATATCTGATTTATATTGTAACGTAAAATTACAATTAGATGGGTGGTGGTACAGCCGTTAGCGCGCTGGGTTAGTAATCCAGTGGTCTCGAATTCGAATCCTGCCTCGACCGATTTCGTACAAGCATTTATGTTAAATTTAAAGAATTTATGAAGATGTAGGTTTATGTACTTGTTACAAAAACATTTTTTTTTATAAAAAGTGTTTGGGATACCCCCGTTCCACCTCAGTTTGTGTACCAATCATCTGGCCTAAAGTCATCGCTTATGTCAGTTCTGTATATTCTTTACTCTGTGATCCCCTGTAATAAGAAAATGCCTCTGGTTTAGGTGAACAATAACGGTCGAATAGATTCAGTCCGAAGGACAAGAAAGTGTGAAGTATGCTCCTCTCTATCTGATTCAATTCAATAACGCAATTGACCTTGATATAGTACAGACGTTGGTTCACTATGACATGGGAACAGACAACGGAGTTGGCTCAGGGCAGAATATCCTGGAGAAACTGGGGGACGAACACACGGCTGCGTTCACAATGAACGCCGAGTGCACTTAGTGACGCTCTAAGCCGTTCATAATGACGATCGAAAGACACTCTGTGGCGTTCACATTGAACGTCGAGTGTACGCACCAAACGCTCGGTAAAAATGTCGGGTGGAAAACGCTCTGACAGTTATAATATAATAATAATAGTAATTATGAACACTTCCTTGCACCCTGCGCATGTGGCGAGTTTATTGCCATATGGCAATTTCTTCCAACTAACCAGTGTTTTCAGCCCAGAGAAGCAATATTTGCGTGAGAAATGAATTTAAATAAATTTCTCCTCTGCTGGGAATCGAACCCAGGACGCCCGCACACAAACTTACCAACTTTACCACGGCGGTCGGTAATATCTGTTGACTTCTGTTTTTTCTGTGGTATGATGACTTCTATTTGTTTCTGTGGTATCTATTATGTAAGTTGACATTATTTATGGTGACAATATGCATTCACAAAAATGTTAATTTATAAAAATATAATACAAAAATCTCCAATAAAAGGTCAGAGAGCATTATTTGCTCCACTGCCCAATTGTTATCTTTCGATGAAAATATAACCTAAAAAGACACATGTATGATAAATGACATTATTTGACACTTAAAACACTCGATGCTGATTTCAGATCGAAACGCCACTCGAAAGCGTTCAGTGAGATTGGTATAAAAAACGCTGTAATCTGCAAATTCAGGTACATCCGACACCCGACGTCGAGTGTTGTATCTGAACACAGCCCTGACTTCACTCCGGGAGCAGGCATGGACTTTTGATGATATTGTAAACGATTTGGTGTAGCTAACTGGTTATATAAGAATATAAAATTGACATGTTTAGGATCATATTTTAGTGTTTTGGTATACGCAAAAAAATTAAGTATTCTAACGATATTTGGAATTGGTACCGTAGCTCACTTTGTGTCCAAATCGCCTGTATGTTTTATGTTCACATGTAGAAAGAGAAAACATAGTTTACCCGGATTGTTGTTTGAATAGAAATGTAATAACTGTGTTACCGTTTTTACTGTCGTTTTGGGTCCCGTTTGAAATATTATTATCTCGAAGAAAAAAAAACATAAATTCAATATGCGCGCGCCAGCATCCTCATCTCATTTCATATGTCCCGTAGATACGAGTAAGGTACGTTTTATAAAGCGTTCATTATTAAGCTCTTGTCTCCGCCCTTAGGGCTTCTTTACTCTCGGAGTTTTATCAACACGGGCGGACTAGCTACCACAGCCCTTAATTTAATGAACGAAATAACCAAATCTCAACATAAAACTTCATTTGTATTAATTAAATAGTAGCACCAAAATATCATCTAAATCAATGATTCCCTAACTATGGTACGCGTACCACTGGTGGTACGCGACAATTATTAAGGTGGCACGCAAGCAGCCATGGCCAAAAGAAAAGGAGCGTATCGAATGAAAACCTGGCATCTTTTCCTAATTTAGAAAATTTTGTAACTGAAAATGAACTTACAATGAGTGAAAATGTTATCTATAACATCAAAAATCCCAGCAAAATGATCGTTGATAATGTACAATTAAATGCTTGATTGTCGATTTTCTCTATGGTTTTCGGCATGTCTATGGTTAATCGGAGTTTGGCGTTATTTCATTACAAAATCAACGTTGATCGTCAATTACGAACTGTCAAAAATTGATTGGCTGTTTTTCGGCAATCAAGCGAGTTAATTGTGTTTTTTGTTAGCAAAGAACTGTCAATTGTGAACATAACCTTTGTTCGTTTTGTGTTTTTTTATTATTATCTATTTTGTATTAAATAAATAAATGGTTGTTTCAAAACAATATGTTATTTTATTATAACAGTTAAGATTTCAAAACACCTTTTCAGCGTGTTTCACTGAAACCAAAGCTGCACAATCCTACGAATTTTTCAGGGTCCTAAAGGTAAATGAAAAGAAACATTCTATTAAGCATCTAATTATATTGAATTAAAAATTGGGATAGTGGACATTTTACAAATTGAGATAATACGAATTCTGTATCAGTGACCAACTAACTGTATAGTTTGCTTTACATTTTATTTTATACATGAATTACAAAAAAAAAATAAACATTAGAAACATCTGTGTATTGACGGGCCGGCCATGACGTAGTGAATATTTCACAAAAAAAAAAAACATTTTGAAAATTGAGATAAGACAAATTCTGTATTACAATACATAAATTAATTATTACCTTTGTAAATTTATGTGATTGTAAAACAGAAAAAAAATAATAAAAATTCTGACAAATATGTCGACTATTATGTTAGCGTCCCGCAGTTGTCACAACACAAAATAATGGATGCAAACAGCTGTAAACAACGAATACCATAGAGCATAAGACGGTATTACACGTGTTAAAAACATTGATCGACGATTAGTTGATTTTTTCTTAATTGTGTATTGAAATAACCAATTTTCTAAATTGACAATTACGAATCTAATCGACGATCAGTTGATTGACAATTAACTCCATTTTTGATTGTCCATTGAAATATCGGCCATAAGTGTGAGTGAAAAGGAATCTCCGATAGAACTATCTTGCGATGGAGGTTTGCAAGCGGAATTCAACAAAGTAGAGCTGTGTGAATTTTGGCTAAAAGTTAAAAATGAATATCCATCGTTGTCCAGAAAAGCATTAGTGTTTCTGATTCCATTTACAACCACGTATCTCTGTGAGAGCGGATTTTCTGGCATGTTGATAATAAAAAAAACAAATATCGTAATAAGCTTAACGTAGACCCCAATTTGCGCTTAAAATTAAGTACAACTGAGCCAGATATTTCCTGTCTTGTCTCCATCATGCAGCACCATTTTTCGCACTAATAATATTGATTTTTTTTTTCCTATAATTAATAAATGATAATGTTGTCATATACAGTTGTTGCAGTTTTTATTACTTTACCATTTTGAAGGTTTTTTAAACGGTTACAGTTCAGTGGTACGCGAAATTAAAAGTTTGGGAACCACTGATCTAAATGTTTCATAATTTTTGGGCATGTCTCGTCAAATGGCCTTTAAGTTAAGTCAACGTGTGTGTTGTGACCAACATTAACCTTTCCACTATACATGCTATACATGCATACCATCACGCCATGTCCCTCGCGGGGTAAGGAGAAAGAACCGAGCGCCATACTCCTCTATTTTTGCACACATTCCTGCCTTCCTTTGCATCCATGCATCGTCTCATACATACTCACCCCCCTACACACGAACTGAAATAAAATGTCATTATTATTATTATTATTATTATTTACATCGTCATGCCATCGCTTTGTGGGGTGACCCCTGCTATTCACTCCATCTCTAACACCCATGAATATTTTTTTTGGTCAGTCGTTCATCATTTATTCTTTCAACATGTCCAAACCACCTAATGGCATTCACATTCATTTTACATATAATATCCTTTATCTTGCATTCTCCCCTTATGTCCTCATTTTTCATTCTATCATATATCGTTCTATAGCATACTCTTCTTAGTAGTCTCATTTCCACAGTATTTATTCTACTTTCATGCGTCTTTTGCCACGTCCATGTTTCTCTAGCATACGTTGAAGTAGGCACTACAATTGCATTATGTAAAGAAATTTTAGCTTTCTTTGAAATTCTTCCATTCGTTTATGTTATCATCATTTTCGGGTGTCCCGTAAAAAATCGAAAATACAAGAGGCAAAATATCATCTCACGTAATTTAACAATGAGGCTCACAGCCCGTACTGAAACTTTATGAGACGAGGCAGATGTTTGGTGATACACATATATGTCGTGTTTCCTTTTATAATGTAATACACACCTGTCGCTGTTTACCCCACGTTGTGGGATATGCCGTGATGGTATGGATAAACGGAGGAATTTTGACGTTGCTCATTGTTTTGTAAATCAAAAATTTTCTTAAAAAGTTGCATATACTTACGCATTGGTCACCTCATGTATAAGGACTGTTGCTTTCCTAGTTCACAAAAAAAAAACAATTTCTCAATAGATGGCGTTACAAAAAGGTTTCTTCGTTACTTCAAAGATTGCGATGGTGTTTTTCAGCTTATTTCAAATGATCAGTTTCTCATTCTTAAAATATATTGAACTTCAAAAATTGCATTGATAAGGGAACTTAATAAGAAGGCATAATTGGTGAACGTTGCGAAAGCGCATAAAGTGGTCACGTGAGACCAGCCGAAGACAGGTCGTAAGCTCTGTAGGTTCCTTGAGTTCCTGGTTCCCCTATAATATTCCAACTTCGTCCCTATGAAGATGTTTAAAATTTGTCAAAAAATATCATTCTATTGTAACTCTACGTTTGTGTTACCGCCTGCCGGTGGACTGTTGGTGCGTGGTGGAAGTAGAAGGTTTGAGGCAGGAAGTAACGGGGGTGGATTGATGAGCGGACTATTTGTAAAAAAATTGATTTTTTTAGTCAAATATTTTCGCCTTTGTTATTGTATTTTTGCATTCCTAATTTCTAGTGCTTCTTATGATCCAAACTGCGAACCTGCTTGCGAACATGTAAAATTTGAAACCCAGTACTACTAAACAAACTGTTACTATTTTCTATATGATTTACAAATTCAGAACAGTTATTATTCTTTTTATATCGCATATGTTCTTGAATTCGCGTATTTAATAATTATGAATACAAATGGCAAAAGCGTTCTTGGAATGATCCTGAATCATTAAACTGCGCTTTAAAAATCACGAATACCGGTAGTATTATTATCAAACATATTCAGCATTTCTAGTTCAACGACATTACTAACTACACCTAGTTTCTCCGTTTAACTGAAAAATATTTTATGCTCAAATTATTACAAGTGCAAGTTTTTGGCAGAGAGCCAGCCAGCTTCTAGTATCCATTTAAATAATTAATGATAGGTACATTATTTTCGTTGCGTCCTCAACGCTTCACGTTCGACTGTATATCAAACTTATATATTTATTTTTATCTTTCGTTCGAGAGTTCTTCTGCTTTCCGTAGTTGTGATTCGAGAAACTTCTTTGATTCAATATAAGTGATCGTAAATACCTACCAATCTAGCAAAGTATTCCTATGTCAGTTTCACCCTTGAGTTTTTGACTTTTCCGAGAAGAAAAAAAATATTCTCCAAACATATATACACAAAGTAATAATGAATCATGAACGTTTCAAAGTTAGGCAGGTACTTACATACTTCTTTGAAGAAATTGAAGTTTTTTCTTCCCCATCGTGTTTTTATAATTAAAATTTCTCTCGCGACATTTTGATACAAAAAGTTCCACAAAGCACCTGTGAAACACATTTTTTTTGTCCCTACCTTATCCCCTATGTTACAGAGTTTGTAATGTACGTGTACAATATTAATATCGACGCTTTATTATTCTGTAAATTATTAATAATAAATTCATTCCGGTCTTCGTAAAATCAAAGTATTTTCCAACACAAGTTGTTTAATAGCTCCCAGTTAATCTTTGAGGTCTGACTCCGAGAAACAAGAATCTATGGTGTTTATTAAATTCCATCTTGTATATTTACTAACGTCGAGATAGCAAGCCAAGCCAGAATTTCATATCTTGTCTATACACAACGACATAGTAAACCACAGTTTTGTATAAAAATCACAATTCAAATTACATGCAAACATACGTAAAACCTCCTTATGTTAAATTGGCAGATATAACCAAAAACCACATCACTTTTGTTCGAGTATGCCAGACTTCATTAAAAGACACAGTTGAAGTGGAAATTGGGTCAGGTCATTATTATCGAATAATTCTTAAGCAATATCTCTTCTGCATCCTTCAATTCCCTCCTTCGTTTCCTCACTGTTATGATCAGTCTGGATATTGTTGTATTTTCTTCTTTAGTTACCATACAATAAGATTTTACCGAATTTACACTTCATGTTGTTTGGAACTGTTAAAAGATATCCGGCAATAAACCCGCTTTTGTGCACGAACTTCTTTATAATTTGATTAATAAATATTTCCTTTGCGTAATAAGAAAAAATATACATGCTCATACATTGTTTAGACTTAAATTAACGAATGTCTGTATGGAATTGGTCGAGGCATTATCTGAGCCTAATTTCTCTGAAGCAACCAATCCAACTTATTTATCGCTTTGCCACCGACCTACGCATCTATAATAATATGTCTTATCTTGAATAACTTACATTGCTTAAAACTTAAACTAACGAATGTCTGTATGGAATTGGTCGAGACATTATTTGAGCCCGTTTTCTCTGGAGCAACCAATCCAACTCATCTATCGCTTTGCCACCGACCCATGTATCTGCAATAATATGTCTTACCTCGAATAGTTTGTATCTTGTAGTCTCTGCTTACTCCGCTGGGAATACTTCCGATGCGACAAAGCAGGCCTCGGCGTTTGTTGGTACTTAATATAATTTTGCGTCACGCTTTAGTCCTTTATTACCTGTATTTTTGGCAATCTAGATAACAAGTGGTTACCTTTGTTTTGTCCTAAGGGATACCTAATGGAAAATTACATGAGATGTTAATTAATTAGATTAGGTACACTCTCGGCCTTTACTCAGCCACTGAACGAGGAAAGAGATTTTACATAAGTAGGTACCTATTGTCTTCTACTTCACCAGGTACCTAACCAACCTGCTGTACAAATGAAATTGGAGTCAAAAATTATTTTATTCTCGCATACACTTCATGAAAGCTACGTTTTATTTAATAAGTTTTCATGAAATCGTGTATAATTACTAAAATTAATTTGACCATTTAACTTAAATCTTACTATTATGATAAAACTGCTGCCTCTTTTTCCAAAAGATCTGTCATCTGTTTTTGATATAATTCAGTTCAAGTTTTTGGACAATGTTGTTCAGATCTCCTTCCATCTTTTTTGTGGTCTTTCGGGATTCAACCTTTCCACGTTATCTTTCCTGTAGTGCCTTTTTTTCCTACTTCACCTTACGATGTCATCCACATCGCAGATTCTGCTTATTAAAGATTCTGTGTTTGATTAATGTGCCCTGATGACGCGGATATGCAATTATGAAAAGTGGACTGTATTTTTCGCAGGGATGATTTATTACAACCACTGCAAGGCAGAAGGATATTTGAATAGTGTGTAACATTTTACCTGAAAATAATGCATTATTACTATTGCCATCTATGGAGTAACGGAGAAACCTTTTTGTATAGATGGCAAATACTCCATAGATGGCAATATATAGAACTTTCAAAAATTACATCGATAACTCAATAAGAAGGCATAATTGGTGAATATTGCGCAAGCGCATAAAGTGATCACGTGAACCAGCCGATGACAGGTCGTAAGCCCTGTAGGTGCCTCGAGTACCTGGTTCTTCTACAATATCCCAACTTCGTCTGTATTGAGATGTTGAAAAAATGTTTGTCAATAAAAAGTGTTTTGTATCTTATAAGTGTTTTCGTGTTGTTCTCACCTGTTCTTTGAATGATATCTGTATATCATCATTCTATGATTATAGAACAGAACATTGTGAACTTCGTTTCGCACTACGAACATGTTAAAAATGAACATATGTACATAACACGAAATGTGGTTTATGGAGCCCCGTGCATTTGTAATTTCGGCATTGTAGCACAAAACGAATTTTGAACAAAGTGTCCTCGATATTCGTGGACTATAGTCTAAACTCGACTCTAGTAACGTCGTATTCCAACGTTTTACTGCCAATATAATTCCTTCTCTGTTCACCTGAATTAATTATTTGTATGTAAACGTGTCTGTACTTGCACTATGTATAATACTCGCACTAGGTATATACCCAGCAGTGTATGTGAAAACTCAGATCTGTGCATAAAAAATAAAGTGAATTATAACTACAGTGTTGGTAAAATGTGTTTTTTACTCAACGCATACGATTTTGGTGCACGATTGATGATTGAGCAACCTCTAAATACGTTTTCTTTATAGCCCTAGATACTCGAGCAATGTATGTGAATATTCAGATATGTGCATGAATTTGATTGCTGTATTGATGAAAAGGGTTTGATTTTCAAGGCATATGATTTGTGCGATAAGAGCGATAGAGCAACCTCTAAATACTTACTTTTTTTAACAAATTGTGTGCGGTGTATGATAAAGCAATCACCAAATACGTTTTTCTTAAAATCTTCTTACTTAAGACATAAAATTTTAATTTGCGACAGTGATTGCGCAACCTCTTCACATGTCTTACTTAATCCAAATAAAATCATCTAGAAAGAGGGAGATTCGCCTAGTAAAAAGGAAATAAATAAACGAAGTCCTTTTATGAACGAATTAATTTGTGAGATATTTATCTCGTAGTGTATCTAACCCCTATTACCTCTTAGTTTTATTTTATTGTTGATCATTGTTTGTTTCATCTTAATATTCAATTTTTTTCTGGGGAGATTCACACCTACATGAGTCTGTCTATCTTTTAGGTTCATACGTAACTCAAGGTTCCCCCATACAATCTAACCTTTTCTGTTTGGATTTATTTTGCGAGAGGCATAAGAAATATCGCCTCCCGGGCGCTGGCGTCCAAAGCCTTTGGCTTTCTAGTGGGGTTAGCTATATCCTTAGCATTTTCTCGTCATTTCTTTTAGCCCGATTTGAATTTCAATTTTGCAAGGCAGGTTTCCTGTTATCCATTGTGAGTGCCTCGTCTGCCTATTGCCATTCCAGCTTACAGTTTTGCGAAACAATTTGAAACCACGTTTATAAATTACATTAAATCCCATGTAATATTTTATTTTCAGTATTTAATTACAATTCGTTATTTATTTATTGTTAACCATTTTAAATAAACGTCATAGACTAATTACACTAAACTGTAATAACATTTTGTTAGTGCGAATTCTCTCGTATATATGTACCTACCTATTATGTTATACAATAGTGTTTCACACATAATATATGTCATCTAGAAGTAAAAAAAAAACAATTGTCATATCATATACCCTCAATTTTTACAAACAAACAATATAATTTATTTACATAATTATATCACGTTTAAAATGTCACACCTAATATATTAGTTTAATAAGATTTAGTTAGGAAACTGTATAAATTTAAACAATACAACCCAACGAATTTTGACTAATTTTCTGCTTATACCAATTTGCTAGTACATTGTTACCTTAACTTTGGAAATGACACTATACAAAAAACAAGATTTTCGCATAAAATATGGACCATGATGTTTTTAATCTATTTTTGTTTCAAAGAAGATGTAAGGCACACCCTTGAAAGCCCAGGATTATATTAAGTATCTACACATGGTATAAAAATTACGGTCATTTATATTATTGGATGTTATTCTGTTTACATGCTATCATTGCGATTTTATTCATCATTGAAATAAATTGCAAAATTTTATCAAAACATTTAAAATAATAAAATAGTACAATATGACATACTGGTATATTTATTCTTTTGAATGTTATATATTACCGATTTTTTCGTAAATTTTGAACTCCATTCTCACTGAAGTCTACACGCATCCGTCTAAATGACCGTTTATCTTTTGAGTTTTGTACATTTTATCATTTGCATTCATCAGATTACATTCCTTTCAGTTTTATCCCGATATTTACATTGCTAAATAGACTTACACAGTAGTCAATGTATTGATGAAAAAGCCAAGGTGATATCACACAATCTTGCCTAACTCCGTTCTTATTCAGCAGTCATGTGAAATGTCATTTATTATTTCACAAGCTCGGCTATCATTTTATAAAGATGCAACTGCTCGTACACATATGTCAGATTAATAATGTGAATGATCCATGAAAAATAAGTAACATTATATTTTCAATTTCGTTTGTGTTTAAAATAGTAAACCTTTTTTTATATGGACACGTTTTAGGAGAACAAAACAATCTTCAAAAATGGTACAGTTTAGCGAATTCTTACAATATCACCAAGAAAGAGCACACACGACAGAATATATTAGGTGAGAAAGAGATAGTACAATAATTCATAATTCAGACACATACTGCAGACATATTTTTTTAAAGAATTAAGGGGGGGACTGCTGCCAACGTACCTATTTTTCAATTTGATATACCATCGTTATTTGTAATCAAATCGTTTTGAAAAAAATAATTTAGATAGTTTGGGTATTAATAAATAAAAATATACCTTAACTTTTTGGTAATGTTCTGTATAAATTCTTGTAGAAAAATAATGGCATACCCCGATTTTCAACGTTTATCTTATATTTTTAATAAACTATAAGGCGTAGTTCAATATTTTTTTTTAAATTAAAAAAGACAAAAATACCAAGAAAAATATGATGTGACGTTGCATTAATGCATCAGGTTAAGTAAATAAACCTAAAAAACATTTATTTTCCATTAAGCGCCATTACGAAATAAAAGTTTTTTTTTGTTTATTTACTTAACCTGATGCATTAATGCAACGTCACATCATATTTTTCCAGATATTTTGTTCTTTAATTTATAAAAAAAAATATTGTTCTATACCTTATATTTTTTTAGAAATTTAAGAAAAATGTCGAAAATCGGGGTATGTTTATTATTTTCCTACAAAAATATATACAGAACATAATTAAAAAGTTAAGGTATATTTTTCTTTATTAATATTAAACTTACTAGGTTTTTTTTTCACAATGATTCGTTTTGTAGTACCCTCTTAAGTGAAGTATGCGCCTTACTTTTGGTTTACCGAATTTAAAACTAGTACCTAACGTATCAATTATTTGTTTGCGTATGTTTTTGTCATTTCGTATGTTTTTACTACCTACATATTATTTAATTCGAGTTGATCTCAAATACCTATTATATCTAATTTTTTTTCAAGAAACCCTTGTGTTCCTGATCAAATCGTATGTCTGCGAGGTGTGTGTTAGTTATAATACAGCGTTGATTCACATCCTCTTTGAAACTATTGTTATCTCTGTAGAGGAGTATATCCTTCAGTTTCCAGTGTCAATCGTCTCTACTCGTATTTTTATTCAGTTGAAAGGCACTCCAAGTCTGAAGGGGTTTCTTTGGATACAGCGCATCTATGTGCAGAATATGGCTGCTTGCTCCGACACAGCTAAACATATTCAGAAACCCTCAAAATGTTTAAACTTATTTCTCGTCCATCATTTCGAAGTACGAAAATTTATTATATATATTTTTTATTTGTCTGTAATTAACTAAAAGTTCTATGATTCTGTTCCGATTTTCTGGTACAATTATACTGAATTATGTATATATCGGTACACCGAGAAAAAATACTGATTTTAAAACAAGAATTTCGTTTAAAGAAATAATAAAAAAAGATTTCAATCACGAAATTTTGTTTTACTTATCAATATTTTTACTATAGTAAAAAAATATGTCGTCACATATTCTCTCCCAAATAAAAAAAGGCTAATTTTTTTTATATTCTTCAATGTTTTCAAACCCTCCATTCAATAGTAATAATATAATTGTTGCTTTGAAACGTTTTTCGAGTCTTTTTTTATAAATTAAGTTAGATACAATTACTAATTAATTTAACTCAATTTGAAATTAATTGAACGCCCATTTGAAGAGTCGGGATGTGAATCATTTATTACTTCGAATAATCTAATTTCGAGATTTCGTAGAAAATATAACTTCCACCGAAGTAGGGAAATTAACGCCTCCCGAAAAGTTAAGGCACAGAAGATTCAGTGGATTGCCCATTTTTCAAGAATAACTACAGATAATATAAGACGATCTATATTTAGAATTAGGCGGATGAGGAATAAATCAAATGCTATTCTATATGTTGCGATTTGCGAGCTCTAGTTCCGGCAGCTGAATTACACAAAAACGGATAAGGTTAGGTATATTACATTACTCATCAAAATGGGCAAAACAATTCCATTTGTCGGGTTTAAGCTTGTCTTCATAGATATTTCGCCGCTCTCAATAAGGATGCGCCCGCGCGTCTTCTTAGCGATTTCCTATAAATCTCAAGTCTGTTCTACTCGCTATCCGGGCCCTTGGTTCGACTATAATAGGCACGGAATGGAAGAAAAGCTTTGCTACAAAATAATCATTGAGATTGCATCAGTTACATGTCACCTATAACTGGTTGTAATCTTCATAACGTATCAAAATTTTGATTGTATGTCTGACATTGCAGTAAATTCAAGAACTGTGTTAGAGGAAAGGGAGATGCATCCTACTTCTATCGTCTAAATCATAAAGTACCAAATTCTTATAGGAGATTCATAGATTTAACAAAACAGTTTACTATAATCAATTCCGCAGTGTTTGAGATTCGTTAAATGAAATCAATAACATCCTGATTGAAAAGGCCTTTGACTCAGTCGAGACATGGGCGGTGATGAAGGGTCTAGATAATTGCAGAATTGAATATAGATATTCCCAAATTTTGAATAATATTTATGAGAAGGCCACATCCAATATACAACTTCATGAACCATCCAAGAAATTTTACATTAGAAGAGGTGTCCGACAGGGTGACACTATTTCTCCCAAACTATTTACATTGGCCCTCGAAGATGTCTTCAAAACTCTGGATTGGTCTAAGAAAGGTATAAATATAAACGGCGAGTATCTCAGCAATCTACGGTTCGCAGATGATATTGTCATATTTGCCAAGGATGAGGAAGAATTGAAAACTATGCTGACAGAAATAAATTCAGCCTGTGTGAACATTGGATTGAAGATGAACATCTCCAAGACCAAAATGATGAGTAACGCAGAAGAGTCCTTCCCCATCATCTTCTCTTCGACAAACATATTGAAATTATAGTAAACAAATCTTATAAAATGTTAGGCTTTATATTAGTAGCGTCTAGCCCCTGAGTTTCTTTTCTGCATTCTTAGGTTAGGTTTAAGTTTGTGTATAACAATAATAGCGACTCGCGTGAGCGAGTTGCTTTATAAATTGAATTATAAATTATTATAAATTAAATATATAATATTCTTTTAATTTTTCGCATTTAATATAAAATTTCACAGCTCATTTGACTTTATACTCCGAGATCTCAACCAATCAGAGAGCCAACCGGAAACAGAATGCAAACGGGTAGATTCAGATTGTAGACTCTAGTTTTATATTTAGAATCAGTAAATACTTTAAAAACCCCAATACATTAAAACAATTATATTGCTCTCTTGTCAGAGGTCAACTTGAGTACGCATCAACTATATGGAATCCCCAGTACAAGGTTTACATTCACTCGTTGGATCAAATTCAGAATAAATTCATTAAATATTCAAACTACCGTTGTAACAATACTTACCAACCTACTATACTAACTTCTTTAACCACGCGACGCACAATTTCAGACCTTATGTTCCTTCACAGTATACTAAATGGAAACATAGAATGCCATGAAATTCTTACCAATATCAAATTTAATACTTCTACTCGCCGGACAAGACATACGTCACTTTTCTTCTCCAATATCTGTAAAACAAATGCTTCCAAAAACGCTCCGATTAACAGAATGATAAACTTATTTAACTCTTATGAAAAAAATGCCGACTTAAACATATTTTTTGATTCACATATAACCTTCAAAAATAAACTTATATCTAACGTCGTGACATTATAACAATTATTTACAGATTAATTTTATTTTTCCCAACCACCCTCAGCAATATATTTTCTTATTCTTCTCAACTCATGAATCTGTCAATATATGTTCGTCTACACACACATGCACACCCTCTCTCTCACACACACATACGCACCCACACACTCACACTCTTTCTAGATATCTTTTTCACACACACATGTATTACTCTTCTCTCATACGCGCACCCCACTAATTCACACTTTTTTGATGTATTATTTTGATATTAGGTATAATACGTAAGAGGTACATGTTATTTTTGTATTTTTATTTATTTAATTTTAATAATTGTATGCATGTACTGTGTGCTGTCCTTTGTAAAATGAAATAAAATAAAATAAAATAATAGATGGAGTGCAAATTGAAAGAGTAGACAGATACATATATCTAGAAAGAAAATATAAAGAAAATCAAGAG
This sequence comes from Molanna angustata, assembly GCA_963576475.1. NCBI lineage: Eukaryota > Metazoa > Arthropoda > Insecta > Trichoptera > Molannidae > Molanna > Molanna angustata. The sequence continues at coordinate 22,635,948 of OY754978.1, read as the reverse complement.
GCAGAAATAGAGAGAAGACGTGGCCTTGCCTGGGCAGCTTTTGGAAAATTATCATACATTCTGAAATCCCGTAAATACTCCCATTATTTGAAAAAGAAGCTATTTGATGCATGTATTCTCCCAGTGCTTACTTATGGAATGGAAACATCGGTCTTAACAAAAAGAATAATGCACAAGCTGTTAGTGACACAGAGAGATGTGGAGAGAAAGTTGCTGGGTATTTCAATAAGGGACAGAATTCAGAATGTCATGATAAGACAAAGAACCAAAGTAGCCGATGTAGCGGAAAGGGTCGCTGGCCTTAAGTGGAGCTGGGCTGGGCATATTGCCAGATGCCAGGATTCACGATGGACCAAAAAGATCTTAGAATGGCGACCGAGAACAAGCCGAAGAGGTGTTGGCAAGCCGAAGAGATCAAGAAATGTGCCGGAGGGAGATGGATGCAGTGTTCCCAAGACAGGAAGTTGTGGAGGATCAAAGGGGAGGCCTATGTCCAAGAATGGATGAAAACTGGCTGAAGAAGAAGAAGAAGAACATCCTGATGTCCGCGGATCTCGAGGCAGAAACCTCTTTCATTATGAACATAAAAATATTTTCTGCGTCAATAAAATCAAGGCATATCCCAAAATGTGAGTTAACCAGCGACAAATGTGCGTTATTCTATAAAAGGAAGCACAAGGCGTGCGTGTATCCCCACACACATTCAGAATGGGTGGTGAACCTCATTGCTGAAGTATTCGAGATGTTATTTTGCCTGTTGTACCTATTTTCGATTACCGAGATCTTTCGGGACCAAAAATAATCCAACTGTCGATTTGTTCAGGAGAACTTTGTTCTCTTAACATATCGACAATGTATCAAGCCAGAATACGCGAGAATTGTATGGAGAGGTCTACTTTTTTCACGGCTTTTCCAACTTTGAAGTCAAAAAACACCAACTTAGAGGCTTCGCAGCATATATGTTCCATACACGGATTTACTCAGAATTCGGAGTAGAACATTTCGTGTGTCTGTGTGTGTGTGTGTGTGTGTCTGTGTGTCTGTGTGTGTGTGTGTGTGTGTGTCCGTCCCCCCCTTATAACTTTTGATCCGCTCAATTTACAGAGCCTAAAATTTCAGAATATATAAACAGTTACAGGCCTACAAAACTTTTATACTCGGAATTTTAAATTTTTGTTTCAGTCAGGGGTTATCAACTTTTGAATTTTTATTTTATTTTTCCATATATCTCAGAAACCATAAACGCTAGAACGCTGAAAATTGGTACAAACATAGACAAATACAAAATCTCAAATTAGTTTTTTCAAAAAAATTCCAGGGTTTCTCAAACATTTTTTATTAAGAAAAATATTTTTTTTATGATAAATTTATGAGTTTAACTGCCTATATTTCCAAAACTTTTACAATTATCGAAAAAAGCCGAAACACCCCAACTAGATAATTTAATTTTCTATAAAAAATATTAACATTGTAGTAGAAGATCTCAATTTTTTTTTAACAATTTTTTTAAAAATTGAATTTAGTGACGACATCGCTTCATACATTTTGTATGGCAGTCGCCTATACACAATATGTAAGAAGACTTAATAGTTTGATACTTCATCTCCAAACATACATACATACCATCATGCTATTTGCATATTCTGGGTAGGAAAAAGGATCTTCCTCCATACTATCCTATCTTGACATACATACCTACATATGTTGTATAGAAAACAAAATATCTGAAAATATTCAATAATTTGTATCTATGGGTTTATAGTTTGGTACATATTCTTCAACTATACATACTATCGCTATCGACAGTTGGATCTCATGTGTTACATGCAACTAGTGATAATAGAAAAAAGTTAAAAGACTATTCTGAACCGTGTCACATACTAGAACATTTGTGAATTTTGTGATGTTTGAAAACCTGACATTACGAGTGTGAAATTGTTGAATTCTCTCAGCCGTTGAATTATCTTCTACAAATTGACGTGACGAGTCGTGTGTATTTCGACACCCTATAATGTATTTCTAGAGCATTTCTACTGACACGATTCCGATTTTTTTACTCTTTAATTCTATGAGATAGAGAGAGAGTTATGATTTCACAACGTACAGGTTGAAATCAAACAAGATTTATAATTCTAGGATCTCTCCTTATTGACGGAACGTTTCGCCTTGTAAGGGCCTTTTTAACATTTAAAAGTAATCCATCGACATTTCTTTACTTCTATTTATTTATTTATTTATAAAACACTTAATGATTCCATCCGTCAAAAATTTCAGGATGATCTTACGTTCCTTTTTTGTTTTTAAATTTTTAAAGAATATAATATACATATGTACCATTACACTATGACCCGAATGCACAGTCCTAGATACCTAAATACTAACTCCTAACCTCACTGGAGTATTTAGTATTCTTAAGTTAGCAATTGCGTTACACATACATCCCTAACTAAATACTACGCCAAACTTAAGGTCGATGGCGTAGAATTTCACATTATTGTGTATGAAGAAAAGAGATAGATAGCTTTCTATGGGCTTAGAAAACTATCTATCTCTTTTCTGACGTTTGACGTTTAAAATGTTTTTTTGCTATAACAACACACACATATGTAACCAACTTCACACTTCACACTGACAGCTCTATGTCACGATTTTTTTTTAATTCCACCGAATTTTCGGCATCTCGTATGGATCGCTGAATACTTTGTTTGGTATTTGATTTGACAAAATTACCAAATACATATTTAACGAAGTCGATAAATCATCATTCACCGAAAAAATCTCGTATTTTAGTATTAAACCACTCGTAAGGTTCCTCGCGATCAACCTTACTTTTTGACAATTCGCAAATGTTAGTTTACGCTGACGCGCATGCGCTAAGTATTTAGATATGTCTCTGCAATGCAAATTTCATACAAAATAACATCGTAGCATCATCCAGTTAGGAAGCCACGTGATCTCCTAACTTAAGTAAGGGACTGTGCAATGAAAACATGGTTAGTGTTTAGAATTTAGTATTTAGGTAGGACTCTTCATTCGGACCTATGTATGTCTCTCACGGGGTAGGCAAACGTAATCAAATGCTGCATTTTTCTCTTATGACACACATTCGCCTCGTTGATAATATTCAACAAGATGCATTATAAAAATACATTCGTGATGCTCAACTCTACTCTAGGAAACGTGAAAAAATACTGTTGCTAAGCGAGAATCACGCAGTGAGAATCAGAATGACGTTTTTTCCAATTCTTTTTTTTTACGTCAATTAGAGTTTAGTGTTGGCCACAACCCACTCGTTTTACCCGTGCCAACGTTTTAGGTTTTCCATAAAATTGCATCCGACTTCCGCGTCTCTCTTGTTACCCTCTCTTTATATAGGTAACTATTATTACTTCACCGTGTGCTTTTCTTAAACACGCTCAGCGAGGCGTGTATGGGATTCGTTAGCTGATGAGTTTATTGTGAATCAACATCCATACAAACTATTATACTTAACATACTAATTCAAAATAGTCGCAATTTACTACAATATTGAGTTCCTACTTGTGACGTGGCAAAAGACGCATAAAAGTGGAATGAATGTCGTATAAGAAATGATTTAATCAAGAAGAACATGTAACAGAGCTATGTATGATAGAATAAATAATGTGGACATGAGGAGAGAATGTTATTTTAAAGAATATTGATTAAATTCAATGTATAAAATTTTAACACTGTTTTTATATTGGAATTCTACATAGTCAGCGCTGTTGGTGTGAATTTTTCATTCATTCATACCATCACGGCATATCCCACAATGTGGGGTAACCAGCGAAAGGGAGCACAACATATCTGTGTATACCCACACACCAGTCTCGTCTCACCTAAAAAGGCACTATATTCAGAATGGGTGGTGAACCTCATTGCTGAACTATGTGAAATGTTATTTTTGCCTGTTGTATTTTCGATTACCCGGCTCTTACGGGACACTCGAAAGCACTCATTGGTGTGAATAAAATAAAAAAATACAAATTAAATGTATTTTACAAATTTAATTTCTACTGTTTAGACAACGATTTTCATCCATAAGGACGAGTATAAATGATACAAACCTATGCGCTAGTTATTCCATAGTTATGCAGGCTGTGTCTTGCGAAAGTGTTCGTATCAATTATTATATTCATTCTTGTAGATTGAAACTTTGTTTAAACTACGGGAGATGCTCAGAAGAACTTGCGACCCTGATCCACCTATGTATTTACAATACATTCACTCGTTTTATCAATCTCAATACCCATTCACAGTAAACCTTTATTATACACGAACCAGTCGCGAACTCTTTTATCAACATAGCATCCCGGCTATAGAACAATCTTCCGAATCCTGTTTCCACCTTCTCACAACCCGGGTCTTTTTCGACCTGATATGTTTTTCAGACAATGTATAATATGATTTTATCTATCGAAATTTTCAAAATACTCTCAATTTACGGAAGATTAAGGTGTTTGAATTAGAATTCAGTCTTAAAATGTAGATATTAAAACTATAAAAAAGTGTTGCCTAACATACGAAATAGAGACATTGGTGTGCGTCAAAACAACTCGTTTTTACTTACTTACTTCCGATGGCAATACAACTCCGGTAGAGCTTTAGCCTCCTGAACAATAGCTTTCCAAGCCTTCCTGTCAGCTGCAGTGGACTCCCAGTCATCACAAGCATTGCTCCAGGAATTGCGGCAGGTACCTGGAGACCACGAGGCAATGAGGAAATTCGTGCATTGACAACTCGTTTTTGATAAATATAAAAAAAAAAGCTGGGCGCCAATCTGCAACTTACAACATCAATTTGAACAAACAATAAGATGTCCAAAATGCGTTATTCCTATAACAAAATACCAAAAATACACACATCACGAGACAAATATATAAAGAAAACCGCAAAGACAAAAACAGACTGTGAAATGTAGCGGAATGAACAAGACATTATCCGAAGACAAATATATTTACGACATCATATCCTAAATTGAGTGCTGGGGAAAAATATGCTTCGTCTTTAAAAACATCAGCAAATACCTACCTACTTATACCATCATGCCACATGCCTTTAACGGAATAGGCAGAGAGAATATAGCGCCATACACCACTATTCTTGCAAACATTCACGACTTCCTTTACAGTCAGGTTGCTATTATTTTTTTCCTCTTTTTCCATTCTTGTTGTGTATTTTTATTTCGTACGGGTACCTACACAGTGTAATTTACGTTGAACAAAGTTTTTTTTTTCATGAATCATTTTGTATTCTCGCATTGAAAACATTCGAAAAGGATATTATTGTTATTGTTGAGTTCTTGTCGAGGGATCCCAATGTTTTTCTTTACCGACTTATAAATACTTATCCAGAGAGTAGACCTGCTTTTCGGTCTCGTGTTTATTTCTGTGTATTATTTGACGATCTGTATATTTATATATATTTTTTTTATTTTTTCCAGATTCTCCAAAGTGTCTCCGGAATCGCTTTAAGAAAGGTCAGTACCTACAACTTACGTGACACATAAAAATAAACTTCTTCTCTTCATAAAGCGCGTTGGGGATTCTGTTTACTTTTGGGTATTTTCTTCAAAAAATCTGATGTCACGGCTGTCGATTGGTCATTTTGAAACCTTCTAGGTTCTCAAGGTATACCTACCTTTTACAGGTATTATTTTCAATCTAAAACATTTTGTTTTTTCTTTCGAATAATCCATTCAAAGAAGAATTTTCACGGCCGATATTTAAACATTATAGACTACCGTTCTTTACAACGCGCAACGATAGTCTATAATGTTTAAATATTCATCGTTGTGCAATTATTATTAAAATAAATTGTTGCAGTTTTAAGGTGTAGTGATGATATTTTGCTTCTTTTCTTAAACTATACTTTAATTTTGTACTTCCAAGTTACAATTAAACGATTTTGAATTTATACCGATGGCAAATTATTGCATTTATTTTATTTTATTTATTTAAGATTTGGTACACGGTTAATATACAATATACATAAACATAATATCAAAACAAAGAAACCGTGCACACAAATATCCCACAAGGCAAAGCCTGTCTGTGGGATTTTTTGACCTATCAATATACAGACAAAATTATTTTATTAATAACAGATAACGATATAAAATTAAAGTATAGCAAAGTGGAAGACATATAAGTACAAAAAATATAGAGAAGATAAAGAAAATTACTTGTAGATATGAAAACATAAATACACATTAATCAATAGGTAGGTATGTAAATACAAAACATCAGACCGACAGCGAGCGATCCTACGAAATATTATAACCGCAGTCGACTGCAACAATACTTGGCTAGTACCTACCTGCAAGTACCATATTATATATTATGTTTATAAATTTTATCGACAAGAACGCCAAATTAATTTAGTATGGTTAACGCAGTTGTGTATATTTTTGATTTTCTTTTTCAACTGTTGCTAGCTGTTAACGAACCGCCTCGTGTCTTCTGGATTGTTAGTCAAACAGACTAACCGCAGAGTTATCAATTATTCACTATGCGGTAAATGCGGTTTATTTGTAATTGTATTTCTAAAGAATTTCAAACAAATAATAATAATATAATAATAATGACAATTTATAAAGCGCCGTTTAGTGACAACCGTGGTCACCTCAAGGGCGCTTTCAGTTTGCAAAAAATAATTTAAAATTAGTCCTATAGCTAACACATTGAAAATGGTGAAACATAAAACTTAAAAAAATACAATCAGTTAAAATTAAGTTAAAATTAGTCCTATAGCTAACACATTGAAAATGGTGAAATATAAAAATTAAAAAAATACCTAGAAATCACAAATTAATCTTGTTACATAATCCAGATGAAATTAATTATAAAAAATAGTCGATTCAAAGTAAACTGGCATAATATTTAGTACACATAATATTATTGAACGGATGAAGGACAATCTGGATACGACTTGCGGAAAAGATGAGTTTTTAATTTCTTCTTGAATTCATTGATATTTTCGGCACATCTTATATCCATTGGAAGATTGTTCCATGACTTTGGTCCAGAAACGCCAAAAGATCGATATAGGTATTTTGGCTTATTAAAACTATACAAATGTACATTATCAACCATACAGCTATAAGTGCCGTAAACTTTTCCTTTTTTATTTGAAAGTTTTCTCAGTTAACTGAGAACTATTAAGAAAACTCCAGCGGTACCTACCTTTTGTTGCGAGATTTTCTCTTGTGCTTTCGTTGTTTGCACACTGAAGTTATCCGCTAAAGGCCTCCTCCATCCAATTCAACTTTACTCAAGTACCGAGATTCCTTTTTAAGCCACTCGAGCGTTTAATTATACGTATACCTAATTATAAATTTTATTTCTAATACGAAGTTTTCAACGTACAACAGGTACACTGAATTATTTGTCGAACAGTACGATTAGAGTCCAGATACTTTGAATGAATACCTTTTATGTCAATTGGATTAATTTTACATTGAACTCCACACAAAACAATATTCAATCGATTATTGTGTCGCAGTAAAGGGGGGGACTGCTGCCAACGTACCTATTTTTCAATTTGATATACCATCATTATTTCTTATCAAATCGTTTTGAAAAAAATAATTTAGATAGTTTGGGTATTAATAAAGAAAATGTTCTGTATAAATTCTTGTAGAAAAATAATGGCATATCCCGATTTTCAACGTTTATCTTATATATTTAATAAAATATAATGCGTAATTCAAGATATTTTTTTTTTAATTAAAGAGGACAAAAATATGTAGAAAAATATGATGTGACGTTGCATTAATGCTTCAGGTTTAGTAAATAAACCTAAAAACATTTATTTTCAATTCAGCGCCATTACGAAATATAAGTTTTTTTGGTTTTTTAACTTTACCTGATGCATTAATACAACGTAACATCGTATTTTTCCAGATATTTTGATCTTCTTTAATTTATAAAAAAAAATATAATGCTCTATACCTTATAGTTTTTTAGAGATTTAAGATAAATGTCAAAAAGCGGGGTATGCTTATTATTTTCCTACAAGAATGTACACAGAACGTAATTAATAAGTTAAGGTATAGTTTTCTTTATTTATATCCAAACTAACTAGGTTATTTTTTTTTTTCAAAATAATTCTTTTTGTAGTAATGATGCTAATTCAAATTGAAAAAATAGGTACGTTGGCAGCAGTCACCCACATAAGAGTTTATTTTTAAACCTGGATTTGAAGTTTCGCCTATGAACCTATATATTTCATTTTCTTACTTTGAAATAGTGAAGCAATTTTCAAACCTATGACATTTTATTTAAAAGTGTTGACTTACTTTTGTGTCCAGTGATCTCTATCCAACCCGACATCAATGTTGGCCTTCGTGCCTCCATTGGTTGGATATCTGACTGCTGAACCAAGGATTCCATTGGCGGTGGAGACACATTTTATAATTTTATTCTCAGTCAAGATCTGTGAGACGATAAATGTCAGTCTCCAGAATGTGGCAACTTGTTATTTGGTGCGTATTCAATATTAAACATAGTACCTACCTGTTAGTCAGGGGCGTGCCTAGAACCTTCGGACTAGGCAAACCCTGGCAGAAAATTGGGAAATGTCGAAATTTTTATGTTTTTTTAGCGTCGTTGTTCATTTGAGTGGCCATGAAAATATCTTGAAATCACACGTTAAAACAATATTTACATTTGTGGCCCTGTCAAGCATCGTATCTACATACGGTTCAATTTTTAATATTGCAGTATGGTTTCAATAAAACAGACAAAAAATATTAGGTCTTGAATTTCTTGACTTAATATTCATAGGCAAGCTAAGATTTTCGGCTTCTATAAGCAATTCCGCTACTGCTGTTAGTTACCCGAGAAACGGCACAAAAAAATAAAATATCTATTCAACTGCATTTAAAGATAGTCAATATTGGATCTAACAGAATATACTGACGAAAGAAGAAGAATATTTTGTTTTCTTATTTAACACAAAGTGGGCTATGACCATAAAAACAAGGTAAATTCAAAAATTATTTGTATTCAAACACGTCGTTAAACATACATAATAGTATATTATTAAATGGCCATCGGAATATTCTCTATAAGGCCGGATAAAAAGTACATCAAGAAGGGTTGATTTGATATACCCAAGTTGATCTCCAGAGATTTGGAAACTGTTCAACTCATAAATGTTTTTCTTAGCCAGCCTATTTCTATGATGTTTTATTATCAGAAAAATTTCTTGTTTTTACTATAGTTATTATTTTTAAAGATGTCCATAAAAATAGTTATCAATTGAATTTCTATTGAACACCCGAAATGACCGATTATAGTCAGTGTTATGTTAAAACAATGTTAATAGAATCTGCCCATTTGGATTTTGAACAACATTTGAGTAGGTTATTTTGTCGACATTCTCACAAGGAAATTACATAAAAAAATTTACTTACACTTATAATCCTATTTTTTTAATTAAAGTCATCATGTTTACACAACGTAACTTGTTTGTTTGTATTCTCAATAAAAATCCAATAAAAAAATAGTTAATTTCTTATTTATTATACTAATATTTTTTTCTAGGAAACTTATTGATTTACTAAGGAGAAAAATATATTATAATCAATTAACTTTAACAACAATAGCCAGTTTCTCGCCATAAAGAAATTTCTTTCAAACGAAACATTACAGAGACGATGTAGCAATACTCTTTTTTGTAAGTTAATCTCAAGTCTTGCAGATTGTACTTGGAAGGAAGTGTTTCAAATAGGCATGATGACTAATTTTGAAAAACTATCTCACGATGTTTTTACGCATTCACTGTTTTCAAATATATATACATTTCTACATAAAATAAAGGTTTAGTAGCAAAAATCGCCATTTTAAAATCAAATTTGACATTTACGCCAAAAAACGCTTGTAGTATCATGGCGGCTGCCGACCCTGACGGTGACGTCACGATATTGTAAACTGCATATCACTACTATATGTAATATATGTATTCTAGGACGATTTGTGTATTTATAATCAATTCAAAAGTGCATAAGTGTTGTGCGGTCCCTAAATGTACAAACACGACGAAAAAAACACCTACTGAGGTATATGTTTTCGTCCCACGCGAAAAAAAAAGAGAAATAAGTGATTAAATTTCGCACGGCGAGACATAAGTGTATTTTATTAAGTACGCGTTTACAATGAAGTACAGTATTTGTTCCCCCACTTTTAGCTCTCAATAATATAATATTTACCATTATTTAGGCAATAAGCATATAAAGAACTTCATTAATGTCCAAACGTCAAAATAGGCCATCATACGTTTCCCGCGTATGTTTTTAGCTTATGAACACATAATGTAGAGAGAAGAAGGAGCATATTTTATCGATTTTCGAGATGTAAGTTGTATTTAAATTACAGATAAATAAAGTACTTATATGTACTTATTATTAAGTTTTTACGTTTCGAAATTCTGATGAACAAAAGTCTTTGTTCGACGCAAAGAAATATCCGACCATCAAAAGTTCCATTCTAGTTAAGAGTAGTTAAGACAGGCAGAAAAATAACTACTATGGCTGCTATTGCTAAAAATAACGATAGCAGATAAATATAGCTTGTTATCAACACAATACAAATAACGAGCGCTATGTAATAATTCGTATGCTGCTAAAATTGTAACGATGTTTTAAAACGCATGCTTCGCGTAATCGCCGTCGTTTCGCCAATCGCTTCATTGCATGAAAAAAATATAGCTTGCTAGTTTAGTTTGGCAGTGACCAGCATCATAACATGTCGAACGTTCGTCAGCTCACCATCGCGTGACAAAATTGTAGAATACTAAAACTAAATTAGTTTACCATACGTTGCGAGCGTTCATTATTTATTTATTTATTCAATAAGAACTAAGTTACATACAAAATACAATAAACTTAGGCCCGATATTACAGTCGGCCCTCAACTCATTGAGTTTGTTAAACTCAAGATTAATGTTAAGGGGAGATTGAATCCATTTCCGTATTACAGTGCAATATAACATGTCAGTTACTAAATCTTCAATTATAGACATATTTCACTTTTTCTGTGGTTATTATCTGTCAAATTTTAATAACCTCAAATAATACGAAATACAAAACGGGACGCTACGACTTTAAATACCATTGTTTTATTATCCAACATGGTAAATTTAATTTTTTTCACCAAAATAATGCTTTTAAATGCCCATGTTCAATACGGCTGTCAGTTTGTTTTGTTGTGTGGCGCCACCGTCGATACAACTAACGCCTTTAGTGATACAACACTGAAACTACACACGTTGCCTAACGCCTCTAGTGATAGAAACTGAAACTACACGAGTTGCCTAGCAAATGACAGTTGACTCACAGTTAAGTACTTAATCTGCCAGAAACGTTGAGTTAAATATTTGTCGTTTTAGTGACATATTTGAGGGAAGATTAGGCCTAAACGGACACTGTAATACGCTATATTTTTGTGAAACTTGAGTTTAGCTCTTAAACTGACACTGTAATACCGGCCCATAGTATCCCCCGATAGGTAGGCGAGTATCTAGGTAAATTGAAACTATTTGCTTTGATGAATCCTTGTTCCATTGCTATTTTATTGTTTTGTTTTAGTTTTAAGTACCTAATTAAAATATTAATATATCAAAAACACCAAAATAAACATTGTCCAGACCGACAATTAATGCGTATATTGTATTGAAGACTATCAGAAGAATTGACGCGACCATACTATGACGTCGTGCGCTCTGATTGTTTTTTCTCATAAAATGGCGGACTAACACATTTTGTATTTTTATATTTATAATATTATTATTCACTCCTTTAAAATGAAAATAAGTACATTTTTTAAATCTTTATAACCTATTTTATTTTTTAAAATCATAATTTCAATGATTTTTTCTTACAGTCATCACACCTATTACATAACATTCTAATTTTTTTTAATATATTAATCATAATATGTATATGAATCATAACAATTATCCCATATGTATATTAGATTCATCATAATACATTGTGTATTTCCATTTCAACCTCATGTAACACTGTACAACTCCCACAAACAATATAATAACATCATTTTATTTTATAATCAAGCAATGAAAGCCACCAAGTTATTTATTTCTGAAACGTTAAATATTCTCCACCACGTTACAATACTCGGTGCGTGTTATAACAGATGCGTCAACGATTCAATAGAGCGGATAGCGATATTATTTGGTTTATTCTCCCAAATAAACCAAATAAATCAATAAATAAAAATAGCATGTTAAAAATAAGCAGCATATTCCATATAGCTTGTTATGAAAAAAATAGCCATTTCGAACAACACTACAGTTGACAGTAACAAACACAATTGACAGTAACAATATGGTGACGTCATGCGCTCTGATTGGTGTTTCACATAAAATGGCGGACAAACATATTTTGTATTTTTATTTTAATAATATTAATATTATTCGCTCTTTTAAAATGAAAATAAATATATTTTTTCAAATCTTTATAACATATTTTATTTTATAAAATCATAATTTCAATGATTTTTTCTTACTGTCATCACGCCTATTTCAGAATCTAGTATAAATAGCACTCATTTAGTATGTTAAAAAATAATGTAAATTGACCATAATTATCCAAGAAATAAACATTATTTTTAAGACATGGCTAGTGAAGTATGTATATATTTTGTGATTTTATAAATTCATTCATATATGCATATATGCGGTAACCTGCGACAGGTTGAGGGGTTTATTGCCTTATGAAATGAAGCACGAAACCAGCATGTATCCCTTCACACATATCTCACCCTAAATGGCATCATTCAGAATGGGTGGTGAATGTCATTGCTTAACTATGTGTTATTTTTCCTGTTGTATTTTCGATTACTCGGCTCTTACGGGACACTCGAAAACGATGAAAATAGATCGAGTGGAAGCACTATTCTAAGTCGGTGCCTCACAGCTATTTTGAAATTTACCTTGATTTCAAACCGTCGTCTTTATTTTATTCCTGGTATTTTACTTGTCTTTTTTATAGGTTGTTGAATAGAAAAAAATAATTAATTCATTTCAAACAAAAAGTTTTTGTTTTCATTATAAATTCAGATTTTCATTATATCATATTGATCAAATGAAAGTTAATGTTTTCCTTTTTAATCCAAACTCCCATTTTACCCGAAAATCATTTCAAATTGTGTTTCCGCTTTGTGTCGCCCTTTGAGTTTGTTCATTTTTAAATATTCATGAAATTCTCTTAATCTCTTAAAACCGCACTCCGCGTTCGGACCGAAAAAAATCAACTTCAGCATGGACCATATCTAGAGCTTTCGGCGCCTGGCTAACTAAATTTATTTAAAAAGCGCCCCCTTCCCATGAAAATCGTCGATAAATATGTTGTGGCGGAACATCCCTATGATGTCTGCACATCTCTACTGACATGTCATTGCTACCAACGCAAGCTGAAGTTATAAACAGTTGTGTCCAACTGTGTTAACCATTCGGGATTATTTCCAGTGTCGTGGCTTGACGTGTCGCGAATTCTCCTCGACATTCTTATTCTGTATTAATTACATACATTCATACATACATACCATCACGCCGTTTCCCTATTTGGGGTAGGCAGAGAGAACTGAACGCCAGACTCTTCTATCTTGACATACCTGTTTTGCTTCATTTACATTCATACATCGCGTCATACATGCTCTCCTATTGTTCTGACTTCGTATGTTCCCCTCTTTCAAAATCTCATTTATATGATCATGCCAGCTCTTTCTCGGTCGACCCTTACATCTCATTCCACTCTTTTCAGCCTTGTATACTTTCTTTGTCAGTCGTTCATCGTTCATTCTCTCTACATGTCCGAACCATCGCAAAGCATTTATCTTCATTCTACTCAAAATATCCCTTTCAATCTTACATTCTCTTCTGATATCTTGATTCCTTATCCTATCATAAATTGTTTTACCACACATTCGTCTTAGGGACCTCATTTCCACAGCGTTAATTTTACTTTCATGCGTCTTCTGCCATGCCCATGTCTCACTTGCATACATTATGGTTGGAACGACAATAGCGTTGTGCACGGCGAGTTTTGCTGGCCTTGAAATAATTGGGTCAGCCATTATTGTTCTTAATGCACCATTTACTCTATTTGCTGCCGTTACCCTTCTTTCTATATCCTTTTCCAATTTTCCATCACGCTGAAACATACTTCCTAGATACACATATTCATCCACTTGTTCTAGTAGTTCATTATTAAATCGTATCTCGCATATTGTTCGTCTTTCGCTCTTCTCAAATACCATTACTTTAGACTTAGCTCCATTCATTCTCAGTCCATTTTGGATGCATCCATCGAATACCATTTTTACCAATTATTAATTAAATATCCTAATTATTAAACGACTAAAATGTAAAACTTTACCTGAAATAAATACTTGTCAGAGTGAGTACTATCTTTCATTATATAAATTATCAGTTGCTCCAATATTTATTGTCTGTAGTATATCTAATATAGAGAGATAAGTGTTGACAATACTTTTGAACCCGCAAATAATCTTCTGATAAAAATTGCTTTAAATTAAATAATCACAATCAATTTTATAATTAAAAACCTATAAATATTTTATGAATTGTCTCGCTATTATTAATTTCCGCAACCCACCATTACACGAGTGATTTGTGCCACACATTGGAAAGAAAAGTAGGTTATATTCTAGATATTTAATTTTTTAGAGATTGATACTTTATCAAAATTGATTTGGAAATTAACGGAAAGACAGGCAATGAAGTTTTTAATTTAATTTTGTATATTACTTCTCGGACAACTAACAGCTGTACTATGTCAAATATTAATTTAACAGGCACCCTATAACAAGTTGCCACATTCTGGAGACTAACAATCCAGACATATCCAGACCTCAAACACAATTAAAAACTGGTCAGATCGGGCCAATTTTGCAGTAATTTATTTATTATTTTGTTTTGGTCCATGTTACAAATATTTAAATAA
Organism: Molanna angustata; assembly: GCA_963576475.1. Lineage (NCBI taxonomy): Eukaryota > Metazoa > Arthropoda > Insecta > Trichoptera > Molannidae > Molanna > Molanna angustata. The sequence goes on along the minus strand of OY754978.1, from coordinate 22,620,938 downwards.
TGTGTGTACCTCCCGTGTAAAATTATAATTCAATATGTCAGAGATACATAAATGTCATTGGTTTTCTCCTTTTTTCTTATTTTTTATGATTCTTTTCCATATATTTGGCGCCCAATTTTTCTTTGCGCCTGTTGCGATTTTCCCATTTGAACCCATGGAGATTCCGAACCCTGGATACAGCTTTTTATTTCGTCGGAGACATTTCGTACAACTTCCTGCGTTTTAATCTTGAATTTATCTTCTGAGCATTTCTTAGCTGAGACCGGAATCTAGGGGAGTTGGCGGAAGTAACTCTACAATTTGAATTCACTCCCAAAACTAATTATCCGTTGTTATATAGTTGTAAATTGGACCCAGAACTATGGACCTGTACTTGGTATAGGTTCGTATATTTTGTATATCTCCTTATTCTGGTTTCCTTTTACAGTAAATATCACTCCATAGGCCTTAGTACCATATTTGTGTAAATTTATCAAATTTATTTATCGTACGACACGGAGCTTTGATTACTAGTGCGAGTTTTACCCATCATATCGATTTAACTCACGTAGAGCTTTGATTACTAGTGCGAGTTTTACCCATCATATCGATTTCACTCACGTAGAGCTTTGATTACTAGTGCGAGTTTTACCCATCATATCGACTTAACTCACGTAGAGCTTTGAGCGAGCTTTACCTATCATATCAGATCGACGTAACTCACGTGGAGCTTTGATGACTAGTGCGAGCTTTACCTATCATAAGACATACACTTAACTTTCCCGCTAGTGCTAGAACTAGTGCGACTTTTACTTATCATAAGACATACACTTAACTTTCCCGCTAGTGCTAGAACTAGTGCGACTTTTACTTATCATAGCCTAGGTTGCGGCTCTAAGGGCCTAGGCAGTAAAGGCGGGGGTGGGCGGCCGACGCTGTTGTGCCCTCGTCAATTCTGTACTTAGAGAAGAGCAGGACGAACGCCTTTAGTCTCGCTCGGCAGTGACTCGTCAACTGTGGCGAATGTTGTTGTGTGGTTCGGGCACACCGCCGGCGCAGACGTCGGGTCAGACATCCTGTGTTGACAACTAGACGTCAAATCTGACAGGTGATGATTGCGTCGGATGCCCCCGGTGTTAGCCCGCGGAACCTTCGGACGCCAACACGAGTACCGATGCGTCGGGATATAAGCCTAGGTTGCGGCTCTAAGGGCCTAGGCAGTAAAGGCGGGGGTGGGCGGCCGACGCTGTTGTGCCCTCGTCATTCTGTACTTAGAGAAGAGCAGGACGGACGCCTCTAGTCTCGCTCGGCAGTTACTCGTCAACTGTGGCGAATATTGTTGTGTGGTTCGGGCACACCGCCGGCGCAGACGTCGGGTCAGACATCCTGTGTTGACAACTAGACGTCAAATCTGACAGGTGATGATTGCGTCGGATGCCCCCGGTGTTAGCCCGCGGAACCTTCGGACGCCAACACGAGGACCGAGGGGTCGGGGTACAAGCCCCTCCGACTTGAAACGGAGTGTTCTTAGCGGCCGATTTCGAGACCAATCGGAGGCCCTGACGTGTGTGGTTGGATTCTCGGGGGCAGTGGTTGAACCCGATGGATGGTGGATATTTGTGTTTGTCCGATGTTGCGGCTGCGTCCGGTGGTGAACAGGGCCAATGGGCTCTATAGCGTCGCCGGCGTGGAAGTGGATCGCGATCTCCCTCGATTATCATAAGGCATAAACTTAATTCAGCCGAGCTAGTGCGACTTTTACTTATCATAAGACATACCCTTAACTCACTCGAGCTAGTGCGACTTTTACTTATCATAAGACATATCCTTAACTGACTCGAGCTAGTGCGACTTTTAATAAGACATACCCTTAACTCATCCGTGCTAGTGCGACTTTTACTTATCATAAGACATATCCTTAACTCACCCGTGCTAGTGCGACTTTTACTAATCATAAGACATACCCTTAACTCACCCGAGCTAGTGCGACTTTTACTTATCATAAGACATACCCTTAACTCACCCGAGCTAGTGCGACTTTTACTTATCATAAGGCATAAACTTAATTCAGCCGAGCTAGTGCGACTTTTACTTATCATAAGACATACCCTTAACTCACTCGAGCTAGTGCGACTTTTACTTATCATAAGACATATCCTTAACTCACTCGAGCTAGTGCGACTTTTACTTATCATAAGACATACCCTTAACTCATCAGAGCTAGTACGACTTTTACTTATCATAAGACATACCCTTAACTCACCCGAGCTAGTGCGACTTTTACTTATCATAAGACATACCCTTAACTCACCCGAGCTCGTGCGACTTTTACTTATCATAAGACATACCCTTAACTCATCCTAGCTAGTGCGGCTTTTACTAATCATAAGACATACCCTTAACTCACCAGAGCTAGTGCGACTTTTACTTATCATAAGACATACCCTTAACTCACCCGAGCTAGTGCGACTTTTACTTATCATAAGTGTTCGGTAAATGTGGCAACACTTCCAACCTTTTCCGATCCCTGAAATATTGTTACCTACATAGGAACAAAAACAATCGTCAATACTCTCTCGTCGTGTGTGAACGCATTGCACTGTGACAGAATGTTATATAGTCGACTCAAGAGAAAATATACATATTTTCTACCTTTTCGCATCAATCATCGAAACTACGCGCCGTGCGCTATTTTGAATTCCTGAACCGTGTTCAGAGGAAGTTTTAAAGTGTAATTCAGTGTTGTGTCATAGAGGTTGGTGTAGTGCCCTCCGTGAAGACACTACACAAGACGAAGGAAGAAGGCTGCCAAGGTAGGTGCAATATTTTCCCTTCTCTCTATACGCAACATCTTTTGGTCCTTTCGATCCGAATTGTCCATCCTATGGTCCATTCCGAGCCTATTGTCCTAAATTCCAGCCACATCGGACGTCATCAAATCGTATTTGTATGACAAAACACACGTAAATTGTGTTATTTCGTTATATTTGTAATATTTCAACATAGTATTATACATAATATTATTCTGAAATATCAATTTATTATTTGAAGACAATAGCAAACAATAACCTCGTTTTGGTCGGTGTACTACATAATTATGTAGGTAAAATTATATTTATTATTTTTTTGTGGCTATTCTTATAATTATTTTATTTGTGAAACGGCAATAGTTGCTTAGTTCAGAGCAGTGTGAATTATTTTCTATGGTCAAATATCTGGAACTAACTTCACGTTGTTTACTACTGAACTGACAGCCGTACAGTATAATATTATCTAGGTACCTATATCTCGATCTTATGTTGACAAATAACAATAATAAGTGTATATTATATTATTATATTGTATGTATAGTGTAAAGTATTATATACTCCTTGTGTAGAGTTATATTATCTGTGTTTAAAATGACGAACAAAACAGTTAAGTGTTCACTTGCAGTTTTAAATTTAAAGTGTTTATTCGATTTCGCTATACAGGCGAAATTAAACCCCTCGGAATCGAACATAATAAAATTTAAAGTGCGTTATTCTGACTTAGAGAATATCAAATCCGAATTTTATGAGAATCATATTCTCATAGAAGCCGCGGCAAAGTCTGATTTCGATTCTGAGACACATAGTGATAGGTATAATCAGTTTATCGAAAACTATTATGAAATCAAACAAATATATTTTGAATTATGTAGTGATAAGCAAGTATCAAAAAATAATGAAAGCAGTAGAATTCAAAATATCAGTCTGCCACATATACCGTTGCCTACCTATAATGGTTCATATGTAGATTTTAACAATTTTATCTCGATATTCAATACATTGATTCACTCGAATAATCAGTTAAATGGCATTCAAAAAATGCATTATCTGTCCTCTTGCTTGAAGGATGATGCCTCACGTGTGATAAAACACTTATCCTTAAGTGAAGAAAACTATGATCTGGCATATAAACTTATTAATGAACGTTTTAATAATGTGAGGTTAATTGCAGATAATCATTTATCGAATTTGCTCGCCGTTAAGCCTGTGGAAAATGTATCACAGTTGCGTAATTTTCTAAATATTGTCAAGGAAAATTCGCAGGCGTTAATTTCTTTGAATATCAATGTTAATGAGTGGGACTTTATTTTGGTTCATATATTAATAAGAAAATTGTATTCTGATTTACGCTGCCGATTTGAATTAACATTGCCCAAAAATGAGATGCCAAAATTTCCCAAACTGTTGCAATTTTTGGAAGATCAATGTCATGTCTTAGATGTTACTTCTGTGCAATTTTCAAAGGGAAAAACACTCAAGAGTACATTCCATTCTGTGCTACCTTCTAATAACATTAAATGTCATTTCTGCAAGAGTCAAGCGCATGCAATTTTCGCATGCGAACAATTTAAAAGGCAGGACGTTAAAACACGTCGTGATTTTGTAAAGGAAAATCGACTGTGTTTCTCTTGTATGAAAAATCACGATATTAAAAATTGCAAGAGTTCCGGAAAATGTAAATTGTGTCAGTCACATAAACATAATACTTTGCTACATTTCGAAAACAAACAAATTGTTCAAACAGTTTCAGATCAAAACAAGTTAATTACATCTGCCGAAATTCATTCAGGCACAATTTCTCAAACGAAGCAAGTCATACTTGCTACAGCTCGCATACCTATTAAAGATTCATTTGGGAACTTTCATCTTGTACGGTGTCTGCTAGATAGTGGGTCAATGTCCTCCTTCATAACGGAGAGTTGCATTCAGCGTCTATCATTAAAGCGCAATAAAATTCAGGTTCCAGTGACGTCACTGGGAGGAAATATTACTCAGGTTCGCGGTTCAGTTTTTCTTACTATGAAACAACGCAGTGGTGAATTAATTTCTACTACGGCCCTAGTACTAAATCGCCTAACCAATAATATACCATCAGCCCGTGTCCCTCAAAGGGTTTTTAATGCATATAAAAATTTATCCCTTGCTGATGAATATTTTTATGAACCTGCTCAAATAGACGTTCTATTGGGAGCAGATTTGTATGCAAGTCTTTTGGATGGCTCGTCAGTTCATTTCTCAGAAGGCATACCCACGGCATTAGGAACCATCTTTGGCTATGTTATTAGTGGTCCATATGATGATTCATCTCATCGCACGTTGAGCAATAATCTTGCGATACATTCCTTCCACTCAGAAACTTCGTTAGATAAATTAATTGAAAATTTTTGGCACTCAGAAAATCTTCCTGAGGTAATGCCTTGCAACCCAGAAGATGATCAATGTGAGGAGTTTTTCATGAAAACTCTTCAAAGAATACCTAACAGTAGGTTCATGGCTAGACTGCCATTTAAGAAAATTCACCCTCAACTGGGAAATTCTTACAACGCCGCGCTGCGTAGGTTTTTAAATTTGGAAAAACGATTTTCTCAAAATGAAAACCTAAAATTCGAATATACAAATTTTATGAATGAGTATTTATCATTGGGTCATATGACTCTTTATAGGGGTGTGACTCAACCTGGTAAGCATTATTATATACCTCATCATGCCGTTTTTAAAACAACAAATCAGTCCAAAAAAATTAGGGTAGTATTTGATGCGAGTGCACAGACATCTACTTCAGTTTCTCTCAACGACTGTCTGTATGCTGGCCCCAAATTACACCGCGATATTGCAGACATCATACTTAACTTTCGTATTCATCCAATAGCTTTAATTTGCGATATTAAAATGATGTTCCGTCAGATTCTGATTGATCCCAAGGATCAGCCATATCAGTTGATTCTTTGGAGAGACTCTCCTTCAGATCCTATTAGACATTACGCCTTGTGCACAGTCACATATGGCGTGACGTCATCGCCTTATGCCTCCATGAGGGTGCTCCGTGAGCTCGCAAGGATTGGGGAGTCTCAGTTTCCTATGGCTTCGAAGGTCTTACAGTCTCAAATATTTGTTGATGACATCATCACCACTGCTGCAACACTTCAGGATGCAGTACTACTTAAGCAGGAACTTATTTCACTGCTAAAAATGGGAGGTTTCGAGCTACGTAAATGGTCATCGAATTGCAACCAGTTGCTTGAAGATGTACCAGCTGATCATTGTGAAGTGCCAAGATCTTTCGACGTTGCAGACTCGTCTCCTTGCATTAAGGTCTTAGGGATCCAGTGGGATCCATTAGCTGATGTGTTTAGGTATCGAGTGAATGTGCCCGGAGATGAATGCACCAAGAGAGCGATTTTATCTACTATTGCAAGAATATTCGATCCATTGGGTTGGATCTCTCCTATAACGTTCAAGGCAAAATTAATCATTCAGAAATTATGGTTGTTGCACACTTCTTGGGATGACATTCCGCCTCAAGAAATTGTCAAAGAATGGAAGAATTTTGTAGCTGATTTAAGTGTTATTGAGAGATTTAATATTCCAAGACAAGCATTTCACGAGGGTTTAACTGAAGTATCCATACATGGATTTTGCGATGGTTCACTCTGTGGATATGCTGCAGTCGTGTATCTTAGAACCGTGAACAATGAGGGTCAGGTGAATGTCAGCCTCTTGGCGGCTAAGTCAAAGGTAGCCCCTGTGCGCACGAAGATGACTATCCCTAGACTAGAATTAAATGCTGCATTGTTGTTAACACGTTTAATAAATTTTTGCGTTTCGTCATTCCTTGGTAGAATCAAAATTGATAATGTAATTTGTTGGTCAGACTCCACTATTTGCCTGTCGTGGCTCCAAACCCCGCCTCACTTACTACAAATCTACGAAGGAAACCGTGTTTCCCAGATTTTAAGTTCTACGGCCTATATCACATGGAGATATGTACCATCAAAATTAAACTGCGCTGACATTTCATCTAGGGGTGCATATCCCTCCGTATTATTGGATCATGAATTGTGGTGGCATCCACCATGGCTAAAGGACTCTTTCGAAACTTGGCCGTGCCAAAAGAGAGAGTCTTTAGACTCACACAAACTCCCTGGTCTCCGTGAGACCAAGGTGATTGCTCTATGTGCAGACATGGAGGAGTCTTTTGTTATTAAATTTAGTTCCTTGCAACGACTGCAACGAACTACAGCTTACTGCATAAGATTTATCAATAATTGTCGTCACAAATTTAAAAAATGTACCGGTCCTCTTTCTGTAGAGGAGTTAAAATTATCACTCTTCAAACTTATTAAATGGGAACAATTAATTGCGTTTTCTGAACAGATAGACAAGTTGAGGAATGGCCGTCCCTGCTCCGTGAAACACTTGCAAAAATTATTTCCCTTCCTGGATAGCGAAGGTATGATACGAGTTGGAGGGAGACTGAGACATTCTACTCTTCCATATAATTCTAAATTTCCCATTCTTCTCCCTAAATCTTCTCACTTAACTAATCTGATTGTAGACAACTATCATAAGGTACATTGCCATATCGGTCCCAATGCGCTGAATGCTATTTTACAACAGCAGTTTTGGATTGTTTCTGCTCGGCGTGTAATACGTAGTCGTATTCATAAGTGCGTCACGTGTTTTAAGGTAAACCCCAAGTCGGTGTGCCCTCAGATGGCAGACCTCCCATCGGACCGTGTTCGAGTCGGTCGGGTCTTCGAACGAGTCGCCACAGATTATGGTGGTCCCTTTACTATGCGAGCAAATAAAATAAGAAACTCTAAAACCTTTAAGGCCTACTTATGCATATTTGTCTGTCTGGCCACGAAGGCAGTCCATCTAGAAGTTGTGTCGGACCTCTCAACTGAGGGATTTCTTGCAGCCTTCTCGAGGTTCTCATCCCGTAGAGGACTTCCGACGTTTATTCGATCAGATTGCGGCACAAATTATGTAGGGAGTAGCAGACATCTCAATGAAGTTGATAAGTACCTCTCAAGTTCAGCAGTGCAGGAGGTATTGTCAAACAAAGCCAGCCAGCGTGGTATCACTTGGCATTTTAATGCTCCAAGTTACCCAAACAGCGGAGGATTGTTTGAAGCCGGAATTAAGGTGGCTAAAACCTTACTGAAGAGAGTAATTGGAGAGCAGATATTAACTTTAGAAGAGTTCATGACGGTTTGTGCGGAAGTAGAGGCAGTCATGAATTCAAGACCTTTAACGTCTCTGTCGGAGGACGCCTCAGAGTGGAATGTTCTAACTCCAGGCCATTTTTTAATAGGTCAACCTCTTGTAGCCGTTCCTGAAAAACGTATGGATGACGTGCACGTTTCTAGACTTACACGTTACCAATTAATTAAGTCGATTTCCCAATCATTCTGGAACAGGTGGCAGCGGGAGTATCTGCATACTCTCCAGCAGAGATCTAAATGGCTTAAGGCCACGATTCCTCCAAATGTCGGAGATCTTGTTGTCATACGAGAGGACAACATGCCACCCTTGCAGTGGCGATTGGGTAGAATATCGAAGCTTGTCTCCTCTCAGGACGGAGTCACTCGTGTGGTTGAATTAAAGACACCTAGTGGTATCTTGATGAGACCAGTTTCGAAGCTATGCCCACTTCCTTGTCAAAATGACAATGATTTGTAAAGTTTAAGTTTTCCTTTATTTTGTATTAGTTAGGTATACTTTTTTTTACCTTTTTTGTTTATCTTATTTTTTTGCTTATCTTATTTTTTTTGCTTGTATGAAGGTCGTACCTTCACATGACCATTAAGTTTGGGGATTTGTTTGCTATATGTCTCCAAATTTATGTATTTTTTTTTATTTTTCGTTATGTGTTTGTCATATAGTTTTAGAAGAGCCGTGGTATACATACCAGGCCTCTTCGGAGGGGAGGATGTTCGGTAAATGTGGCAACACTTCCAACCTTTTCCGATCCCTGAAATATTGTTACCTACATAGGAACAAAAACAATCGTCAATACTCTCTCGTCGTGTGTGAACGCATTGCACTGTGACAGAAAGTTATATAGTCGACTCAAGAGAAAATATACATATTTTCTACCTTTTCGCATCAATCATCGAAACTACGCGCCGTGCGCTATTTTGAATTCCTGAACCGTGTTCAGAGGAAGTTTTAAAGTGTAATTCAGTGTTGTGTCATAGAGGTTGGTGTAGTGCCCTCCGTGAAGACACTACACAAGACGAAGGAAGAAGGCTGCCAAGGTAGGTGCAATATTTTCCCTTCTCTCTATACGCAACAATAAGATATACACTTCATATTTTCTATGCAATCAATTTTCTTTATAATTGATATATGAAAATATTACAGATATTATTTTTACAAATGGAATGTCAAAAAATCATATTTTACATATCTGCCCTATACCAGAATTGATAGTGTATGTGGTAGTAAAATTATCATTATTTCACAAACGAAACTAGTTTCAAAATAACAAGAACACAGTAGATATCACAAACTCGCAATATTTCACGTTGCCCGCACTACTAAGCCTCTTCGTACCAAGTTGAATTAATGAATTTTAATAAGTTTTTTTTTTACTTATCCTTTATACCTACTCGCGTTTGAGCTTTTGAGCCAATATTAAATTTAAATTACTTGCTTCAATCTAGATATATATAATTAAATATACAATGAGATAAAAAATATCCATTGAAATTGAAAAAGATTCCATTGTCGCAGTAATCGTGACCTTTTTAATATTATTATTATTCTTGCGTATTTTTTTTTCAACAAAGTGTACGAAGCAGTAGCAAGAATTATTTAAATAAAAATTAAAAGTAAACCTGTTCAAAAATTGATAGATAACCTACGCAAGTAACCATTTGAATAACTCATGGTATTTATATAAGATTCCATATTCATTACGATATAATTTAAATGTAATTATTTTTTTTTTTTTTTATATAAAAAATGAATATGTCCTTGTTAAACAAGTACATATACATCTTCCTACGTTCCCTAAAATAAGCATGAATGCTTGTGCTATAGGTGAACGAAATCGGTCGAGGCAGGATTCGAACTCGCGACCACTGGATTACTAGCCCAGCGCGCTAACCGCTCTGCCATCGACCCATCTATAATAAATATGCATTTATTTTTAATACTCACTTATCCTATAATAAATATGCATTTTTTGGCAAATTATAATTCTTTTCTTTCTATACAAGTTTATATTGATAGGTTTTGCGATAATAAGACCATTCCAAATGCGCTCTTGATTATTTGTTGGCTCAGCGAAAGCCACAAGACTGCGCTCCTGCACTATGCGAGGTTAATTTATTAATAGATCCGCTTCCACTTAAACGGCGATCATAGTATGGAATCATTTGATTTTGATTATTAATGAAAAAAAATTTTTTTTTTCATTCTAACCTCATTGTACACGATTTTAGAGTGTCTTTTTTGTTTCACTTTTTATGACGATCTTTAGTTAGGCTTCGGAGTATCTCGGCAATATCCGGATTCACTCGGGGCGGAACGATTTTTTGTAGACTTTATCCCAGACGAAGGTGGTCTCTCTTTGTCGCGCCGAATTAAATGGAATATGTTCGAGTGAGAAAATAGTACTTAGACCAAATAAAATATTATAAATGTTTAATTTTTATTACATTTTATTCATTCGCTTTCTTGAAACCACGAATGAGCTTTGTTTACCACCCGTTTCAATGCGACCGCTTCTTGCTCAGAATGGATGGCAAGTGACACTCTACAACCGAAAGTTACCTCATTTACTAAAATAGAATCCTCCCAAAGCTTATTTTAACGCGTCAATTGATTAAGTGTGGACCAAATTGATTGGTATTGTAAAACTTTTTGATTTTGAAAACAGTAAAACATTTTATGTTACATGTTCAAGTTTGTATAAATCAGTTAAACCTTACGTTCATCTCGCTTTCTGTGTTTGAGAAACCCGTGTGAACTTTTGACTTGAGGGAAAATTTGGGAGCGAATTAGGATCACGTGCAACACGTGCAAAACTGCCCCCGGTGGTGTTTTCAGTAGATCACTGTGCTGTGTTCAATATTGATTTTACCTCCAAATCACGCGATGCGGTCAACTTGTAATTTATGGTCTATCCAAGAGGCGAAAGGCGACCCCGAGATCGGCTCGCAACGTCGGCAGACGTACGTGCGGGTTCATAGCTTTAAAGAAAACGCTATTCCGCAAACGTTCATTCACTCACTGTTATATTAACAATTCAATTTATTTTATTCATTCTTTTTTCAACGTCAATTTATTATATACATTGTATACATTGGACGTAAACAATCAGAACTAAACTTAACGTATATATATGTTTAGAAACGTTTCATACACTACTATGTATATCTTGATAAGTTTTCTATGTAAAAAGTGTTATTCCATGTGATGTAGTTTGTAGTTTGTTTCCTGTATTTTTTTTCTGTTTTCAAATCTGTACTATCTGACTTAATTTACTAAATATTTATGGTCAATCTTTTTCTTGAGTAAAAGGATTTTCTTTTTTTTAATAGTAAAATATTTAGATCTATTATTTATTTATATTTTCCTCACTCAGAACATATACTGTTTCGGAAGAAAACTATAAAATAAACAAAAAATAAATTGGCTCCCTTAAAACAGGAATTATTCCTAGTTAGGCAGATAAAGATAAATAGTGGAACACAACCTATATACCTAACAAAAAATGGGTAATTCATATATTGTATGCTTATTTATAAATATATTTTTTTCTTTGAATAAAGTCAAGATATTTTAATATTGTTCCAATGTAATCTGCTTTTTAAGAGGAATTAAACAATTATTATTATTATGACGAAACAAAAAGAATACCTTTGATTTATATTTTGTTTTTTAAGTATATTTTTGTTATATTATTTAATAGTTTCAAATTAAGGTTTTCCTAATGAACGAGCAAGTTTATATTAAGCTTAGTACATTTTACTTAGCTAGTAGGTTCATTAATATTCTTGGATGGCTCATAGAAAATTACTTTTTATTTTTCACTAATTGATATTGTATCCAGAAGTAGGCTAGCTCTTGCGGAGCCTTTACAGCCCTCAATAACCGCGGTTAGGAATATGGGTCTGACAATCAACGAACAAAAAACAAAATATGTACATGCTATCACGCCCTACTGTCCACCATACTTCTCCGCCACTACCACTTGCAGTAGACAGCCATATCTTCGAATCTGTAGAGCAATTCACATCCCTTGGTTCACTAATTACCTGTACCAATAACATCAGTGAAGAAGGGAACAGAAGAGTTGTTGCTGCTAACATATGCTACTTTGGCCTACATATGAAGTCCAGGTTGTTGTCGAGAAAGACCAAGATGACACTGTATAAAACAATTTTCGGACCAGAGTTTACATATATGCCTTCGAGACCTGGACTATAACTAAAAAATATGAGAACAACTTAGCATTTTTGAAAGATAGATCCTGCGGCGAATCTACGGATCTGTTCGTGATGGTGGTGCGTAGAAGATCAGATACAATCACGAGCTGTACCAGCTGTATGATGATGTAGACATCACGGAATTTATTAGAATTGAGAGACTCAGGTGGCTTGCACACCTGGAAAGAATGAGTGGACAACTGTCCGCCAGAATAGTCTTTCACCACAGACCAGAGGGTGTGAGGCGTAGGGGAAGACCCAAGCTGAGACGGATGCACTGCGTCCAAGAGGACCTGGACTCTTTTGGCGTGGTCAATTGAAGAATTGAAGCCGCTGACAGATCAGTATGGCGAAGATTTATTTTGAAGAGTCCAAGTCCCACCTTGGGATGTGGAGCCAATGATAATGAGCTTTGGATTAGAGATTATTTATCGAAACACTAATGAAATTTTAAGTGTAAAGTAGGTTCTCGTGCTTTATTTAGATAAATAAACCCACCTTTGCGCACTTGATGTAGATACTTGAAGAAGTACAAATAAATAAATAGATTAAAAAGTTTCGTACTTACCAAGTTTCTGTGAATTTACGGAAATCTGATTTGTCTTAATATTTTTTCTTTTCATTATAACTCGAGTATTTTAAAAGCCTATAACAAATTTACCACAGAGACTTCCTAGTTTTCAAAATAGTATTATTATTCGACTGTGTGTGTTTATTTTTTTATTCGTAAAACAAGTTTTCAGAGTGCTTTAAAACGCAACAAAGGCAGCCATGCTTGAGATCTGATCTCAAAGCTAGGTTGGCAACGCTTGCATGACCGAAAGTTTGTCCCAACTAACTTCTGTTTACGTTTTCCATTTCAAAATAATTATATTGCGTTTTATTATGTACCTAGTAGCATTTACGTGATACGCATAATAATATTAAAATGTAATACATAATAATAATAATATAAAAAATTAAAATGTAGAAGAACTATTTTTGAAAAATATAGTCGAGGTATGGATGAACTCCACTTATAGTTTAGCATACTTAGATTTTTATTCGTATTTTTACTTAAAAAAATCATGAGCGCAAAAATAAGTTTACGAACGGAACCGGCAATTGAATAACGCTGCTACACATTTTAACATTATTTGTATAAGTGATATCCGTTTTAAGTAATGTTTTATTCCAAAGTTGTGACAAAATGGTTAGTTTTTTCTTAATGGATTTTCCTCAGTGCTTCTGGAACAATTCATTTTCACAACTGTGAAAATGACTAGTTTTACATACCCAATTTATTTCGATCGTACGTTTTTTGGTTAATTTTGAATCCTAGTAAAATGAATGTTTTCATTTATCAATGCCACATAAAACGTATTACGATATCCCATATTTTATTTGCCTTCATTGACTGAACGATTTATCGTATGTCATTAAAATTCGTTCAATATTTCATACGGTTCATATCTATTTTAGATTATTATAAATTGGATAACTGTTAGCGCCGAGAAAAATAATAATTATTGATATTTTTATCAATTTATTATAGTGACCACCGTTGTTTTATTGTCATTTCAATAATTGAATTGAATTAACAGATGTGCGAAAAGTGTATGTTACGATTTGAAATGTCGCTTCTCGATTATATTGTTTATATTACTCGCACTTGACATAATATTATTTATCTGCCTACGACTTGTCTCAATTTTTAATGTTCAATTGACAATTCGATACAGGAAGCCCTTTTGGGAGTAGTGTTGCCGATTTAACTACTCGAGTCAAAATATTTTGAAATTTAAACATGAACGAAATAATAATGAACGATTCGTAACAAACTAGTCTTTATCTTCCTATCTTATGGGCAATCTTTCTGTTACTCGCCAAAAGATATAAACTTACTCGTTTATATCTTCTTCTTCTTCTGCTGCTTTAGTTAGGACTATGTCCTGTTATTCTCGGAGCCTGCTCTTGTGAAGTGGACGTCCAGCTATCCTTCCATCGATTGGGTGGTCTTCCAGGGGGTCTGCCATTTGTTATCTCCCCATCCGCTGCCATCCTCACCACTCGATCCGAACCCGCTCTCCCCACATGATCTCTCCAGAATCGTCTTCGTGTTCTTCCCCATCGCACAACATCTTCGACATCACAGATTCTTCTTATCTCCGAGTTCCTTACTCTGTCACGAAGTGTTACGCCTGTGATGGGTCGTAGAGTCTTCGTCTCAGTGGTTCTTAGAAGGCTTTTTGTTCTGGCGGTGTCAACTCTTGTTTCTATGTCATATGTCATGATCGGCCTTACACAGGTCTTATAGATCCTTACCTTACTCTCCTTCAGCATGTCTCTGTTTCTCCATACAGCATTTTTCAAGCATCCAGCCACGACGGCGGCCTTATTCACTTGCTCTCTTACTTCGTTTATATGTTTTGGCTAATTTATAATATGTAACCACAATATTGTAGCTGTAGTTTTTTTTTTAATTAAATAAGTAAATAAACATTCATTTCTGTTGGTAAAGTGGTCTATGCGCTGGTTGAAATGATGCTCTGAATGAATAAGGGTTCAGTTACTTACATTTCGTTTATGAACGACTTCTTGTTTCAAAGACATTAATTATTTTTTTTAAACAAATATCCAACCACCCGAGCGACAGCCAACTTCCCCCGACATTTTTAATTCTTTCAATGTGTCTGATAGATCAGAGTACTCGTATCCTGCGCATTGTTGAGTCTTTTCTTGTTCTAGAAATATTAAAATATATTTTACCTGTGACCGTCCACGACAGCTTTTTCCTACGTCTTAATAAAGTGGCCGTGGGAGTTCTTTTGACTTCTGTACCGACGTTTTGAGCACAAATGTATTCGTCAAAAGTAAACTTTTCACATTTCCTTTCTTGCTTCTCTATAGCCTTAAAACACTGGGTAATAAACTCGCTACTAACCATTGCTTACAAAAAAATGTACACAATGTAATAAAAGTGACTATTATTCTTGCATCTCTAGCGTGAAACACTGGGTAAACCAGGCAAGTTTCTGATCAGGGGGACAAATCCGGTCCAATCGGCGAAATCAAAACCCTCGTGATTACCCATATCATGGATATAATTATTATCTACGTGGAGTTCTATAATATCTTTTGATGACATAGAACTCCATATGATAAATATATCCATGATATGGGTAATCACAAGGGTTTTGATTTCGCCGATTGGACCAGACTTGCCCCCCAGATTTACCCTACGGATTCGTTCAATTTCTATAGTTTATTTCTACTGCGTATGGAAATATGATGTACGCATAGATCAAAAAGGTATTATTCGTTTGACAAAACGGTGCGGTATTTTTCGCTTATTTTGGGGGAAAGATGTATACTGTGCTTTTAGGATGAAGTGCAAATGTAATCTTCCCAGAATAAAGTAACTATTATTATTGATACTGCACGTGGCTTCACACAATACCCTCCTCCCCTAGGTGTTAGGGTTGATGGTATGTATTAACAAAATCACTTACCGCCCACCAATTTCAGCCTCACGTCTGGCAATTGGGGATGGTGTTGGCAACAAAGTAGAAAATTTCTCCTTAAATCCAGTCTTCATTTATAGTAGGTATATTTTTTGTTCTTTCCTCACGATTAATATCAAACATTTGTCATGTTAATTAGATATTTTTATAAAAAAAACGAAATATTGATTTTATCTAATATTTTTAATTCGTGTACAAACAAGTGTACCAAAGCAGGTGTAGGTATTCAATATCTTGAAACCAAATGAAACCCTTAGGTTGTGTTTCTGGAACAAAGATTAAAGTAAAAGTATAGTTAAAATACTTTGATTTCATTAAATTGTGCAATATTTTGGTTGTTTCATTAAAATCTAATGCCGTCAAACGGCACAATTTTGAACAATTTTATGAAATCAAAGTATTTTAACTATACTTTTACTGATACTTTTTTTGAAACAACCCGGCCTAAGACGTGAACTTAATTCAAAAGTTTATTCATTCATTCATACCATCACGGCATATACTACAATGTGTGATAACTAGGTTGAGGTGTACGGGCGTACATTACCTTACAATGGTAAGCACGACACATGCGTATATCCCAACTACTAGTCTTGTCTTACATATCAAATGCAACATTCGGAATGGGTGGTGAAACTCATTGCTGAACTATGAGATGTTATTTATTTAATACGTACTAATATCAAGATTCCACATTATGGATTCATATGATATTAATCGTCTTACAGATCCAGACAAAACAATTAAAAACTGTGTCTCCACCGGGAATCGAACACGACACCTTTGGATCAGCCAGTTAGATAACCAACGAACTTATCCACGAAAGTCGACCTTTTTTGCCTCTTGTGTGTGTTTGTGATTGCCAGGCTCAAGGATATCCACAAACAATGAAAATCGAAGAATGGAAACACTGTTCTAAGTCGGTGCTACACAGCCAATTTTTTTTTATCAAAATTTCAAGAATCAAGATTGATCTGAACAATGAGAAAAGTAAGGCGACAACTAAAGGATATAAATAAATTAATTTCGTCTGTTGAATCTACAAAACGCTACCCCACTTTGAAAATCGCCAATCACCTACTTTAAGTGTTTAGGTTGATGGATGCAGTGCGGTTAGCGCGCTGGATTAGTTATCCAGGGGTCGCGAGTTCGAATCCTGTCACGTTAAGCATATTCTTAATTTAGTAAAAAATAATTGGTTATTACAAAAATGAACTTCATAACCGACTCTCATATATTATGCTAGTGAGACATGGACATGGCAGAAGACGCATAAAAGTATAATACACGAATAAGACGAATGTGTGGTAAAACGATGTATGATAAATATTAAATGAGGATATTATTTGACAATTTATGATTAAAAACATATCGTAAGTAAGATGAAAATAAATGCCCTAAGGTGGTTTTGCCACATAGAAAGAAAGAGTGATGAACGTTTGACAAAAAAATATATTAGGCTGAGAAGAGGAACAAAATGAAGATGTCGACAAAGGAAAAGTTGGCACGATCACATAAATTTAATTTCGAAAGATGGAGACGTTAGAAGTAATAATAACAGAAGATGGACATGGACGTGAATGAAGCGAGATATGTTTGTCAAGAAAGAGGTGCCTGGCGTTCGGTTCTCTCTGCCTACCCAAATAGGGAAATGGCGTGATGGTATGGTATCATTACACTGAATTTCAATATTTATTTATTTATTAGTATCTACGTCCAGAAGCTTTTTACAATTATACACAAAAAAATAAAGGAGTTACACAATATAACAAAAATATTAATATTAAAAAAACAATAATTGTATGCAAAACAAAAAACAAAACTTGACTACAAAAACGCGATAAAAAAGATATAGAAAAATATCGATAGGAGGTACATATATAGTTAAATAATTAATTGTCAATTTAAATAAAAAACGAAACTAATTTGTACTATGCATAACGCCGGTAGCGGTAGCTGGGTGTAGGGCTCTATGCAACGCTCTTGTACTGAGACAGACCAGAGTTAAATATATCTACTAAATTAATGTGCATATCTATTACCTAGTCCAGTGGTCGGCAAACTTATTGGCCAAAGAGCCAAATATGTACTTTACAACCATTCAAAAATATTCTGAGAGCCAAATCTGTTTTTTAATATAGTAAACCTTTATTATGATTTTAGACCTTCATTAAATTACGGGTACACTGAATAAAACTTGATTTCACACTTAATAAAGATTTATTCGTTATTAAGCAATAATATGAAAGAAAAGTATCCATAAATTTAAATCATGACAATGAATGACAAACACTTAATGCGAACAAATTCCTTGCATCTCCTTGGAAGTTTCAGTAAGTCAGGTTTGTATGTTGTTGTTTTTAGTTTTAGGCATGATTCCAGGTTCTCATCAATAAGACGACTTCTCAGTTTACTCTTGATAAAGTTCATGCTTAAAAAGATTGTTCGCACGAATATGTAGAACCAAAAAGGAAAAGAACAGCAAACCCGAGTTTTTTCAGCTGATCGTAAGAGTCAGGAATACTATTCCAGACATTGAAAATGATCATGTCTTCCTTCTCCAGGTCTTTCAAAGCAGACCACTTGTGTTGTGAACTAAGATCACATTTGTTCTTCTCCAATATTTCCAAATCAATACAAAGACGTTGAAATTTAGAGATCCATATATCCTTGTTTTTTAAATCCTGCAATTGTATTTCAAAGTTACCAATGTCAATGCCAAAAGGAGAAAATTTCAACTCAGTTATCGTAGCATTAAGAGGATTTTTGACAATGCTAAGGTGGCTCTACTGTTTTTAAACTCCTGAAACCCGTGTTCGTGTCCGTGGATATTTGTGCCAGAGCCGCACTCAAGGAGCCAAAGAGCCGCATGCGGCTCTGGAGCCGCACTTTGCCGACCCCTGACCTAGTCTATGCAGTTTAGGTATAAGGCGAATTTATGCGTGCCTTTGTTTTGGTATTGTCACAGTAAAAAAGCGTCGGTGACCGAGTAGATAGTATTGGATCGTATTGTAATATTGTCTACTTTATTTATTTATACATCTTTCTGTACATAATCCAACTGTCGATTTGTTCAGGAGAACAAAGTTCTCTTAACATATCGACAATGTATCAAGCCAGGATACGCGAGAATTGTATGCAGAGGTCTACTTTTTTCACGGCTTTTTCAACTTTGAAGTCAAAAAACACCAACTTAGAGGCTTCGCAGCATATATGTTCCATACACGGATTTACTCAGAATTCGGAGTAGAACATTTCGTGTGTCTGTGTGTCTGTGTGTGTGTCTGTGTGTGTGTGTCCCCCCCCCCTTATAACTTTTGATCCGCTCAATTTACAGAGCCCAAAATTTCAGAATATATAAAAAGTTACAGGCCTACAAAACTTTTATACTCAGAATTGTGAATTTTTGTTTCAGTCAGGGGTTATCAACTTTTTAATTTTTATTTTATTTTTCCATATATCTCAGAAACCATAAAAGCTAGAACGCTGAAAATTGGTACTAACATAGAAAAATAAAAAATCTCAAATAAATTTTTTCAAAAAAATTCCAGGGTTTCTCAAACATTTTTTATTAAGAAAAATATTTTTTTTATGATAAATTTATGAGTTTAACTGCCTATATTTCCAAAACTTATACAATTATCGCAAAAAGCCGAAACACCCCAACTGGATAATTTAATTTTCTATAAAAAAATATTAACATTGTAGTAGAAGATCTCAATTTTTTTTTAACAATTTTTTTAAAAATTGAATTTAGTGACGACATCGCTTCATACATTTTGTATGGCAGTCGCCTATACACAATATGTAAGAAGACTTAATAGTTTGATACTTCATCTCCAAACATACATACCATCATGATATTTTCATATTCTGGGTAGGAAAAAAGGAACTTCCTCCATACTATCCTATCTTGACATACATACCTACATAATATGTTGTATAGAAAACAAAATATCTGAAAATATTCAATAATTTGTATTTATGGGTTTATAGTTTGGTACATATTCTTCAACTATACATACTATCGCTATCGACAGTTGGATCTCATGTGTTACATGCAACTAGTATAAACAAATATATTGTACACTGGCAATGTTTATAATATTTGTAGTATAAATGTTCATAATATTCAATTCTATGTTTATAATATTCTGTAATTATAACTTGTTGGTCATAAATCTCTCGTTTTTAATAATCTTTTCATCAAAACCGTTACGGGCCGATTTTATCTGTTTAACTCAATTATTTTTCCTTTCGTCGGTTGTAATGTTTTTTTATGTGTATTGTGTATGGTGGTTAATCATAAACATCTCGATTATTATACAACAGTGTAATTAATACTTTTATTCAGATTCTGTTTGATGTTTGTTTTGTTATAATTATTAATACGATACCTTATCTCTCGGTGTGTTTAAAACGTTTCATATCAGTCACATATTTTTTCAACGTTTGATTCCCAACGGTGCTATAGAACACTCCAAAATGAATGTTGTTAAAAAATATACAATTCGACCAGAACCCATCTGATAAATAATAAAAATTTCATGCCCTTTTCCTCTTACCAGCGCGCTA
Organism: Molanna angustata; assembly: GCA_963576475.1. Lineage (NCBI taxonomy): Eukaryota > Metazoa > Arthropoda > Insecta > Trichoptera > Molannidae > Molanna > Molanna angustata. Next base: position 22,600,628 of record OY754978.1, on the reverse strand, counting down.
TTTTATATGACTTTAAAAACATCATAAAAGAGTATGGTATATACAGGTAAAGAGCGATATCATTTGTTTACGTATATGACCTAGTCATATTTTCGTAACGTTATTTTTAGCGTAAGCGTTTTCCCATATTTTTTATTTTGATATAAGCATTAAACTTCTCTCGTTATTTTAATGATTGAGTATTTATCGACTGTATGGTGTGGAAACATGGACACTTAGGGAGTCAGAGCGAAAGAGGATCGATGCTTTCGAAATGTGGTGCTGGAGGCGTATGTCACGCATCCCATGGACAGCCAGAAGAACCAATGTGTCAATTCTAGACGAGCTAAGTATCGAGGATCGTCTATCGACGATATGTTTCAGACGTATCCTTCAATTCTTTGGACACATTGCCAGAAGGGAACCAGACTGCCTCGAGAAGCTTGTTGTGATGGGCAGCGTGGAGGGACGGATATCTCGTGGTCGCTCACTGACCAGATGGAGCGATTTGGTTAAGTCCACAATGGGGTCTTCGGTGACTGGTGCTCTGCGTTCAGCCCAAAACAGATTGACATGGAGGCGGGCCATACGTGTGGCGACAGACTACAGCTGCTATCCTCAGTCATGAGGAAAAGGACGAATGAATTTATCGACTAAACGCAACTTCAAAGACGATATACAAATTGTAAAATCAGGCGCAGTTACAAATAATAATAATAATAATAAATGGATAATTTCTATAGCGCCATTTTTGTGTATCCACCGCATGGGCGCAAATATAACGTGTACGATTATGGCAGAATATCTAGTTTAAATGACTTTTAATAGAAAAGATTATAAATTAATTTAAAAAAAAGCCGACCGCCGCGCCGTGGCATTAGTGGTAAGCCGTTGTGCTTCTGTGTTCATGTTACGGATTCGATTCTCGGCAGAAGAGAAAATTATCACAAATGAATTTTTCAAATCTTGCTTCCGATAACCTGGGGGGCAAGTCCCGTCAAATAGTGGAAAACCCTCATGATAATCCATATCGTGGATATAATGGCGTTATTAGATATTATAGAACTCAATAAGATAATTATATCCATGATATGGATTATCATGATGGTTATGATTCCATTGTTTGACGAGACTTGCCCTCCTGGAATTACTTATAGCTGGAAGAAATTTATATTTGGCGATAAATTCTCCGCTTGTACAGGGTGCAAGATAGTGTTTATAATTTAATTTTAATTTATGTTGCTTCTCAGTCAACTAACAGGCACTATGTGTCAAATATATAAAAAAAAAATATATTAATTTAACACGCACCCAATAACAAGTTGCCACATTCTGGAGACTTACGATATAAATTGTCTCACATATTCAGACTGAAAACACTATTGAAAACAGTGTCTCCACCGGGAAATGAACTCGGAATCTTTGGCTCATCATTCAGATATTTAACCAACTGAGTCACGAAGGCCGAAATCGGGATCTTTTGGTTTATAGGTCCCCTTAAGCTTGCTTGAAGTAGTTATGTAGCTAATCAAATGTTTTCTAATTTTATCGTGTTGATTACTTTTTGTGTTAATAATTTATTTTTTTATTAAAAAAGTTATATTCCACACAAATGTTTTAAGATTAAAAATATACAAACGCTCACGCATCTGAATATAAGTACACGTACCTACCTTCCACATAATATTTCTTCCCGCATCTATTTTCAATCTGTACACATCACATCGAGAGGTCTCGCTGCGCCAACTTGTAGGTATTATATGAAAATATATGTCGTATTCGGCGTTCGCAGACATGCGAGTATGAAGTGTTCCATGTTCTCCCCTCCGTGATCGATATATTTTCCTTTCCTTTCCTACTCTACTCCTTTCAATCTCTCACCCCTTGGCTCTTCTTGCCTGTCTACTACTCGAGTAGTCTTTCAATAATAATTTGTACCTTGCACAGCACCGGCGCAAGTCCCATCCCTTCTTCCCCTGACCTACCACACAACCCTCCTCCCACATCAGTATATCTCCACTCACAGGGCTCTTAATGCCCATTCAATTTTATTTCCTCCAATCTGTATTCAATAATAAACCTTGTTTCTCTCCGCAGAGTGAAATGGTAGCTATGTACTACAATCATTAATCCTTGGAGAAATGCGTCCGTTCTAACCTACATAATCTAACATTTTCTGGAACGGATATTCAGCCCTTTTGAGATTTATTTATTTGTATTTATTTATTGAAATCCACATAAACAGTACAAAAATAACAACAATTCAATAGAGCAACAATATTACAATAAATTATGCAACATAGACAATTTAGAATATGTATGCACTTACAAAATGCTCCCAGAGGACACTTAATTATAACATGAACAGAATCAGTTCTTACAACGTGAAAACAATTTATCAGTACCAACATCCAGTGGATAAGAACTATTCCACTAAGCAGTCGGAATAGCTTTATATTAATTTTAAATGACATAGTCCATACTTTAATTGAATATTGGCTTACCCTGACAATTTGTATTAATTTTTGGTTACCCTGACAAACCAAAGAAAAAACAAAATATTTCACACTTTTTGTAAAAAAAAAGGAACTATAACAATTTAAGAAATGTCTATCACATATATAGTATCACAATTCAAATATACAAATTATAATATACAACTATAAACAAATTATAATATAATTTATGAACCCTCTCCTACAATAAATATTCCAACTTCGTCTCTATTGAGATAATTAAAAACCTGTTAAAAAATATCTTTGACTCCCGACAGGGAAAAAAATCCAATGTTTGCGCATATGCAATAATAAAAATATATTCGATTACTTACACATTGGTACAAGTAGGTAAATAAGACAAAAATGACCTTATAAGTCTGGCGCAATTCAGGGGTGACTTCTATGCGAAAAATGCATTGTCACCTCACATATAAGAATTGTAGCTTTCATTATTTACAAAAAAACAATTCTCTCAATAGATGGCGTTACAACAAAATAAATAAAAAATAATAATATTGTTGTTCATAATTTCACCCATAGATGGCTGTAGTAAAAATTCCTTATTTTCAAGCGAAAAGAATTTCAGTATTACAATATATAGAAGTTTCAAAATTGAATTGATAGGGATCTCATTAAAAAGGCATAATTGGTGAACGTTGCGCAAGCGCATAAAGTGATCACGTAAACCAGCCGATGACAGGTCGTAAGCCCTGTAGGTGCCTTGATTTCCCGGTTTTCCTACAATAAATATTCCAACTTCGTCTCTATTGAGATAATTAAAAATCTGTTAAAAAATAATTTATGAATTTATCTATCTAAACGGAAAACACAATAATTTATGAATATCTATCACGATAAGGCTTCAAGCATACAATCATCATGAGCGAACTACGTTTTGGTTATATGTAAAGAATGTTTAATAAATCATTTCATTATTATTTATTTATTTAAAACAAACAATACAAAATACACAATATTTTCAGATTAAATAAGGATTATTGATATATATTTATATAAGACGACTTCAAAAAGAGGATTTCTCGTGTTTTGAAGTGAATCACATTTCACACCACATATAAACTAACTAAAACTAAGTGTACAAATCGTAATCTTAACATCATGTTGAGGACCAATCATCATAATTATTTACTTTGATATAGAAACAGAAATTTTGAAAGAACTCGATAACCCCAGCAAAATTATAAAAAAATCTCAATAGCGAATAACCTTACTAACCGAAAATGAAAATATACTAAAATTTGTTGTTATAAAAATTTCAATATAAAATACTTTGAAAACAGAAATCGTGCTTTGGGCACTTAGTACGAACGTAGTAAAATATGTTAATTTCACCAATCGACTCTTTCCACGTGTGTTTTTTTCAACAGAACGAGCCGCGACTTCCAAATGTGATAAAACCGACAAGTAATCCAAAAATTCCGACATTCAATACTTTCCGTTCATAAATTTGCGGTAGAGGCAGGCTATTTTAATTATTTGCCAAGAACACTTTTTAAAATATTTAGACTACAAAGCAGACGCACACTAATGCCAAAGTTTAATTTTGTTGTGATTATCCACGCTCAAAACTTTTTTCTGGCAAAAGTGGTTTTAAATTTATTTCCGAGTAAAAAAATACTTTAATTTCTTTGAAAGATCATTAAAATAATATTTTTATTTTGAAAACAAAGAACTCCTTTTATCGTTTACCTAATTCCCATTTTCTAAGTTTTATTTTTAATTTTATCTATTAGTGTTTATATTAAGGTCGCGCATACACTCAAATTTGATTAGTTGCATTGGCGTTTCATTGTCGTCTTTACACTAAAAACAGCGATAAATTATAGCATTGTGTACGGTTTCACAGTTCCAGAATCAAATTTGAAAGTTCTCTCCATAAAAATAATTCCGAAAATACCCCTAAATTTTGCGGGATTCCCACATTATCGGTTTAATATGCTAATTGTAAAACAATAATTTACCACAAATGATGTAAACACTTTGACTATATTAGATTTTAAAATGTGTGTGTAAAATTTGTGCGAAAAGTGGGGTACAACTCGCTGAAAATTCTCAGTGCCTGTGCGTCCTTAAGACTGTTAAAATGTCAAATACTTACAAAATATATCACATGCCCTACCATATGTCATATACTACATGCCATCATGCCATATACTTCGTTATGAGGTAACCAGCGACAAATTTGCGGTGAACATTACCGTATAAAATTAAGCACGACACATGCGCATATGCCCACACACTAGTCTAGTCTCACCTACAAAGGCACTACATTCAGAATGGGTGATATGCCTCATTACTGAACTTTGTAAGATGTATTTTCAATTACCCTTCTCTTACGGGACACAATAACCGAAATAGATAATAGAAAAGAGTGGAAGCACTATTCTACGCCGGTGCCTCACAGCAAACCAATGACCTATCCATTATATGAAAACTATGCACTGTGAGTAGAATATCTTATTTTAAGGAATTGATCATTTTTGTAATACTTTGTCTGATGGGATTTCTCGTTGCTTACATATTTAAATATCGTCTTTGTTTTTGTAAGTCAAGTATTTATGTATACCTACTTATTTTTGTTTTTTTTTTTTTTGTTTTCCAGTTTTAATAATGTTCTTATTTTGTTCATGATTACAATGGGTAATAAAGAATTATTTAATTTATTTATTTACCTCAACGAAATACCTCGTAATTTCATATTGTGCAGATTCGTGAATATTTCTTATTGCAGTCAAGCGGTCATTGGATAAATGAAAACGGAAGTATTATTTCAGGACCATTTACCTAAACAAACTATTGCTATAATTTTATGTGTAAATCATTATTATTTGCTATATCATATCCCAAAATCCCCAGAGGGCCTAGTCAGCGCGTCAATTTAGCGAAAAAGAAAAGAAATGTCAATATAAGGAGGAGACATTAGTCAGTCATGTGATAAATGTCACTTTCATAAATTAACTCTTTAATTTTCCATCGCTAAATTTACACGCTGACTAGGCCCCCAGGTAAGTATAGAAATTTCATGTCTACCTTCCATTAATGTTTTGAATTCTGCAATTTAATTGAAATTATTGACTGGAGAAATATATTCTACAATCCATGTTATCCAGTATTGAATCCAGTTTCAAATCAAGTTGATTATATTCCATTAATATTCTTGGTTTAATAATGAATGTAGAATCTAATTCTACTCTACTCTAAACCAATCGTGTTATGCCACTTCTTATCCCCACGTTTACATTAACAAATTTAACATCCTTATCGCATCCTTCCTTCTTATCATCCATCTCAAGAATATTGTCATTATCGTCCATATTTCTATGTAGTGACGATATTTCGAATTATGTCATACATAACTGTTGAGTGTGCTTGAAACTTATCAAAACAAACGATAAACTTGTTCAATGGAAGATCAAACACCTACCTATATTAAGTTGACTCCTGACTTGTGACGTATCATTCGCTCAATACCTATAAAGAGAAATTTTAATATTTACGCATTAACAAGAGCAGGTACATTCTGTTATAACGTTATTATTTTCAATTTGGTCCAAGTTTCGAGGGAGGTATTTATTGGTTACTTTCGATTCTTTTATTATTTATACGTAAGTATTTAATTATCGTAATAACCAAAAACAAAATCACGTAAACCGATATTGCCTCACACACATAAATATGTATATAAGTTGAATTCGGCGCGTGACTCAGTCGGTGGAAGTTAAGAGTCAGTCCTATCTATACGTGACTGAACATCACTGTGGTTATTTTATTTAAACTACCCCAGTTGTGGTTGGTTATTTATTTGTTCGATTAAATGATTCCATCTTTAATTTTATACAAAACTTTGCAAAGTACCTACCTACTCTACTGAATATAGGCCTTTGTACCCAAAAACCGTTAAACTGTTTTTGATTTGATTAAATTAGGCTAATTATATATAGTAGTCTATAGTATAATTGACTATAGTAGGCTAAACAGTCAATTTTGAAAATCTTTACCTTATTATGTCTGTTGTGAGATCAGACATATCAGCATAGCTGCCTGTCTGATAACATAAAATAATAATAATAATAATATTACAGATTTTTAATTATCTCAATAGAGACGAAGTTGGAATATTTATTGTAGGAGAACCGGGAAATCAAGGCACCTACAGGGCTTACGACCTGTCATCGGCTGGTTTACGTGATCACTTTATGCGCTTGCGCAACGTTCACCAATTATGCCTTTTAATGAGATCCCTATCAATTCAATTTTGAAAGTTCTATATATTGTAATACTGAAATTCTTTTCGCTTGAAAATAAGGATTTTTTACTACAGCCATCTATGGGTGAAATTATGAACAACAATCTTATTATTTTTATTTATTTTGTTGGAACGCCATCTATTGAGAGAATTGGTTTTTTTGTAAATAATGAAAGCTACAATTCTTATATCTGAGGTGACAATGCATTTTTCGCATAGAAGTCACCCCTGAATTGCGCCAGACTTATAAGGTCATTTTTGTCTTATTTACCTACTTGTACCAATGTGTAAGTAATCGAATTTTTATTATTGCATATGCGCAAACATTGGATTTTTTTCCCTGTCGGGAGTCAAAGATATTTTTTAACAGATTTATAATTATCTCAATAGAGACGAAGTTGGAATATTTATTGTAGGAGAACCGGGAAACCTAGCACCTAGGTGCCTTGATTTCCCGGTTCTCCTACAATAAATATTCCAACTTCGTCTCTATTGAGATAATTAAAAATCTGTTAAAAAATATCTTTGACTCCCGACAGGGAAAAAAATCCAATGTTTGCGCATATGCAATAATAAAAATATTCGAATAATATTACCCTTACGTATTAAAAAAAAATAGTTTATTATTACGTCTTTATTATATTGCGTGATTTCTTTGAAATTTGAATTGGTCAAATACTTTGTAAAATTATATAAATTGTCGGCCTTCGTGACTCAGTTGGTTAAGTATCTGGCTGCTGGGTTCGATTCCCGGTGGATACACAGTTTTTAATTTTAATTTCAGTCTGGATCTGTGAGACGCTTAATATCGTAAGTCTCCACAATGTGGCAACTTGTTATTGTTGAACTACTATTTTTGCTATTCAAAAACATCTTTACCTTACGAAAAAAATATTTATCGCAGATTTGGTGATACATAATATTTGTTCGTAGGTATTTAATACATTAGAAGGTAATAAGTGTACATATTTTTGTACATCCCGCAGTATACCCAAAGACAGATATTAACAAGAGCCTAAAAATAGGATATCTGATTTTATCAATAACATTTTATTCGCTAATTTACTATGGAATTCAATCAACAAATATTCGTTGAGAAGTTAAATAAAGCATATGAACTTGCTATCCATTACTATGTAATGGTAGAAATGTGTGATTTGACTTTTTGCAACCTTTTTTTTTACTTGAAAAACTCAACCAGTGTCATATGAAAAGTGTAGTATACCAGCGTCTCTAAGCCTGTAGGGTATTTATACATTATATATATATATTTTTAAGTAAATATTTTTATAGAAGTAAACTTTGAAAACTACACTATTACATCATTCAGACAAATCAATATTTAAACGATATATGAATGTAAGCGGAACGATGAATGTTTGCAAAGAATTATACAGAAGTGTAGTTAAGTATTATTGTGTAAAAAATATTTGGTTATATTTAATAAATTTGAACAAACAGCTGTAAATAATATATTTGTTTAACATTATTCTACGAATTGTTTCAATTATGGTATCGCAGAATTAATCACAAAACCTAGAGGGAAAAAAACTTATTTTTGGAACATTATGGTTAGGTCCGTTATCCTTGCAAAATTAATTAAATTTTTCTCAGTCAGTTACTTTATTGCCGCAAAGGAGTGCGGTTGTGTTGTTTGGTTTCATTATTGATAAACTTTTGTATGCGTTATTAATTTGTGTTTCGTTATGTAGAAGAAAATATTCGTTTATACAATTTCCATATTAAAGGCACATCCTTTAATAGTTTTAAACGTTAAAATAACGTCACTTTTAGTGTCTTCCAATACATTTTTCCGTGATATTGCTTTACTTCAGAACGTTTTTTGTCAATATTCGTTTTCGTTTCCTGCTGTAAATCAGGTAAATTATATTTAGTTAAGTTTGAATAATATTTATTTTTTTGTGTATTTCAATATATGGGTTAAAAATTATTCACCATTTAAAAAAATATTTTCAGTGTGATAACTGTGTATTATGCGAAAATATTTTTATTTACATTTTCATTAAAAATACATTTTTGATAAATTATAGGTAGGTACCTATGCCAAGTGTTTAAATAAAAAGTTATTAACTTGTGTGATTAAAAAAAGAAAATAAATTTCATATAAAAAATCTTGTGATTTGTCTTGGTTAAAGTTTATATGGTGGAGTGCAGAAAATTAAAAATTATAAATCACGTCAAACCATTGATTGTTTCCTTCCATACTACCAATGTCAAACACGTACTCTTAAACGCAGTTATTTTAAATTCAAATACAGAGCACGTTCAAGAAGAACACATAATATATTGTTTTGATTCTTTGTACAGTAAAATTATCTCGGATGAATCTTAGCGCCAGATAAGTTTTTACTGACTGACTTTATCAAAAAACACTTTTGTGTAAGCAAAGCGAACTAAAGTCACGCTCCCTCTCGGGGATTAACTGGGAATAAAAGAGTATATATCCACCAATATAAGGAGTGTATCCTCCAATCTCTCACCCTTCGTCCTATTCACCGTGTCGTCTCTTCTACATCTGTACTCTGTACCTATATCAACACCATTACTTCAGTGTATAAACAAGACAAACTTTTTCTTCAAACACTCACTAGGATGACTTAGATGTCGTGTAGGTACCAAGGCAAACTCATTTTAGTCCCCAACTATATTTACCATATGTTTTCCCATGTCTACATTTTTATATCTCTTCAATAGATTTCGATTTAACTTTTGTATCAAAATCCTTGCTGAGTATTCCTTTAACCTTCGCTTTACGACGACGTCAACTCGTTTCAGTTTCAACGATCATTTTTTTATTTCTAACTAGTACAGAATATTTTACTTGTAATAACTTTATACGGGTTTTATCGCTGTATATCATTGCATAATTTGTATGATTCTGGGATGTCTAATAAATATGCAATTAAAAATGTTCATTCAGTCATGCCATAAACGAGTGAGGTTTATTGTTGAAGAGCGTGTGTAGTTTTTGCTTCAATTTGCCAACGGATGTCATTAAGAAAAATTTATAGGTACCTACATGAGTTCCCTAAAGTTACTCAAATGTTGTGTCATAAGTCGATACTTCAAACGACTTAACTGGAACATAATACTGAGTAGTGGACAGCTTATTAAAATTTTTGGACTTATAATATTTTCCCCTTTCTGTGTCGGTTTTTTTTATTTCTAATGCTTCTTAATTATCTAATTTACGGCCCTGCTTATGAAAGTATCACTTTGATGCCAGTCATATTCAATAATTCATTTTTTTCTTTTAAATAATAATAATACATTATGTGTTTATAAACTCATAGGGCCTTACTTACTATTTGAAATACCATACAAAAAACTGGGTAAGTATCGGCTTGAACACAAATTGCAAATAGTAAGTAAGGCCCTTAATGTATTACTTCTTAAGTGAAAACTTGTTATTAATTTCCTTGTTAATATTACCTAATATTTATATCTATTTTTGTAAAAATATAAAAAAACTGTCGGTTTTCTAATCAATAAATAAATAAACTCAATCGTTGTTTAAACAAAGTAAAATACAATATGCCACTAATACGGGCAATATAACACATTCTGATATATTCACTGCTGGCAATAACTGCTACAACTCTTTATATAGATCCATAGCGGCGTGAACTTTTTAATTTTTTTACCTATTTTTTTTTATTTGTTTATATTCTTATATCATAGTAACACATTTAATCCTTCTCCCATCCTTTTTCCTTTTTATTTTTCTCCTCCCTTTATTTCCCGTCACCGGCAAACATGCAATATTTTTTTAATAATATTTTAATTTATTCTAATTATATTTTTATTTATTTTGATTATGTTCTTACTTATTTAACGTTGGAATGTGTGTGCTTGTACCTATATGATGATTGTCATCTGTGGACAAATGTAATTGGTCTGATAGTTATTTATTTTATATTGTATTCCTTTTGTATTTTTATAAGACAGTATTTGTCCCTTAATTAAATAAATAAATAAAATTGTAGGTAATCAAATTATTTAAAAAGTTTCTCGTATATATTTATATTTATAATTTTTATTTTGTGTTTTTTAAAAATACTGATTATAAATATTAAAAGTATTATCATCATTAGTCGTCTCGTCTTTGAACAAAACTTAATTTTTCCAACCGCATGTTTGTCATATAAATATCAAAATTACGCAATCATTTGTGTGTGTTTATAGCATGACTAAACCGCAACGGATAATGGTCGGTCATAAAAGGACATACATAATTGGCATTAATATTCAAACGATTATGCGATCATCTTTTCTACTGAAAAGATGTGCCTTCAATTGTAATTAACTCAAAAAAGTTATTATTGTAATATGGCAAACAAATATATAAAAACCAATCAATACTTATGAGATTTTTATTCATCGTAGTCCCAATCTTAAGCTATGTACGCTAGTGAGACTTGGAACGGCAGAAGACGTATGTCTTCATCATCATCATTGGCGCTACAGCCCGTTGTGAGCCTTGGCCTCCTCCAGAATTTTTCGTCATTTAGACCGGTCCATCGCCTGCACTCTCCAGTTTGCAACGCCAATCCTCTTTATATCCTCCTGTATGCCGTCCATCCACCGAAGCTTGGGTCTCCCTATATCACGTCTCCCCTCCGATCGTGTGTCGAGAACCTTCTTTTTTTGATCAGCCTTCCTCCATTCGCTGAACGTACCCTGACCATTGAAGTCTATGGATTTTAATATTTTTTTTTATGTTAGGACGCATGTAAGTAGAATAAATTCAGTTATAACAAGATTGTTGTGAAGAGTGTGTAACAGAATAATACATGACAGATAAGAGACTTCTGCATCCCTCTCACTGTAAACGAGCGACAACAAACACTTCGGTCAGCCACCACATCCGTGATTGGCAAGTTGACTGAAATAAATAGAGTCAACACTTCATCCTTCGGTGATCGTGCTTTTGCTGTGGCCGGACCAGCCTCGTGGAATAAACTACCACCTGAACTGAGGCAAATCGACAACTTAGCACTATTCAGGAAACACCTAAAAACTCACTTCTTCCGCGAGTCTTACAGTAACCCCTAATATATTCAAAACGCCCTTGAGGTGAGGTTATCACAAAAACGGCGCTATAAAAATAGTCCAAATTTATTATTTATTATAAATAAGAATATAAAAAAATATTTGTAGGATGCTATGAATCGAATGAATAATTAGGTCGGTGGCAGAGCGGGCATTGCACTGGCTTTGTTATCTAGTGGTGGATACTTCGAACCCCGAAGGCATTTTGCCTTTCATAAGGACACAGCTTACGAAGAAACTAAACAAAACGGATAGGAATACAACGATATCCTATAAAAATCGAGTAAATAGCTTGAACAAGAGACTCATGTGTATGGGATATTTTACGAATGCAGATAAGCCGAATTGTGCCTGAAGATAGCAAATGGTAGCTTTGTGCCTACCCCTGTGTGAGACATGGCGCAATAATAGAACATAATACTCTCGTTTATATTATCAATTATTCGAACACATTTCTTGTAGATTTAACATCTATGGGATTTTCGCTATAAATACCACGATATTGTACAGGTATTCATTTAATGGGGCCGTAACTGTGAGGTGAATCCGACCCCCCTTTTATTGGAGGAATTGAATAAAAAAGCCGATAAAGATTTCCGTTCTTTATACACAATAGATAGATGCCTTCACGGCATTTTCCTCCGTTGTCGGTAGACATACCTATCCACTTTCTCATCTCACATCTCATTCCGTTCATTCATCACATCTAACAAATCTTTTACCATATCCTCCAAATCGCATATTTTTCATTTTACCAACTGATTGATCTCTGAATTGGCTTTAAGATAATTTTATCGTTTTTTTTGCCCAAGCTTCAAAGTTTACGTACACATATAGTCATAATAATAATCAAAACACATTTTTTTAGACGAAGTTAGACTATTATAAAAGAACCAGGAACTCAAGGCACCTACAGGGCTTACGACCTGTCATCGGCTGGTTGACGTGGCCACTTTATGCGCTTGCGCAACATTAACCAATTGTACCTTCTTATTGAGTTCCCTTATCAATGCAAATTTGAAAGCTCTATATATTTCAATAATGCTAAACAGATTAAAATGCCCAAAAATGTCAAATAATCAGCTTTCACAGAGTAAAAAACCCTATTGTGTATGAATACCGATTGAATAATACATCGCTGGAACGTGTGACAAATATAAAAGATCTTGGTGTAATATTTGATGAAGGGCTTACTTTCATTCCACACATAAACAGCGTTACAAATAAGGCTTTAAAATTACTGGGGTTTATCCTGAGACTAACTAAGGATTTTAAATCAATTAACTCGTTAAAATTACTTTTTGTATCTTTGGTTAGAAGTCAGGTGGAATACAACACACCAGTGTGGTCACCGTATTACACAATCCACTCAAAGTCTATAGAAAAGGTCCAACATAAATTCTTCCGTTATATCAACTTTAAACTTCAAATACCGATTGAGGAACTTAATTATGACTTTATTCAGTCCCTGCTTGGGTTGCAGAGGTTGTCCGACAGAAGAATAATCGCTGATTTAATAATGCTCTACAAGATTGTCAGAAATGTTTACGACTCGCCAGATTTAACAAAATTAATTTTGTACCGCACCCCAATGCGAGGTACTAGGCAGATCGTAACATTTCACTGTGATAATGTCTGTAGAAACTATCTTTATAACTCTCCAATAATAAGAATACATAGGCTTGGTAACATGTATGGTCATCTTACTGACATTTTTGCAGACTCCTTAGCATTTTTTAAGCGAGCACTGTCGGACGGTTTCGGAAATCAGCAGTGATATTATAATTGTTCATGATTAGGTATGTATTAAGAAACCTGAAATGTATGTATGTGTATGTATGTATATGTATGTGTATGTGTATGTATATATATGTATGTGTGTGTATGTATGTATGTATGTGTATGTGTATATATATATATATATATGTATATTTTTTTTTTGTGTATTGATTGATATTTTGTTTGTATTCTATTATTATTATTTTAAATTGTTAAAGAAAAAAAAAAGATTTTTTTTATTTGAATAGTTTAATGTTTTTATTCTATTATTATTATAAATTTGAAAAAAAAAATGTTTCATTTTATTGGTAATTTGCTTTTATTCCATTATTATTATTTTAAATTTGTAAAAAATGTTGTGTATTTGATTGGTATAGTGTTTTTATTCTATTATTATTATAAATTTATAAAAAAAATATTTTTATCTGATTAGTAAAATGTTTTTATTCTATTACTATTATTTTAAATTTGTAAAAAAAATGTTTTATATGATTGGAATTTTGTCTTATTTAATTTAATTGTAAAGTGCTATTTATTCTGTAATTTAATTGTCATTTGATTTAATTATTTATTGCAATTAATTTTGTTTATAAATTGGTGTATATTATATTTTGTTTTTTTACTTTTTATTTTTGTTTAAATTTCTAATTGAATTGTTTAGTGTTTACTATTTGTTGTAATTGTGAATTTATATTATGATCATTTTAAATTTGTAAAAGAAAAAATGTTTTTACTAGATATCGACCTGGCAACTTACAAATATTGTAACGACGGTGTAGTGGATGTTGGTGTCTCTTTCTCGCACGGTGTCTGTAGTGCTGTGTGGGTGGGACGCCAGCTCTGTAGGTACCTGTAAGTTGTAGTGTCAGGTCGATGTATGTGGACATTTGTGTCCCATTCTGATTCGTTTCAGAGTACGAAAACGTCTATTAACCAACGGGCGCTTGTGTAAAAGGATTTCATCCGCGCGGTTCGACGTAATGAGGTCCGTATAAATGCAGTCAACTTTTTGACATTTCTCATATACTAAAATTCAGACAGATAAATTCGACGTAATGAGGTCCGTATAAATGCAGTCAACTTTTTGACATTTCTCATATACTAAAATTCAGACAGATAAATTTGGACGAATCGGAGTGGGACATATTTCGAATTGTGTGAAGGATTTTGTATTTTTGTGAATTATTGTGTTGTTTTTCTTTTGTTTAATGCGAGTTTTGTTTTATTTTTACCATATTTTTATAATGGCCAAGAGGCCGTGTATGTAATAAATAAATAAATAAATAAATAAATAAATAAAAAAATAAGTTTAAAAATAAGCTGATTTTACCATCGCCATCTATGAAGTAACGAATAAACCTTTTTCTAGTGCCATCTATTGAGATTTTTTTTTGTAAACAATGAAAACAACAGTCCTTTTGCGTATATGCAACTTTAAAATATTCGAATCAAAAAACCCTTTGCACCCTGCGCCCTGCACCTTGCACCCTGCGCCCTGCACCTTGCACCCTGCGCGAGTGACGAGTTTATTCCCATATGGTAATTTCTTCCAACTAACCAGTGTTTCAAGCCCAGAGAAGCAATAGGTATCTGCGTGAGAATTGAATTTAAATAATATTAAAACAACAGCATAACTTTATTTCCATACGAATATTTTTATTACACAACTAGCTTCCTTCTCTCTCACCTCCTGCTATACCTACCCATGACAATGCCGCGCACCACACCAAATAAATTTTAGTTTTAACTCGCATGAAGAAGAGAGCGGTTGTTCTTGAAACAAGTTGTGTAAAATAAACTATTGGAAATAAACAAAGTATTTTTATTGTTTTAACAATTTAGAAATTATTATCCACAATGTAAACGCCTTACCTTAGAATATTTGAAGTTAAATAAATTTCTCCTCTGCTGAGAATCGAACCCAAGACGCCTGCACAGAAACAACTGAACGGCTTACCAACTGTGCCTCGAAGGTCGACAACCATAATATTTTTTCACATTTTACATGGTATAACCTCGTCTTCCATTCTATATTTTGAAAAAATATTTTTGTATGTTGTTTCCTCCCTTCAATTGATATATTTACCCAAAATTATCGTATTCCTATATCTAAAAGGCATTTTTGTCAAGAAAACCACGGTTTTATATGTTTTATATTTATCCAAAATTATCGTATTCCTATGTCTAAAAGGCATTTTAGTCAAGAAAACCACGGTTTTATATGTTTTATATTTATCCAAAATTATCGTATTCCTATGTCTAAAAGGCATTTTAGTCAAGAAAACCACGGTTTTATATGTTTTATATTTATCCAAAATTATCGTATTCCTATGTCTAAAAGGCATTTTTGTCAAGAAAACCACGGTTTTATATGTTTTATATTTATCCAAAATTATCGTATTCCTATGTCTAAAAGGCATTTTAGTCAAGAAAACCACGGTTTTATATGTTTTATATCTATCCAAAATTATCGTATTCCTATGTCTAAAAGGCATTTTTGTCAAGAAAACCACGGTTTTATATATTTTATATTTATCCAAAATTATCGTATTCCTATGTCTAAAAGGCATTTTAGTCAAGAAAACCACGGTTTTATTTGTTTTATATTTATCCAAAATTATCGTATTCCTATGTCTAAAAGGCATTTTTGTCAAGAAAACCACGGTTTTATATGTTTTATATTTATCCAAAATTATCGTATTCCTATGTCTAAAAGGCATTTTAGTCAAGAAAACCACGGTTTTATATGTTTTATATTTATCCAAAATTATCGTATTCCTATGTCTAAAAGGCATTTTTGTCAAGAAAACCACGGTTTTATATGTTTTATATTTATCCAAAATTATCGTATTCCTATGTCTAAAAGGCATTTTTGTCAAGAAAACCACGGTTTTATATGTTTTATATTTATCCAAAATTATCGTATTCCTATGTCTAAAAGGCATTTTTGTCAAGAAAACCACGGTTTTATATGTTTTATATTTATCCAAAATTATCGTATTCCTATGTCTAAAAGGCATTTTTGTCAAGAAAACCACTGTTTTATATGTTTTAGATTTAAAAATAAATATAAATGAAAATAGAAACATAGCAGTATTGGAAAATAAGTAACGAAACAAATTTAGAAGTGAAATTAACGCCATAGGTCTGTCGCAGCATATTATGTTGAATGATAATCTTAATGAAATATGGAAATTGGAGGCAGGTCAATGTGGGTATCGGATAAGCATTATGTATGAAAAAAAATGTATTATCACATAATATGATTATTGTTTCGTGATTATAAAATACATGATGTGCTTATAGACATGATATCCATTTTAAAATCATCAAATTTAATTTGAAAAATTATTTCTCCGCTTTTCTTTTAGACGTTGATATTGGCGTGTAGTCTTGATGAAAAAGTTCTATCGTAATAAATCGAATCTTTGGAGAAATAATATATTTTAAATTTTATTAGATATTTATGTGTTGTAATAACGTATACGTGTACCTATGTTTTAGATTATTTACATAGTTTTATGCTTTAGATTGTTTGTAAACTTGTGTTTCTTTTTCCTAAATCACAACGACAAAATGTAATAGGCCATAATCCTGATGTCATTATTGTATTTTTTATGTCAAATTTCACGCCAGTAAAATAAAATATGTAATGTAACAATAATGTGGTGTTAATAATAACAGTTTGAAGTCTCTCATTCATGGTTTCCGCAAGGTATAATTTTAATATTCCTCGCGCTGCATCTAAAACGTATGCATGCCTACACCGAACTTGGGATGTAATATATTGTGATACACACACGATTAGTATGCAAAAGTGTTTGTATGCCGTCATAATTATCGGCCATCTATCTCTTTGCGGTGCACAATCATGGCACATACCAGTACATATATTATTGTTTATTTTATTGTCGGGTTGTGGTTTGTTTCCGGCCCATTGTGCATTATGTCGATCACCCTTTTTTGGTTCTCCACTCCCAGTCTAACTCTCGCTTCTTTTATTCTTTAAATATTATGTGTATTTTATTCATGTCGACGACAAACGAACATATCATCATACGTCATTGCACTGCACACCTTATAATTCAACCCAAATATTACACCTTTATATTTTATTGTGAAGACACGTTCATAACGCTATCTTTGTGCCAACATTGACGTATGCAAGTGAAACCTGGACATGGCAGAAGTCGCACGAAAGTAGAATAAATACAGTTGAAATGAAGAATTAAAAAGAATCTGTAATAGAACAATGCATGACAGGGTCAGAAATGAGGACATAAGGAAAGAATGTAGGATAAAGAAAGATGTTATTAATATAATGAAAGTGAACACATGATGGTTTGGCCACATGGGGAGAATGAATGAGGAACGCCTGACGAAGAAAATATACATTGCATAGAGGAATGGAATGAGATGTCGGAGCAGCCCAAGGAAGGGATGGCACGTCCATGTGAACGGTATTTTGAAAGACGGAAATGTTAGAAGCGTGAACAACAGACAAACATGTATAAGACGATGTATGAATGTTGACTAGGCGATGAATGTCAAGATAGATTCTTTTTGATCAATCAGCAAGACTATGGAACACCTTAAGTGATGATATTACGACGTCTCAATCGATTCAACTTTAAAAAAAAGACTAACGCTGTTATACCTGTCTAATAACTCTTAATTAACACTCCTTCCCCATCCTCTCTCACATCCCACACCTCTATCTCCCTCCTTTCTTTGTTGCTGAGATTTTGCATTTGATTACTTTACTTGTTTTTCTTTCTGTTTGTTTTAAATTGGATGCACCTACCACTACACTATTGCATTATGGCAACAAACCTGCCATTGTACACTTTATTTTGCACGAAGTAAAAAATAATTAAATAAATAATAATAATTTATAAAGCATATAAATTATCGAATAACTTCAAAAATCTCTACAAATATTAAAGAACGTATATTGTATTCAGGTAATAATCATTGAACGATGTTCCATCTGCGTCCCTCAATTTACTCATATTTTGTTCCTTGATTCAATCTGTTCAATGTAATCGTGTTTTATCTTGTTTCGCTGTTGTAAACGGCCCATATATAAAGAAAATTCACCCGAGTCTTCACTTGGATTTGTTAGCAGAGATTTCTTTTCGGCAATAAACACCTTTGTACACTTGTTTGTACAGGAGTTTTATAAATAAAGGCTTTTTGTACAGCTATTTCATAATATGCAGATCGTTTTACCTGGTCTCTTGAAATGATAATTTTGTTTGAGTTACATCTTTATTATACTTCATCTTAAAACAATCCAATTTTTTATCTTATACCTCCATTAGCTGTATAAATGTTACCACCAAGGAAGTGGTAATATTTTACAGATATGGGCGCTAACATTACAAGGTTCCGGGAGTCTGTAAATTAGTGCAGACATGAATTGCAGTGAAACATGTGAACACAGTACCGTTGAGTTATATAGGTATATTGCTTTCTCTGCCAAATCCGTTTCCAAATATCAAACCATTTGACTACCGCAACGCGTCCCAAAAAGTTTATCTTCAGTGCCAGGTGCCAGTTTTCGTGCCTCCCTTCCAGGACAGGCCAACCATTTCTGTTGTTTCAATATCTGTAGCTTAATCATGTTTGTTTGAAGAATGCCAATCGTTCATTTAGATTATTATCATGGTTTAGTGATTATTATCATGATTTAGTGTAACTACTGATACTAGATTTCAAACTGCGTATTGTTGATAGCATACATTCACTGGTCAATGACAGCTTTGTACTTTTTTCTCTCTCAAATCAATCCCTTCAATCTACTGAATGTACCACTGCCATTCCCATTCACTCTGAACCTTTTTTCCCTTGTTTTCAAGTACAATCATTTAATGGAAAAACTTCCCAATATGAACAGGTATTTACTGAAAGACAAATCTTGAACATTTTTCACCTTATGTCTTTCAATTCCTATTTCAAAGAAGAAGCTCCAGGTCCCTTGATTTGTAATTTCAGCACATAGTGCAAAAGAACATTCCGAAATCGAAAGATCTACAACACAAAACCGATCATTTACATGGATATGTATTAGGAGTGTTCATCAGTGAAAGTGTCCATGATCTCTGAAAATTGATATTCCTATTGGCAGGCATTATTGTTCTTCAAAATCACATTTTCTTTATTTATATGTTTGTCTTAGGCTTCGTATCTATGTATTTCATCGAATTATTGTCGACCTTTGTGGCTCACTCAGTGTGGACCTGTGAGACGATTAATATCGTAAGTTTCTGGAATGAGGCAACATGTTATTGGGTGTGTGTTAATTTAACATTTTAAATAGTAGGTACCTGTTAGTTGCCCAAGAAGTAATATAAAATTAAAATAAAGTTTTGTTTAGCACATAATATTTTTTTTTTAAAGAATGAATATGTCCTTGTATAACAAGTACATATACATCCTTATACATTCCCTAAACTAAGCATAAATGCTTGTACTATAGGTGAATGGAATATTGCATTAATGGTATATAGGTGAATATTGCATTCAATTGTTCTCGTTAATGTGCTCATACTTGTTGTGCAGTTCGTAAATAAGCCGAATCGATCATCTCATTTTTTCAAATTATTATTTTTTAGGTAGCGTCATTGAGTATTTTTTATCTCTAAATTTTAATTTTCCTGTTTATATTATATTCTTTCCACGTCGTTTCCTCAACACGCTCCTTGTTGAGTCTCCCTGGTCCAGACAGACGCGACAGTCTGTTCTCCCCTATAGGAGCAACATCAGTCGTCGTAATACATATTTATACCGCATAACTATAATAATACACTCCCCGTCTCTAACCTATGCAATGTGTGTGTATGTGTGTGTGTCTGGAGCCTCTCTGTGTGTGACCTTTGGTGTGCCCCCACACAGACACACTTCCTTGAATACAATAATATGGAGTCCGCAGTGTACAAATAATCAATTTGATTGTTGTTTGTAAATTTAACGATAAAGTCAACAATACACCAGGGTGTCGTTTGAAATAAGTCGTTAACGCAACGAACGCTTGTAACCTTGTTACGTTTTATTTCTTCTTTGTGAATTGTGGTAGTTTAAACGTTGTGATAAAAGAAAATTAAATGTACGACCTGGTAACGAGTTGGCAGTAGACGTAAATTTCAAATTTGTAAATTTTCGTGAAATGATAAAATTTGTCCTAGTTCTTTAACAGTTCATTATTTATAGTTCAGTGGATTTGTTTTACTTAAGCCATTTTTTAGTTACATAACACGTGCAGTAATATTTACCACAATATAAATTAAAATACACTGTATGACTGTTTGACAAACAGTGAAATCAAAACTCATTTGACTACCCATATCATGGATATAATACTATCATATATGTAGTTCTATAATGTCTTAAGATATTATAGAACTCCATATGAAAATTATATCCATGATATGGGTAATCGTGAGAGTTTTGATATCACCGTTTGACGGAACCATTGTCTATTTTGTATTTCAAATGTCAAAAATGAATTTCCACTGACAGTGACGTAAAAACCTTTTTAATGTGTTAAATTGGCGCAGATGACATACAAAAACACTTCCTGTGTCAATTATGCCAAGGTACTGTCATATTATTTTAATAAGCACGTTTCTCTAATCCTTAAATTTTTGTGGTTGATTTTGGTGCGAAGATATTTACAATTTTCCACAACTTTTCAGACACGGCTTCTTAAAACCCATTAACAACAATTCGATCTAAGACACCACATCTTATCAAACTGTCACACCTTTTTTTCTCCCATCACGGTGAGGATGAAGGCGGTACAAATGGTTTATTACACACGACATACACACGCCCGTTCAAAACACGTAGCATTTTTTATCTTAAAACTGAATTTCGTCCTTACCTTTTTTGAACACTATCATAATTTTTACTGTAATTTTTACTTGCAACATGTATATCTGTATTATTTTAAGATCAATGTGAATAATGTATTCTTGATTGATTGATTGATTTGATTTTCGTTTGGCCTCGGCACAGGCATCCTCTTTACCCACATGGGCAGCGTCCAAAATTCACAGCCTTGGTTCCAGCTTTGTCATCCAATCCACCGCCCCCGGTCATTTCTTGATATGATCAATATGAACCATGATTATGTGAAATCGCCAATCTCGCCAAGTCCTAATGACGTTGGAGATAATGTGATAATAGTTTATATATATATTTTTTTTTAATTAAAAAAAAATAACATGTCCTTGTTAAAACAAGTACTCATACATCTTCCTACATTCCCTAAATTAAGCATAAATGCTTGTGCTATGGGTAAACGAAATCGGTCGGGGCAGGATTCTAACTCGCGACCACTGGATTACTAACCCAGCGCGCTAACCGCTCTGCCATCGACCCATCTTATATATTAAATATCAAGGTTAAATAAATAAATTATTTGTAATTTTTTCAAGTGGTGTACCTACAGTAAAATGTTTTGGGCTTTCATAGCCTTTCTTGCAAGGGTACTGAAATTTCTATTCTAGGCCTTTTTTATAATTTATTTTTTAGATTCTTGCTTATATCTTTATTTTATTTTATGTCTGCCACACAATGTCCATTGAACTGTGAGCTTTGTCCGATTTAGTTGTACATTTCCTCTAATGTACAACAATATTGATAATACCTGTGTAACGAACAGTTTTCATATGTTATTCACAATCAATGCGAAGCGTTTTATGTAACTACACACTCCCAAGATCAGCGCAACATTTAGTGATAAACTCTTATCTGACCCACGTGCGGGCCGAAATTTTAAAGTCAAATACTAATGAATTTGATCTTTCGGATTTGATTCGAAGCGCTCGGAGCTCGGGGAATTTTTTTTGTTGTTGGTTGGTTCAACAACAGACACAAAGTCTGATTTATTTGTACCGGACGGTTGTTTCTTTTTCATACCCCGGTCGTCAAATCCAAGTTTATAGGCTTCTTTGATCAGGCCACGTATTAAGTTGAATGGGATAGTCTAGGTTTGGGCTCCGGGCTGCGGCTTTGTTGTTTCCCTTCAATATGCGTCCTTCCCCGCCTCCGCCCATGCCCTTACAATGGCCGAGGGTGTTGCTGCCAGAATATATTACCCTAAATACCGTTCCGCCATCATTTTTGTTTTTGTTTGCGCACAAAATGTTTATTGCCGTACGAATTATTTGGGACGTTTTATCGACGGTACTTGAGATTTTCAATAACCTTATCAAGAGGTGTAATATCAATATTTCAAATTCGGTAGCAAGTTATGGCCCCACGCCCACGTAAACCAAAACCTTTCTACCCGCTATCTCAATCGAGCTATCAAAATTTTCTATCTTGTAAGTAAACTTAAAACATCGTGTGAACAATGTTAATTTCTCCCCATTGCAAGTTTCTTATTTAATGTTTCTTTACGACATCATCGAGATTTTGTTTTTCTTCTTTTTTCTCAGCCCTTCTCCCCACTACTGGATATAACCCTCTTCCATTTGCTTCCACTCGTCTCTGTCTTATTCCCTTTGTTTGCAGTTTTATCCATTCTGGACGATTACAAACTACGACGTATTTTATAGATGTTTTATTACAAAATCATTTTTTTAGTGCCGTATACGAAATCAATTCCAAAACCAATTCCACTATCTCATACTCGCTTAATCTGTCATTATCCTAATGATACGCTAATTATATGTATGTTTGCAATTGTACCTACTCAGTAATGAAATGTATATAGGTACTTTAAATGAAGGTTGCTACCAGTTCACTCACACCATGGTCTTGCATTGTCCACTCACTCTTTAATTAACACGTATGCTTGGTCCTATGCTAATGTTTTTGTTCCTATTTTCCAATACAATCAATATACTGAAACTGGATCTCAAAATGTCATTTCTTTAATGAAATAAGTTAATTTACATCAATTTACAGCTTACTATGATTGCAGCTTTAATTTAAACAAGTAATCAAAGTTAAATTATTGAGTGATCTTTAAAAAAGTATCTTTTAAAAAGTTTGTTCTCTGTAATATGGATAACCTTCTGAGTATGAAGTACCTACCTCTTTCCATGGTTCTTTAGCTTGTTGCAGTATCAGGTTAATCAAGGTATTGGACAAAATCAAGAACCTTCTAATCATTTTTATTTAATAGAGACAAAGTAGGAATATAATAGGAGAACCAGGAACTCAATGTACTTACAGGACTTGGCTACATCGGCTGATTTACGAGATCACTATGCGCTTGCAGCAACGTTCACCAATTATGCCTTCTTATTGAGTGTCCTCATCAATGCAATTTTGAAAGTTCTGTATATTTCAATAATGAAAAAAAGTACATTTGAAAATATGCTATTTTTACCATCGCCATCTATGAAGTAACGAATAAACCTTTTTGTAACGTCATCTATTGAGATTTTTTTGTAAACAATAAAACCAAGTCCTTATACATGAGGTGACAGTGTTCTACCACAGATATCACCCCTGAATCTTCTAGTAGTTTTTTTGTTTGTTAAAGTGTCTCACTTTTCTTTATTTTAATAAGCATTAATTGACCTTTTCTTATAGTCATAATATCAAACAGATAGGTAACGTAGTATGATGTAATTTGTTGACTGCATAATCTGGAAAAGATGAAAGCTCGGCAATGCTGCGTACAGTGGCAATCAATTAAGTAAAGCAAGCTAATCCATAGGATGATAAACAAAGAAGCCATTCACCTTATCCATCCCTTTTTATACCTTCTTCCGCGTGTCCAATAGCTTTCGACGTTTTCACAAACATAAAAATATATTTGCAATTCCTCGCAAGTTGGTGAAATCACCTCTTGTTATTCTTTATTCCTTCAAGTCTACAGTCCTGTGTTAGTATACAAACATTGATTAGTCTGGCCCCCTGTTCCTATGTCTGAGCCTCTATACCGCCTCTCTCTGCAATAACACTTCCACTTACTTAGCTGTTTCCCTGCCTTGGTGTCTTTTTTTTTCTCATCTCCGTCTCTCTCGTATGCCTCGAAGCCTCTCGAGTATTTGGTTAGCAGTGAATTATGCAATCCGTTACTTCCTATCGCGTTTTGTGTCATTCTTTTCACCTTGGATTCAACCCTCTGTTATCGCTTTATTTTTATTTTGTTCTAGGAAATGATATCGTAATGATGTCTTGTTTTTCTTTGCAATTTGTTTCGTTTTTGTTCATTATTAATCGATGGTTGAATGTCATTAAAGCGATTCCCACCTCATTAGCTGCTATTTTTAAGTGTCGTTTTCCTGTTACTTATCTCCGACGAAAAGTCTTCGACTAGATACATCGTCATTCTGTTTCGTATACCTACCCCTGACTCGATACTTTCACTGAATAAATGAATCGTACCATCTGTAAAATTACACATTAGCGAAAAGTAGTGTGTTCTACTAAGAATGGGATGTCGAAATATTGTCTTTTTTCATAGAATTCATTCATATTACGTATTTTGATAGATTTTTATATGATATTACGGTAGGCATAATAAATTTTCTACCATTTTATCTTACGTGATTTCTCGTTGTGATGTTTTTTTTTTCAGATCAATGTGAGGAATATAATTATTGTGAATTTAATTTAATTTAAATGCGAGGAAAAAAATATTCGCATATTTCGTATAATTCGCCAGCATCTTATTTACACTTAGGAATATGCAAGCGTATCAAATTCAATGTGTCAATTAAAGAGTTTTAAGCACTATATTTTTTTCGTACAATTCTTTAACCGATTGACAAAATTACACAATGATGTTGGTGTCTATAAACAAAACAATGGTCAAGAATTTTCGTTATTTGCATTTTATTTCCTATTCTCTCTAACGAACCCCAAAAACAAAATATTTTCGTGCTCTCTCAGATATCACTTCGTGCGTGTACTAAAACGAAAAAATATATACAAATTCACTCGTGCACGGAAAAAAACATTTTCAAAAAATAAAATACAGTCCCAAATTTACTTTTGTCCATTTTATAAAAACCTCACCAGTCTATGAATTGTCCCTTGTTCAGTACTTTTTTCTTTTGCACGTAGAGCGCAATTTATTAACCCTGAATTAAACATGTTTTTTTTTTATTAAATCTCGTTTTCCCAAATGTACTCTTATATTTATTTTGTCTAACAGGTACACAAATAGCGACCTTTAATCAACCCTCAGCTTACATAATATCTACATACATTCCGGTCATTGGTTTCCCATTTTTGTTCATTGTATTTCAATAAAGATGAAACGAGAATTAAACAGGCACCTTATAGTAAAAAGACGCTTAAAAATTGTGAAGCGGAGAGCAAAATTGCTTACGGCCATAAGCATACAAGACTATTAAATTCTGCATCAAAATACATAATGAATTTAATACCAGTTACGTGATAATTTTACGGGGAATATGTTTTATATCAAATTATTTGATAGGTTCGTCTGGGTTTTGCGATGTAGTTATAAGCCCTTGAGCATTTAACCTTTTGTTCGAAGCAAAAACTACTTTATTATTGTTTTAGTTCGACATAAAAATGTCAATGAGATATTGTTACTTGTAACTGTCAATAAATGATCAACATGACTTGTTTTTTAGGTTTGAAATAAAATATTAGAGTTGAATGTAATGCCGGTAAACGAAAAATGTACACAAGAAAAATATTATGTTACATATTGATAATTTACTTTTTATTTCGTCTAATATGGCAATTTATAGGCTATGGAATCAAAAAATATAGACAACATTAATGACAAACAAAAATAAGTAGGGATCGGGTATATGGTAATAATAATAATAATAACAATAGGGAATTTTATAGCGCCGTTTAATGATTCAAGATCATTCCAAGGGCGCTAATAGTTTTTTTTTTTTGTTGATAGTTTCGGTTTTTTTGCTGCTCTACGAAACAAAGCTGTTTTCAGTCCTTTGGTGAAAGTGCTCTTGCTTTGAGCTAACTAAATGGTATCTCGTTATTATGTTCGCCACTACGTTCACCACTCCTTCATAACCTGCTTGCTGTCTCCGCGTGATCTCGCCAGTATTGTCTTCTTGATCTTCAACATCGCAAGTCCTATCTACTTATTTTAGAATTTCACATTCTATCTCAAATTGGCAGCCAATGTACTCACTGAGATAAAAACTACTCTTTTGTTAGTGTTTATGTGTTGTGGGGATTTCGTGGGTTGTGGCTAGCATTAAAAGCATTAATATAAACTAACATTGTCGCTAGTATACCAACATATCCAGATGACATATACCCACGATTATTGGACAACATGTACCTACTTTTTCAATGAAATTCCCGTATTTTTTTAAAACTTATGGTAAATTAAAAAAGATCATAAATAATTCTATATTAATTCAGAGTCAAGACTCTTATTCAACTTACTTCCCCGAAATAAGTAATTATAATTAATCTGTCTTTGTCTATTTTTACGTGTTTTTTTTTCAATGTTTTTTTAAACATGTTTTTATATATTTTTGTTTTTTAAATATTCGTGTTTTTTTTTCTTTATATTCATATTTTTCACAACATGAAAACCAGATTTCAATTCTAAAAAACTTGGTTCTTTTGTTTATTTTTAGGTAGTCCAATTCATCAAAATTCCTTGTGTATGCTAGGCCATGTCCTCCACATTAAGTAGGTACCCGGGACTGTTTTAACGCTTTCAGCGCTGTAAACGAGGACATATCAGAAGCATTGTTCAACGTCACTTTCGTTGGGGAAATGTAAAGGAAAGGAGATAATAAAATAACGACCGTAAGAGTAATGGAGGCTGCTATGCCAGGATGATTACATTTATCGTTGCGTTTTTATTTTTTTTCTCTTTTTTTCATATCATTCAGCACGAGCGGTCTTGTTGAAATACTCCTGAGTGAAAATTTATACGTAAGGATTCTCCTAAGTATGTTCTTCGTACAAATTACATATAGATATTACAAATCTTCATGAAATTAAGATATGATCAACCTGAAGTCTCAATTAAATTCGATATAATAATATACATACTTACATACCATCACGCCATTGATCTCGCGGGGTTGGCAGAAACATCCGAATGCCACATTTTTCTATCTTGGTACACATCCCTCGCCTCGTCCACATTCATGCATCGTCTCATACATGTTCGTCTGTTGCTCACACTTCTAACTTTTCCGTCTTTCAGAATATCGTTCACACGGTCGTGCCATCCCTTTCTTGGGCGGCCCCGACCTCTCATTCCGTTCCTGTCCGCAATGTATATTTTCTTCGTCAGGCGTTCCTCATTCATTCTCCCCATGTGACCAAATGTGTTCACTTTCATTCTATTAATGACATCTTTCTTTATCTTACATTCTTTCCTTATGTCCTCATTTCTTACCCGGTCATACATAGTTCTATTACAAATTCCTCTTAACGATCTCATTTCAACTGCATTTATTCTGCTTTCGTGCGTTTTATAATAATATTTTTTAGTTCTCTCGCTTTTTTGAATAAACATCATGGTATTTGTATGTGACGGCTCATTTTTTTTTTGCTATTGGGATTTATATATTTTTTTTTCTATTTGTAATCTGAAGATTTGCTATATGTTTATTGTTTCATTCGTTGTGTTCATATATTATTATTATTATTTCTTTTTTTGTACAATTCTTTTTTTTTAATATAAGTTGTTATTGTATGTATTATCATGTTAAATACTGTTTTATTTGTATATGTAAAAGGCTATTAAGCCTTAAATTGTATTAAATAAATAAATAGGTATAATTTAACAAAACACGAAGTGTGCGATATTTTTTTCCAAAATTCCGAAAAAAATAGTGATTTTGGTGAAAACACGGTCATTTTAGATATACATCATATACCTACAGCTAGCAGACGGGAGCTGTCTACACACAAATGTGAAAATGAGAATGAAGTGAGGTGATTGATGAACTCCACAAATGGACTTGATGTGGTGTCTGCCGGGAGAACGGGTATTATACACACGCACAGAGTACACAACGTGAAATAATATAATATATAATGCCAACATACCAATATAAATATGCCAATTTACAGATTACCTACTTGGTTTAAATTCTAAATTTGAAACACATACATAATATGCTAAAAATCGTCCGCTCAAGGGTCTTTTGAGACGGATTTTTTTTTTCTTTTTGTCCCATTTTTTATATGATAACACTCAATTGCTATTATTACCATTTTACACTTCCTTAAGAGAATTAGCAGGTCAATGTGTAAATCATAAATTATTTAATTGATCAAATTTAAATGCAACAAAGGCACCGATCAAGCTTTGAATTAGGAATTTATCATCAAGCTTTCAATTGGGAATGGTTCACCCATCCAGATACTTAACATATCAAAGGATTAGGCTCTGAGGAGGTCTCTATACTACCTAACAACCCTACTGATTCCCGAATATTAACGTTTAAAAAATCTTTAACGATTCTACATGTATTCATAATTACCGTTTTTTGCATTTTTATTATTAAATTTTTCGATAAATCTATAATTTCTAAATTACGGATTAACGATTTTGGAATAATGCCAGTGGCTGAAATAATGAACGGTAATATTATTATTTTACGAGAATGCCAAAGTCTTTTAATCTCGTTACCTAAAGCGGTGTATTTTCTAATTTTTTCATCAAAAGTTTTTATAATATTACTAGAATTTGGAATAGCCACGTCGCAAATATATGTTATTTTTTTAATTTTATCATGTATTATTAAATCGGGTCTGTTATGTTGAATTGACCGATCAGTTAATATTGTTTTATCGTAATAAAGCGAAATATTATTATTTTCTAAAAATGAAATCGGATCATATTCATAATATGGTTTTATGTTTATCGCGTCAATTAATTTACATTTAATAGCTAAATTTTGATGTATTATTTTTGCTACTTGGTTATGTCTAAATGTATATTCTGATTGCGCGAGAAAAGAACAGCCCGATATTATATGATCGATTGTTTCCGGAAAAGCCAAACATTTCCTACAACTATCATCATCTACATTTATGTCTTTTATTATATATTTTTGATAATTTTTAGTTTTTATTACTCTATCCTGAATTGCTATTATAAAACCTTCTAAATCCGCGTCCAAATCACCAATACTCAACCATTTGTTTGACCAAATTTTGTCAACATAAGGTTGGTTGAGAAATTTTGGATGTATAGAATGAATTATTTTATTTAGCCACGAATTTAGAAGGTCGTCATTTATATTTATAATATTGTTATTGGCATTCTCGTAATTTAAATTTAATGTTGTTAAATTTTTGTCCGCCTCACAGATTACTTTATGCATTAAAGAACTATCAGATTTTTTGTGAAAGAAAGTTTTTAGCGATTCAATTTGATTATTATGTAACGATGCTATTTTTATTATACCCCTACCTCCTAAATTCCTAGGCAAATTGATTCGTTCAATCGCGGAATTAGGATGATGACAACGAAATTTAGTTAAACACGTTCTAATTGTTCTTTCTAAACTATCTAAATCTGTTTTTGACCATTTAATAATTCCAAAAGAATATGTCAATATCGGTATTGCCCAAGTATTAATAGCTTTAGTTAAGTTTTTAGCTGACAGATTGCATTTTAATATTTTCGTAATTCTATCTTTAAATTTTATATTAATATCAAATTTTATTTTCGTGTGGTCTAATTTGTTAGACTGCGGATAACCTAGATATTTATAAACCTCCAACCCTTTCAAACTATCTATTTGAAAATTTCTTTGAATATCACCACCCATTTCTAGTATTTTACCCTTTTCGACATGTAAAGTTTTACATTTATCTAAACCGAAAGACATTCTAATATCATCTGAAAATGCTTTTATTATCCTAATCATTTTTTCCAATTCTGAATCAGATTTAGCATATACTTTTATATCATCCATATATATTAAGTGCGAAATTTTAATATTAGACCGTGGATGACCGTTAATTTTTATTCCATACTTAGATTCATTTAACATTTTAGAAAGCGGATTAAGAGCTAAACAAAACCAAAGTGGACTCAATGAATCTCCCTGAAAAATTCCGCGTTTAATTTTAATTCCTGGAATAGATATTTTATTAGAATTTAAATTTATTTTTAAATCTGTATTCCAGCCTAACATAATACATTTTAAAAAGTTTATTAAAATTGGGCTAATTTTGTATATTTCTAATATTTTTATAAGCCACGAGTGCGGTACACTATCAAAAGCTTTTTTATAATCAATATATCCTACATGTACATTACGATTTTTAGTTTGTATTTGTTTAAGAATTACTGAATCAATTATTAGTTGTTCTTTATGTTTCATTATTATTTTCATTTATTATTAATATTTGCGCAAAAATCAAACGGCTTGCAAATTAGTCGGTCGTCGTAACTCAGTTTTCCGAGTCAAAGACTCGGTCCCCGGTGGAGACGCAATTGTGTTTTCTATCTGAATCTAGATCTGAATCAGAATATATCACATTCTCGATAAAATCTAGAGAGTGTGATAACTTGTTATATTGTGCGTAAAATAAAAAAATTTTCTTCAGTATTCTATTAGGATGTCGCACATTTTTAGGTGTTTATTTAATTAAGAGGCTGGATTCATTTATTTCTAATTCAGTTAGATTGGGTTATTCTACAAATATTGCGAGTCGTGTGAGCGAGTTGCATTATAAACATATATTCTACACCAAAAATATCTACAATTTATTATTATCATGTACTAGTACCTTGTTAAAATTGTATTTATAAGAATACTTATTCTTTTTTCCTTCTATACCTACATATATCTGAAAAATCTGTTTGTGCCGAAAAATTTGTCTCCTGGGAGATCGATTGTCAGCTCTCTTGCCATCCTTTTGGTGGTTTGCATTTGGGGTTCCCATGTAACACTATCTTTTTTGTTATAATTTTTTCTTCATGCAGATCCATTTACACTTGAACCGCGATCATACTAAGCCGTTTAATTAGTTTTCTATTCCTTTAATGATACGGTACTCCCTATCACAGATAATCTCAATGTTCAACTATATGCTTTCTGTTATATAACAGAGAATTTATGGCGTTTGCCACAACCTGCTCGTATAACCTTGTTTATAGTGCGGTTCGTTGAGCAATTTATTATCTTGAATATTCGTCAGAACCTGACGAATAAGTGTTTTAACAATTATATTATTTTACTTCTAATGTAATAGGCTCTCGTATTTTTTTTTTGTGAATATATTGGGTTGTTCGGAAAGCCATTTCGATTCTATTTATTAAAATGTAAGACGAAAATTAAACTATGACGTCTCACGTAAAAAGGAAGTGCAACATATAGATATATTCCGTACTCACCCAGGACTGCTTCTGGTACTGTACTGTTTAGTGGTCACTAAACAACTGGTTCTGGATGACATCTCTAGCCCTAAGGACATCTAAGTTACCTCCATTTAATGAGAGGATCTTTATTAGTATACATACTCACCTTTATACAGTGCATTTGCTACAGAATGGGTCAAACTCGATAAATTTATGTCCCAGGATATCGCGAATTATTAGGAGATTTACATCAAATGCTTTTTTTTTCGTCTTCATCAGCTTCAATTGGCCTTTCAGAACGCGGTTGATATTCAACATCAAAATTTTTGGGAACTAACTGTTTTTGTATTTTTTTAATTGTTTCGATTTTGAATTATGGAGATGTTAGAAGTGAGAATAATAAGACTGAATGCATGAGTGAGTACACATGGCCATGAATGACGTGAGAAATATTTGTCAAGAGAGTCTGGCGTTCGGTTCTCTCTTCCTACCCCAAATAGGCAAATGACATGATGGTATGGTAGTACTGAAATGCAAAATATATAATGACAATTTGGCTTTAATTTAAAGTTGGCTATAAAAAAACTTTTTTATTGTTTATTTGTTTATCTCTTTGTACATAATATAAACAAATATAATGCACACTGGCGCGGCGGCCTTATTTCCATTAGGCAATTTCTTAATACATTACACTAAGATGAGTTTAAATAATTCATCATAGCAAAAAAGGTTGGCAAAGAACAAGGAGAGGAAATCGGATCAGGTGTTTAGGGATAAATATTCCTTTAGATTTTTATTGAAAATACAAAGTGAAATAGATGACGCTATATCCGGACTTGGCTATTACATAGTCTTGCCGATTGTACTTCAGCGGATGGTGTTGTACGTTCAGCTGATCGGAGTAGAAGTCAATGATTGGATAAATAAATTAATTTGTTTATAAGCTACTGTGGCAGGTTTGGATAAGAGAGAATATTGTACAATAGTGACTGATAGAATACTGTATATTGCGCCGCTGGCGTATCTTGGGCCAACAAAAAAGAAAGCGATAAGATGATATATGATCATTTTTTTTTAATAAAGATGAATCTGTTACATACATATATTATGAAGACGCTCAAGTTTATTGAGATGTACTTCATTAGCACTTACAGCATTTACATGATAGTATTGTTTTTTAGTTTACATTTACATATCCACCTCACTAGGCCCGTGCCGAGGTGGAATTGTTTTTTTTATCTTTATGTATGAACAAGTAAGTATATTGCACACTGGCGGGCTTGTTGTCATTAGGCGATTTCTTCCAACCAACAAGAATTGTGTTTTCTGTTGGGGAAAAAAACGAAATTACTTTCCTAACAACCTATATTACATTCGGTGAGAACGTAAATCTTATCATATTGTGTACACTATAACGAAAATAAAACCTTTTACAAATAGCAGGTAATTTCCGTATATTAGTTTCCGTCGATCCGGCATTACATGTTCCTTCATTTCAGAAAGGAAAATATCGTTTTTCTTTTCAGGGTCAAATGTTGCGTGTTCATTGCGCAACATTCTTCATCCGAAATATACTTCGACGAGAACGTGGTATTACTTAGATACTTGTATTACCAAAATGTTCATTTTCATTGCAGACTCAATGGCTAGTTGTGACCCAATGTCATTTTTGCAAATGACTAGAATTAATCTTGTCAAACATGCTTCACTGACAATCGTTCTCGTTTAACAATTCTTCGTTGGGAGCATACTGGTTCTTTTTCAATTAATTTATTATATTTAGGGTTTTTGGAGACGTTTCTCAATCAGATGGCTCATGATCTGACGTTTCTCAATCAGATCATGAGCAATAAATTAAGAAAATCATAAACTAAAAGCATATTACATTCGCGAAGAGTTATTTCCCTCAAAAGTCATGAAAAATTGTTTACGAAGAATAATATTAATAATCTATAAAAATAGTACAGTCGTGAACAATTGTTTTCCTCAAAATAATTGTAGTCGTGAACAATAATATTGTTTACGAAGAATAATATTAATAATCTATAAAAATAGTGCAGTCTTGAAAAATTGTTTTCCTCAAAGTAATTGTAGTCGTGAACAATATTATTGTTTACGAAGAATAATATTAATAATCTATAAAAATAGTACCTACAGTCGTCAACAATTGTTTTCCTCAAAGTAATTGTACATAGTCGTGAACAATAATATTGTTTACGAAGAATTATACTCTGAAAAGATAGTAGAGTCTCGAAGAGTTGTTTTTCTAATAGTAAGTATTTTAGTCATGAACAGTTGTTTACAAAAAATAAAAATCTTATCTTAAAGCATATTACAGCCGTTGTTTCCTGATAAAGAATTTGAGTCATACACAATTGTTTGCGAAGAATTGTCATCTAAAAGCATAGTGCGGTCGTGAAGAATTGATTTCCCCAAGTAGAATTATAGTCATGGACAATTGATTACGAAGAATTGTAATCTAAAAATAAAGTTTAGTTTGTCGATCGATAATTCTAGATAGAACTCCATTGTATGTAGATCTATTACAAATATAAAAATATACTTGGTATTAGTACTTTTGAACTTTATTTGATTATCGACGCGTTTCGTAGAAGGTACATCATCAGAATAATTCTGACGATGTGCTTTGCACGAAAAGTGTCGATAATCAAATAAATTTCAATAGTGCTAATGCGTGCTGTCTCCATGGCTCTTCAACCTGTACATTGACTTCTGTATAAGAGCCCTTAAGGATGAAAGCAAGGGTCTGAAACTGAGTACTGTAATAGTGCGTGATTTGATTTATGCAGATGACAAAGTACTGTTAGCTGAAAGTATGGAAGAGTTACAGTATCTTGTAAGCATGGTATATGAAGGATGCATAGAGAACGGTCTGAGAGTGAATGCCAGCAAATCAAAGGTAATGGTCTTTGAAAAGAGTGAAAGCAGAACAACGTGTAAAATAAGAGTAGAGAATGAATGGCTCGAGCAAGTCGACGAGTATGTATATCTGGGAAGCATGTTTCAACGGAATGGACGACCTGATAAGGATATCGAAAGAAGAGTTGTGGCAGGAAACAGAGTGAATGGAGCACTGAGACCAGTTATGAATGATCGCAACATATCAAAGGCTGCCAAAGTTGCCATTCATAACGCTATCTTAGTGCCAACGTTGACGTATGCAAGTGAAACCTGGACATGGCAGAAGTCGCACGAAAGCAGAATAAATGCTGTTGAAATGAGATCGCTTAGAAGAATCTGCAATAGAACGATGTATGACAGGGTAAGAAATGAGAACATAAGGAAAGAATGTAAGATGAAGAAAGATATCATTAATAGAATGAAAGTGAACACACTGAGATGGTTTGGCCACATGGGTAGAATGAATGAGGAACGACTGACGAAGAAAATATACAATGCGGATAGGATTGGATTGAGAGGCCGGGGCCGCCCAAGAAAGGGATGGCACGACCATGTAAACGATATTCTGAAAGACGGAAATGTTAGAAGCGAGTACAATAGACGAACATGTATGAGACGATGCATGAATGTTGACGAAGCGAAGAATGTGTGCCAGGATAGAAAGATATGGCGTTCGGTTCTCTCTGCCTACCCCGTAAGGGACATGGCATTTATTTTAGTCATGAACAATTGTTTACGAATAATTGTCATCTAAAATCATTATCACGTGAAGAGCTGTTTTCCAGAAAAAGTAATTTTCAATCGTGAACAATTGTTTACGAATAATTGTCATCTAAAATCATTATCACGTGAAGAGCTGTTTTCCAGAAAAAGTAATTTTCAATCGTGAACAATTGTTTACGAATAATTGTCATCTAAAATCATTATCACGTGAAGAGCTGTTTTCCAGAAAAAGTAATTTTCAATCGTGAACAATTGTTTACGAATAATTGTCATCTAAAATCATTATCACGTGAAGATCTGTTTTCCAGAAAAAGTAATTTTCAATCGTGAACAATTGTTTACGAAGAATTGTCATCTAAAATCATTATCACGTGAAGAGTTGTTTTCCAGAAAAAGTGTTTTAGTTATGAACAATTGTTTACGAAGAATTGTCATCTAAAATCATTATCACGTGAAGAGTTGTTTTCCAGAAAAAGTGTTTTAGTTATGAACAATTGTTTACGAAGAATTGTCATCTAAAATCATTATCACGTGAAGAGTTGTTTTCTAGAAAAAGTGTTTTAGTTATGAACAATTGTTTACGAAGAATTGTCATCTAAAATCATTATCACGTGAAGAGTTGTTTTCCAGAAAAAGTGTTTTAGTTATGAACAATTGTTTACGAAGAATTGTCATCTAAAATCATTATCACGTGAAGATTTGTTTTCCAGAAAAAGTGTTTTAGTTATGAACAATTGTTTACGAAGAATTGTCATCTAAAATCATTATCACGTGAAGAGTTGTTTTCCAGAAAAAGTGTTTTAGTTATGAACAATTGTTTGCGAAGAATTATAATCTAAAAAAATATTATGTAAAAACGCGAGTATATTTCACCTCAAATCTTAGCCTCTAAATATATATTATGTAGGCCTTGAAAATACTCAAATCATTATCTCTACTTAATCATTTGAAATCATTTATAAAAGTGTCCTATTCCTTAACCTCAAACGTTGTGTGTTGATTGTATTAAAATTCCTATAATACAAATATATCCGTTAATTTTGTTGTAGGTATACTCGTTTTTTTTTTGTCCCAAAAAGTGTGAACTTTGGCCATAACGGAATTCACGAATATCCCCCACCTACCGTTGATTGTTGCGAATCACGCGAAATCAAATCGCTACAATTTACTGGTGAGCTTTATTGCAAAATCTAACCTGAATTGGCGGCAACATGCAGCCGTAATCAAATCAACATAATTGAACTTTATATTATTATTTTTCTGGCGTTTTCTGATAATACCCCTAAAATGAACACTAATAAATACCCGGCGTTTATTTTGTTTTTATGTTACTTTTCATATTATTATTTTACCACGGAAGGAAAAATATTTAGCGAAAAGTGTCGTAATACAATCGAATCTTTTTCGATTATATATCATAACCTATGTATATTCAATGATATGTATGTAAAAGCGATCGATATAAGTGCTAGATCCTGTGTGCAAAACTGTGTGAATGTCTACTGGATGTAAGATATTCACATATTTATATATTTCATCTCAGAATGCTACGGCTTTAAGTTATGTATTTTACGTTACATTTTTTGTCATAAATATGTACTAATATTTACATATCTCTACATATTTATTTAAACAATGTTTAAAATTAAAAAAAAAACTCAGTTACAATAGCAGTTCAAAAATACAATATGAAATTTTATGTTCTTCTTCTTCTGGGTCACAATCCTAGGATTGGTCTGCACCAAACACTCGATCTTTCCATTTAACTCTATCGTCCGTCAGTCTCTTCATCTCTTTGTAACTGCTACAGCGCACGTCACCGATTATCTGGTCTATATATGTAGTTGTTTCTGGGGCGACCTCTACAGTTACACCCATCAATTATTCCTTCCTCTTCTTTCTCCTTCTTTCTCCTTAGCGCTTTTGTCCCGTTTCTATCGGGGTACGCTTTGACCATGATCCTGGAATTGGCGAGTCTGGTTATTACATTGAAGCGACTGCCATCTGACCTTCGTAACCCTTAGAAAGGGGAACCAGACAAATTGGATCATGGTTACACATAGCTAGTGATATAAATCCGCACATAGATTTTTTTTTTAAATCCAGAGGTGCGTGCCCCGCCCGGATTCGAACCGTCGACCTCACACATGTGAACCGACGACCTTACCGCTGGGCTATCACCGCTCGATTATTCCTTCCGACGATGGTAAAAAGCAGGCCTGGGTACCGGATGTTGTTGCCTATCCAAGTTGTTCTCTGTTGGGCAATTTTTTTTTTAAATGAATATATCCTTGTTAAACAAGTACATATACATCTTCCTACGTTCCCTAAAATAAGCAAATAAATGCTTGTGCTATAAGTGAACGAAATCGGTCGAGGCAGGATTCGAACTCGCGATCACTGGATTACTAGTCCAGCGCGCTAACCGCTTTGCCACCGACCCTTCTTTTCAATTATTTTCATAATTTGCCTTGTCTCTCCAACCCTACTTAGTACCTCGTCGTTGGTGATGTGTTCTGACCAGTGAACTTTAGCCATGCGTCTGCAACACCACATCTCAAACGCAGACAGACGTCCTGTTTCGCGTTGGCTGATGGTCCATGTTTCACAGCCATATAGCAGTACACTCTAGACAAGAGTCTGGACAAGAGTCTTTGTTATGTAGCATGGTTATATAACAAAGGGAACAACTATTGTCAGCAAATTCTCAATTCATAACAACACACACGACAAAACTACTAACATAGGACTTAATAAGTGGACCATGGGCTACACAATCATTCTATATAACAGCTTACAATGATTTAGTTATTAACATTATGTAACTATTGTACCACCTCGGAACAGGCCTGGCCTACTGAGGTGGTCCACACCAACCCAATTTATTTGTTATTTATTTAGTTTATTCAGTTGCTTCTTGGGCAACTAACAGGTACTATGTTAAATATTAATTTAACACGCACCCAATAACAAGTTGCCACATTCTGGAGACTTACGATATTAATCGTCTCACAGATCCAGACTGAAAACACAATTAAAAACTGTGTCTTCGCCGGGAATCGAACCCGGGACCTTTGGATCAGCGGTCAGATACCCAACCAACTGAGCCACGAAGCCCGACATGTTGTTATGTTGACCGATTGTTATGTTGCTTATATAAAATTATGTAATTTTTTGGAATATGTAATAAAAAAAATGTGATTTACAGATATTTAGGTCGAAAACTCCGAGCAATTCCACAAACGCAGGCGTCATTTTTTTTGCATGTATTTCATTGAGGCCATTTCCAACGCAAAGTCAATAAATTAAGTCCCCAAGATGTATGCGCGTCACGATAAGAAAGAGGCTTCTGATCTGACGCCAAATGATCAAAATGCTTTGTGCAATGTTAAATGAATTCACTGGGGCGACGTTGCCAGCCTAACGAATAATTTTCCATCCTTTACTTCTCCGCCGGATGACTTTTCCGAAGCATTACTTCTCTACTTGCCCTTGCGACAGTGCCGGCTCAAGTTACGGAGCATTAATACCATAGCACCGTCTGTTCTGAATCATGGAACCACAGACTTGTATTATAAATTTAAAATATTTATATGATAAGTGTAAGTGCAAGTTGTGTTCCTATTTTTAAGTTGATAATTTTGTAATTGAAACATTCATTTTTAATATATTATGTAAAAGATGGAATATTACAAAAAAATATTAACTCAAAATGAGTTTTAAAACAATTTTATTTTGGAAGAAATCTGACCAACACTTATTATGTTATCAAATATCTTTATCCAACTGTCGATTTGTTCAGGAGAACTTTGTTCTCTTAACATATCGACAATGTATCAAGCCAGGATACGCGAGAATTGTATGCAGAGGTCTACTTTTTTCACGGCTTTTCCAACTTTGAAGTCAAAAAACACCAACTTAGAGGCTTCGCATCATATATGTTCCATACACGGATTTACTCAGAATTCGGAGTAGAACATTTCGTGTGTCTGTGTGTCTGTGTGTGTGTCTGTGTGTGTGTGTGTGTCCGTCCCCCCCTTTTAACTTTTGATCCGCTCAATTTACAGAGCCCAAAATTTCAGAATATATAAAAAGTTACAGGCCTACAAAACTTTTATACTCAGAATTTTGAATTTTTGGTTCAATCAGGGGTTATCAACTTTTGAATTTTTATTTTATTTTTCCATATATCTCATAAAACCTTAAAAGCTAGAACGCTGAAAATTGGTACAAACATAGAAAAATACAAAATCTCAAATTAGTTTTTTCAAAAAAATTCCAGGGTTTCTCAAACATTTTTTATTAAGAAAAATATTTTTTTATGATAAATTTATGAGTTTAACTGCCTATATTTCCAAAACTTATACAATTATCGAAAAAAGCCGAAATACCCCAACTAGATAATTTAATTTTCTATAAAAAATATTAAAATTGTAGTAGAAGATCTCAATTTTTTTTTAACAATTTTTTTAAAAATTGAATTTAGTGACGACATCGCTTCATACATTTTGTATGGCAGTCGCCTATACACAATATGTAAGAAGACTTAATAGTTTGATACTTCATCTCCAAACATACATACCATCATGCTATTTTCATATTCTGGGTAGGAAAAAAGGAACTTCCTCCATACTATCCTATCTTGACATACATACCTACATATGTTGTATAGAAAACAAAATATCTGAAAATATTCAATAATTTGTATTTATGGGTTTATAGTTTGGTACATTTTCTTAATTCAACTATACATACTATCGGTATCGACAGTTGGATCTCATGTGTTACATGCAACTAGTATATATAATTCTTCTGTACGTGTGTATGTCACTGAACTCCTCCTAAACGGCTGAACCGATTTTGATGAAATATTTATAAAAAAAAACATGATTTTTTATAAATATAAATTATAATAGGTGGCGCTAATGTCGAATTGGCAATGTTTAGTATTTTCCATATGACAACACTAAGAAATCTGTCACTTGCGTCGTAGTTTGTTTTTTTTTGACATTTAAATTGATTTTCGTTCTGTTTCGGTATTATTCATATTTCAATTATATAGGTATATATGCATGGAATTTTAATTTCTGTTCACTGTTTCGTTAATATTCATATTTCAATTCGTTCGTTTCCGTGTCCAGACCATATATGCTGTATTGCAATTATATACGAAATGACAATCAACAATCAATCTAACCTCAAAGTGTTTAGCTGCTCATCGAACAAGAAAATGTAAGTTTGGTCAGCGAATAATAACATCCATAATATGATTCAAATATATGTTACATATATTTTTATATTTCACAAATAGTTCGGGCAGGACAACGTCTGTAGGGTCCGCTAGTTTAAAGATAAAATTTTAACACCGCTATGACTTAAAAAGTACTGAACCGTTCATTTTCAAATTTTGGTAGTAAGTTCGCATTGTGCCAACTTGGCGCTGATTAAATTTTCGAAGAAATCTGCGGCGTTACTCTTGACTTCAAATCCGATCGCAATTATGATTTTTTTCCTCAAAACCTACCTTTTTAATAGAGAATTATGCCGTAGGTATGGAGATTTTAATCGTAATAGTAGAAAATTCGATTGTAGGCAGGTGACAGGCAGGTAAGTCCTAAACGTAAATTCTTAATTGGAATCGGATCGAGTTTCAAGGCTGCTGATAAGTTCTTTTGAATTTTTTTGATTCTCAAAATTATCGTTACGATACTCATCTCTGACAGTCCTGAATACTTGAAATGAAAATTAAATGAAGTCATTCATTTTCCATTATTTACATATACATATATGTATATTACAACAGAAAAAAAGTAACTATGTATATTAAAAAAAACTTATTATAAATATACTATATGTACAATTGTTCCTATTTGGAAATTTTCTGCCTCGCTAGGCGAGTCTGTTCTGAGGCAGTACTTTTTCAATTTGGTCTAAGGTTACATGTTATTGAATTCAAAACAGAAATAATTAAACAGAAGAGAAAGATATACAGTGACCTCTCGGTAATTTAAACCCATATAATTGTAATAGAAAAGATGAATGGCACCAAGTTTTGGTAGAGATTTTAAGATTATGAAGGCACAGAGTTATAATTATATATTCCTTAGATCAAGAAATTAATTAAATCATAATATGTAGAAAAAACAAATGTATCTATACAGAGACACGCTCGATACGATTGAGTTCAATGATCTCATGACTCTGCCCTGTTCCTTAATAATGGAGAGTAATAATATAGGTGTTATTAAACGAAACACAGCCCTGTTTTTTCTCGCCGTATATACACTGACTTATCTTCCTCGCTCACGTTTCATATTAGACCTGTCTGAGTCCAAACGATGCCAATGACTTCACAATATTCTTGGTTGGGTGTCTTCCCTTAAATAATATTATGTTCTTCATACAATGTTCATATTTTTCCGAGTCATCAATATGCAAGATCAAAATTCAATTTACTCGATAGGAAACAAATGGGGTAATTTTTTTACATCACCAATATTACTTTTAATAGAAAGCTCGAAGAAATCTTTTGTCGATTGTCTGATTCTGAGCGGCGACGTTGAAATCTCCCGGTGTGTCTAGATATTGGAACTCATTTTGCAATTTTTTTTGCTCATCCATCTTTGTTAGTCTTCCTTTGTCATATCTACTCTTCGTACAGAGCAAGGCTCTTCGAACTCTTTATCCTAAAAAAATAATAACTGGGAATATAAACCTGAACATCGCATTTTGAAATCAAATTTCTCATATACATATGTTAAACAGTATGTTTCTAATAAAATAAAAGTATTTTCAACATATTAGTTATAATAATAAATACAATAAATAAGTGTTACACAATTTAAAAATCCAGAATAAATTCCCCTAACATAAAAATATTAGAAAAGCTACTTTGTTACAGCTTCTTCTTTGTCCTAGCCTTTGTCCCATTTTCTTGGGGTCGGTTCTCCTAGTCCTCATCCT
Source organism: Molanna angustata (assembly GCA_963576475.1). Classification (NCBI taxonomy): domain Eukaryota; kingdom Metazoa; phylum Arthropoda; class Insecta; order Trichoptera; family Molannidae; genus Molanna; species Molanna angustata. The sequence goes on along the minus strand of OY754978.1, from coordinate 22,558,159 downwards.
CCAAGTCCTTCTGTCCTCCGAACCAAGCCTTGCCTCCTTGGGACATCCATGTTGTCAATGGTCTACCTGGTCTTCTAGGCCCCATCTCTATACCCATCGTTATTTTTATCATATTATCCTGTGGCAGTCCCATAACTTTATTACAGCATTTTTTTTATTTCTCCTTAACTATTTATTATATCGTAGAGAAATAAGTTTTTTATGTGCTTAAATCAAAGTGAATAATCGATTGTTTTTTCATTGCACGTCAGCCCCCCTAGACAACGTGTCATTTAGCTCAAGAAAAGATAACCAATGCCATTCACGTGACAACTGTCACTTCCATACATTGAGTTCTTTTATTGAGCTAAATGACACGTTGTCTAAGGGGGCAGGTTTGATCTTAAAATGCAAAAAATCAACAAATTTTGGAATTCCGATAGTTTAAATCACGTATAAAACCTATTCCTGTTCTATTAGGAAGACGTGGAGTCAAAAGGAGGAGGTCTTCGTTCAGGAATGGACGGACATAGGCTGAAGAAGAAGATAAACCCTTTTTAACGCTTGCAATAGTAATCATTATTAACACGTAACATCATAGTGTATCGTGCGGTTTAAATATTATATAGGGTGTGTCAAAATAAAGTTTTTAGTGGATCGATTAAAAAAAAGTAAGCCATGTATCGAAAAAATGTTTATTAATTATTAAAGTACACAATTTGGGAATTTATTTCTTTAAAACAATATCGTCCAAATGTAGACCCTCGCGTTCGCAGAACTCATTTAATCGAACAGTAAAATTAATTATGACGGCTCGGCAGGACTCGGTGATGGCTACCATTTCGTGACAGATATTATATTTTTATCGGCGTAAAATTTAGATTCAAGATAACCCCATAGGAAAAAGTCCATAGGAGTTAAATCAGGACTGCGTGGAGACCAATTTATGTCACCTCTCCTGGAGTTCATTCGTGGCAGAGATGTATTGGACGTGTGTGACGTTGCTCCGTCCTGCTGGAACCATGTTCTTTGGTTATAGCCAGGAAAGTTTTGCAGTTCAGGCACCAAGAAGTCGTCTAACATCTCCACATAACGCTCTGAATACAAATATAAATTTTCTTTTGTGACACCTTGTATCATGTTTTCAGCGACTAGATTTAACGTTACATGCCCTCTTAGCCCGTCCTAAGGACTGACTCCTCCGCTTAGTTCCATGTCCCAGGTCCTAGCTAGCTCACTACACTAACATACTGTAGTTTACAATTAAAAACACATTGAATGTGGAACGAATTCAAAAACTGATGAGGGATCGGTCAGTTCCGAAGACGCTTACGTAAATTTGCAACCAATGTGTTAAATCTATGTAAAGCTATGTAAATTTTATAATGAATTTATTTTGTTTGTATTTACTTAATTGATTGATTAAAAAAATACCTACTTCTAAGTAATTCGCAAAATATAAAATAAAACTAATTTCCATTGGTGGCATGTTTATTTAACCTTTTAGGAAATTATTAAATTTAATATTCATCAAATGTAAACCTCGGTGCGGCGTTTGTTTATGTTGAGAAACTCAATTTTACACTTGAATCGTTCGCGAGATTTTCCATACAAGCCACACCCATTAATCTTGAGCCATAAAACCTACCACAATGAGAAGACCTTAAACAGTGTATTAAGATTAGCGATACGAGATATATTAAAATTTAAAATGAATTTTACATTGAACAATAATATATATGGGTATATGTTTTTCGTTAATTTTAAACCCAAATGTTTTCATTTCCCGTATCAATGAGACATCCATAAAGTGTTCGGACTTTTCCTTCTTTCAGACTGTAGTTCACTTGACTGTGCCATCCTTTTCATGGATGACCCCGACCTCTGACTCCATTCCTGTCATTCCTCCTAAATGGACAAACCATCTCAACTTGTTCATTTTCATTCATTTCATATCATATTTATTTATATTACATTATTTCCTTGTGACCTTATTTTTTGCCCTCTCATACATCGTCTGAGTACACATTATATCTCATTTTAACTTTATTTATTCTGCTTTCATACATCGTCTCATACACGTTCGTCTGTTGTTCAATTTCTTACATTTCTCTCTTTCAGAATGTCATTGATGGTCGAGCCATCCATTTCTTGGACGGACCTGACCTCTCATTCCATTCCTATCCGCATTAGATATTTTCTTCGTCAGGTGTTCCTCATTCCCATTTCCCATGAGGCCAAACCATCTCAATGTATTCACTTTCATTCTATTGGTGACATCTTTCATTATTTTGCATTATTTCGTAATGTCCTAATTTCTTACCCTGTCGTACATCGTCATGTTACATATTCTTCTCAGCGATCTCCTTCCCCCCACCATACCAAGTATAAGACGATCTATGAATATTGATGAGGCGATGATTGTGTGTCAGGATAGAAAAGTGTAGCTTTCGGTTATCTCTGTCTACCCCGTAAGGGACATGGCGTGATGGCATGTATGTATTTATTTTATAATTTATGTACATGTGTACAAAGGCAGGTTTATTGCCATAAGGCAATTTCTTCCAACCAACCCGAGCAACGTGAAGTCTGTAAGTTAAATTGGTACAATACTTATTTAATGAGAAATAAATTGATAAAAAAATTAAATAAAGGAGTAAAAAAATTACAAAGAGAAAAAAAAATGAAAAGAGAGTTAATAAAAAGAATAGTAAAAATAACACTGATCATAGCAATGAGGAAAAGGAGGTTACGGTTACGGAAGGACATAGAAGGAATTCAGAAACTATTTGACAAATAAAGTTTTTTTTAGTTTACCTTTAAATATTTGAATGGATTGAGATGACGTTACTTCATCACTTAGGCCATGTATGTATTCTGCTTTCATGCGATTTCTGCCGTTTCCAAGTCTCACTTGCATACGTCAAGGCTGGCACTTTTGAACAAAATATCCTATGATATCCTTATGATACTTGATCTGAGCTGGCACTTCTATTGGCAATTTTTTTAATAGACGAGCACTGCATTACAGCTAAAAAAAAAAATTTTTTTTCGAACAAAAATGAACAAATTTTTAACAGTCAACATGATATGGAGTACACATTCCGCTAAAATATGTAACATTATTCTTTATTATTTACCAATTCTCAAAGGATATTTGCAACCATCTCATAAAATCTATCCCCGTCCTTTTCTCGGTGGATTTACTTTGATGTCACAGTTTATCATTGTCGCAAATTACTTTGGAAAGAAATCTTCTTTTTTTCCATTTCCTCGACTTTTTATATTTTTTCTTGTACCATGAGTTTCAATCTTATTTATATTTAATTGATATACAAACAAGTGTATTACGGTGGGTGTACTGCCGCAAGACAAAGATTGGAAAGCAACAGATACAATGGTCTTAATAGTGAATGTATTCAATAGGTCAATGAACTAATTCAATCCAATGCGATACAAAATGTGTTTTTGACCAACACCCTGAATGATTATTTATTTATTTCACATTAACGGCTTAAAAGCCTATTAAAAAAACAACAAGTATACAAAAGATGAAAACTTCAAATTTAAATAAAAGTGCAACAAACATAATAATATTAACTATCAATTATGAATTTATAAGATTAATACTTCAATTTTAAATAAAAGTGCAACAAACATAATAATATTAATTATTTATTTATTTATTTTAAAACTTTCTGAGCACAAGTGCACAATGGCGGGCTTATTGCCAAATGGCAATATCTTCCAACCAACCATATACATTTAGTGAAAAACTATTACAATTATGGTATGTAGCAAAATTTTTATACAATACAAGCAAGAGCTATAAAGAAAATAAAACAAACAAAATGAAAAAAAAACATATAAGCAAAAACAATAAAGAAACGGAGGTGACTGGAGAGGGGGGGGAGACAAGGATAGGATAAGGAGACAAATTTATGTGTTATGTGAAAGGAAATGATTCCTCAGATTTCTTTTGAAAGTGGGAAGTGTTAATGAAACTCGAAGTTGCGATGGGATGTGATTCCAAAGACGAGCTGCCTGTACGGAGAAAGAGGTGGTGAAAAAAGAAGTATTGTGTACTGGGATACTGAGCGTTCTTTCAGTATTTGATCGAAGAGGCAACCCGTGTTCAGAGAGGAAGTGAAATTGATTTCGTAGATAAACTGAAACATTGGAGTTGATTAAGACCTTGTATAGAAGTGTGAGGGTATGTAGGTTCCTACGCTGCCTGATGGGCAACCACCTTAAAAGAGATCGGTATTCCGATATGTGGTCAAATTTTTTCAATTTAAAAATATATCGAATGCATGTATTTTGTAATCGCTCCAATTTATCTAAGAGTTCCTGATTAGCGTCTAAATAACATACATCAGCGTAATCAAGGAAAGGGAGTAATATTGATTGGCATAACGATATTTTGACGGAGAAAGGCAAGAAATTTTGCAATCTTTTGCAATTATCAATTTATAAGATTAAATCTTCAAATTTAAAATAAGTAGGTACAACAAACGTTATAATATTAATTATCAATTACAAATTTATAAGATTAAAACTTACACATACATACATACCATCACGCCATGTCCCTTGCGGGGTAGGCAGAGTGAACCGAACGCCACATTTTTCTATCCTGGCACGCATCCCTCGCCTCGTCCACATTCATGCATCGTCTCATACATGTTCGTCTATTGCTCACACTTCTAACATTTCCGTCTTTCAAAATTTCGTTCACATGGTCGTGCCATCCTTTTCTTGGGCGTCCCCGACCTCTCATTCCATTTCTTTCCGCTCTGTATATTTTCTTCGTCAGGCGCTCCTCATTCATTCTCCCCATGTGACCAAACCATCTTAATGTGTTCACTTTCATTCTAGTAATGAAGATTAAAACTTCAAATTTAAAATACAAGTACAACAACCATTAATATCGTAATAATCAAATAATAAGTATTAATAATAATAAGTATTAATCGTGTGAGACGATTAATATCGTAAGTCTCCATAATGTGGCAACTTGGTATTGGGTGCGTGTTAAACTAATATTTGACATAGTACCTGTTAGTTTCTCGATAAGCAATATTAAATATAAATAAACATATTAATTTTAATTATCAATTATAAATTTATAAGATTAAAACTTCAAATTTAAAATAGAAGTACAACAAATATAATACTATTAATTATCAATTATAAAACACAATATATAATTACAAACAAAATACAAAAACTAAAACACAACGATAAGATATAGAAGATTAATTTCACACTAGCGAGTATCTGACAATTGTTGCAATTTCTAAGAGATTCCTTTTTTCCTTTGTGAGATATCAAATCCAGAAAGATGTGCGCATTACAAATCACTCAAATTTCATCGCAATCAGATGGTTGGTTTAGGAACGTACACAGGACATTCATACAAAAATTCATTTTTTATAATATACCTACAGATTCAATTTAAATTTGTGCCCGACATGAAAACGAACTGACATTTTATTTTCAAATAATACTTAACTTTCCTCGATGAAAACGAATCCCTTCCATTATTTGTGACATTTAAACACCGAAGATACAATTTAATAATCTCAACTTTATGGTATGTATGTTGTTATTTTTATTATAAGTTAGCATCGTATTATTTTCCCAAATCTAATCCGCAACGAGGAACACGACGATGAAATTTACTCGAGAAGTAAGGGGGAAGTTACAAAGAAAAATATCTGATGTATTTTTTTTTTGAAAACTGTCAGTCGTCTTGACTGCCTCGAGAAATAAATTATACTTTGTTGTTTCTGTTATTTTATTTGTATACCCCTTGGCTTCACTCTCTTTCTTCCACTTATGTTTTTTTTTTGTTTCAATATCGTCTCTTATATATGTACGCATCGTGTATATCCATGTTAAATACACAATTTTACGGTATTTCAACGCTTTTTAAATAAATTGTAAATAAAATAGAATACAATAAAATAGATATAAAGATATTTTGAACAGAATTCTTGTTCTTCAATAAAAATCATATTAAGAAAAATATATATTATATTAGATAGATGGTAGCAGTAGCGGAATTGCTTATAGAAGCCGAAAATCTTGGCTTGCCTATAAATATTATGTTTATAAATTCATAACATAATATATATTTTTTTTTGTTTTATTGAAACCATACTACAAGATTAGAAAATCGAGCCGTTTGTAGATACGATGCTTGCTTTATGCATATGATTTTACAATATTTTTACGGCCACTCAAAGGAACAACGATGTTAAAAAAAAAATTACGACATTTCCCAATTTTCTTTCAGGGTTTGCCTAGTCCGAAGATTCTAGGCACGCCCCTGGATGGTAGATACAACTACTTTTGCTTCACTTAAATTAAATTCTTGATAAAAAAATCAACGATTCAAGTATTATTGAAATGTTTTTGTGAATAATAATAATAATAAATTTTCTTCATTTCGCACAAAAAAATCATTTATGTTTTACATGAATTCCATAGCATTGTGGATTATTTATTTAAAACACTTCCTTTCACACTGCGCAAGTGGTAAGTTTATCGCCATATGGCAATTTCTTCCAACTTACCAGTGTTTCCATCCTAGATAAATTTAAATTTGGTTGAAATTTGTTAAAAATTAAATTATTAGATATTTTAACGATACAAAAACAATCGTGAACAGAAAAGGCATTAAGAACATTACATAAAAATAATTACATAAAATAGGAACCTGCCTATAAATGTTCTAAGAACAAATATATTATTTTCTCATGTCGGCCTTCATGGCTCAGTTGGTTAGGTATCTGACTGCTGATCCAAAGGTCCCGGGTTCGATTCCCGGTGGAGACACAGTTTTTAATTGTGTTTTCAGTCTGGATCTGTGAGACGATTAATATCGTAAGTCTCCAGAATGTGGCAACTTGTTATTGGGTGCGTGTTAAATTAATATGTGACATAGTACCTGTTAGTTGCCTGAGAAGCAATATTAAATACTGGAGGACTGGAATATAGTTATTATTATTATTCAATCTTTTCACGGGTTAACCGGTGTAAAAAAAACTAAACAACGGAGGAGTTCTCAAGTTGATTAGTTATTATGTATAATGTTTATGGTGGTGATAACAAGAATTTTCGAACTATCGAGCATGTGTTTATAATCACACTCTTTTGAATCTGTGTGATTATAAAATTTGGCAGATCAAGTTTCTTAATAGATTCATTTATATTTTTTGGTACAACTCCTGTAGATGATATAATAAATGGTATTATTGTAACTTTATTTTGTCCCCATTGGGTTTTGATCTGTTCTGCTAGAGGGAGGTATTTTTGAATTTTTTCTGTATATTTTTGTTCTAAATTTGTTGTATTAGGAATAGATATTTCAATTAAATGGGTTTGATTTGTATTTTTCTCAATCTTATTATTATTATTATTAAGTATTATTATAAATAAATAAATAAATAATATTTCCATTTTATTTTAATTTCGTCTTAACACCAAATAAACCTGAATTCAAAATATCGTTCGTATATTTTTTTCTTTGTATTTTTTCTGTGTGTATTGCTTATCCAAAACAACTTCTCTTGATATAATAACTGATTCCCATAGATCCGCAGTTTAAAGTTATCTTTATATCTGCTCACGTTTTTGGCTCTTTTATCTTTGTCTGTGTTTGTTTTAAACTGTATTTAGCAATAATAAATGTTATTTATTCAGAGCTGTTGGATAAGAATGATCATCATCGTGTTTAAGTAGAAAATAGATATAAATCTAAGTTTTGCCTCGTATATTTTTACAACGTGTGAAATGTAAAAATTGTCATCATCGGCGTTAAACGAATTCGTTTCGTTTCAACTTAAAATACTTTCTTTTTGAGTTCCCTTATCAATGGATTTTTTTAATGTACTATATATTTGTATAATGAGTACTTAGAGTTGTAGCCAAACATCTTGAACTTTTAGCCGAGGAGGGGGGCGATTTGCACGTAAACCAACGAAGCAATATGACACAAATTTGCTCTCTGCGCAACCGGAAGCTCGTTCAAGATGTTTGGCGAAAAATATAACAGATCACCTGAAAATAGGACATTATTACTATTGCCATCTATGAAGTAACGAAAAAACCTTTTTTGTAACGCCATCTATTAAGAAATTGGTCTATTTGTAAACAATAAAAGCAACAGTCCTTATAAATGCGTATTCTTCTTCTTTTGTTTCAATCTTGAAGATTGGTTGGCAGCATTAAATTGATGCATCTCCTCCTCCACTCCGCTCGGTCTTCAGCGACTCTTTTCATCTCCGTGTAAGAGGTACAATGCATGTCGCGGCACACCTGTTCTAAATACTCCCGGCGGGGACGCCCTCTGCCAGTTGTACCCTCAACCATTCCCTCTAAGATGATATGTAGGAGATCCTCGTGTCGCAACACATGGCCTATCCAATTTGCACGCCTTTTCGATATGGTGTTTGACAAGTGCCTGGTTTCCTTAATTCTGCTGAGAACCTCATCATTTGTTATATGGTCCCTCCAAGATATGCCAAGCATTCGGCGATAGGTCCACATCTCGAAGGCATCCAATCTTTTGCGTTCTCTTTCACCTATGCACCATGTCTCACAACCATATAACAAAATACTCCATACAAATGTCTTCACTAGTTCCTTTCGGAGTTTAAGGTCCATGTTGTTGGACTCGAACATCTTGGATTTTTTGTTGAAGGCGAGTTTTGCCTGGTGAATGCGACTGTCCACCTCTCTACTTGAACGGCCATCCCATGTGATTCTACTCCCTAGATACACAAATTCTTGCGTATTATGCAATTAAAATATTCGTTTTGTATACATACGTATTCGTCTCGCAAACGATGTTCGTCTTGCATTCATTGTCGATAACGACTATCATGTTCGTTTGCATTATCAAAATACCTACAGCACTACAGCGCAGCGGCGTCGTATTAAAACATCACTTGAATATAATTATATTATTATCGTTAGTTAGGTTAGGTACCCCCAAGTACTATAAAGTCTTCAGACACTTGGAGCGATAAGGATGTGTTTCGCTACATTATAATTTTCTTTAATAATATTCCCCATGTCGTTTATTGCCGCCTCCTTCCCTCGCTCATTATTATTTCGTCCATTGTAAAGCGTATTAAGCTGTGGTGAAACTTATTGTTTAAAATAATAAAAATCATTTTACTCTTTACATCATGTAGGTACATACCTAATATGTATCAGTGGATATGCTTGTGATCTCAGCGGTATAGCCTCACTTGCACCAACATTTAAAACAAATTGTTTTTTTAATGTTGCTTTATGTTTTTAAAATATAATATTTCATTTGTCAATCAAGTTCTGTGCAACATAAATACTCTATAAATAGATTATATAAAATACTGCAACATATTGAAGTGGAAAGGTGTGTCCGGACAGGTAACGTAAGTGACTATCATTGCACGACATAGAGTAAAAAATACTATAATTTTCGTTTCACCGTTAATTTAAATAGCACTTACCGGTATCAATCAGTCTATCGAACAATGAAACGAAAACATTAATGTTTTTTAGTCCTCACTACCCCAAGGGGATATATGTAGTGGGGAGTTATGTAAACGCAATGTTTACGGTTATTTTTGTATTGTAGATTAACAACTAGTATCATACTGAGATTGTATTCATGTTTCATCACAATGTATCTGTATGTGTGATGTGTAGGTACTATGTGCTATGTACGGCATGTTTATTCTACTTCAACGATTATAACTCTAAATCCTTAGATATCATCTTTTTAATGAAAAAAAAATCATCGAAGTCGGTCAACGTGGTAAAAAGAAATCGCTGAACATACATAAAAGAGAAATAAAAAGGTTAACCTCCTCTGTTTTTGGAAGTCGCAAAACAATTTTCAGAACACAAATGTTGATGATAATAGTTCATTTTCGAAATGTATTTATTCGTTATAATATATAGGTAATATCATTTACTCCGCTATTAACTCCTTCAAGGGTAATATATTTTTATAAATTTAAACTGACAACTAACAGGTATTATGTCAAATAACATTAATTTTACACACAACCCAATAACAAGTTGCCACATTCTGGAGCCTTATGATATTTATCGTCTCACAGATCCAAACTGAAAACACAATAAAAACTGTATCTCGAACGGGAATCAAACCCGGGATCTTTGACTCGGGATTCATATGTAACCAACTGAACCACTTGGGCCGACAAATAATAGTAATAATAAACACTTCCTTGCCCCCTGTGCAAGTGGCGAGTATATTGCGATATGGCAATTTCTTTCGACTAATCAGTGTTTCCAACCCAGAGAAACAATATTTGCGTGAGAAATAAATAAATCGGGGATCGAACCCATGACCAACTGTACCACGGCGGACTTTTCCATTTTAAAATCACCAAATGCCTCTAAATACCATGTCAATGTTGATAAAACTGTAACCGTGAGTGTTCCCAGAACCAGAAAGACTGTTGCATTATTAACAATGATTATTAATTTATTTATTTATTCACTCATCCCCGTCAATCTCAGCTGGCTGGAAAGTTTGCCGTTCATCTCAACAAATAATAATTATAAAATGGCGACGGCGAATCCACCACTCGTGGGCGGGAGGGAGACAAATCCTTTTATTTTACTTAATCGTTTTTTCAACACTACATACTTGCCATCTGTCACGCCGCATAGCTATTTGCACCGCCTGCACCGATTCGAATCATTCATTATTCAAAGTAGCTACCCATCCTATATTTTTTTTATTTGCACACTCTGGCAACATTTTTTAATCGATTGCGTGGGATTTGCCGAGCGAGTTTGATTTAAGGCCGTACGGGCACTGAGAATTTTTAGCGATTGTACCCTCACTTTTCGTACTGAAGTAGAAGCGGTAGGGTTCGTCCCGCCATTTTGTACGATCTGAATAGCGCGAAACAGGAACGACGTTATCGACAGTATGAATTACAATAAGAATAGACAAATTCAAAAATCTAAAACAGTCAAAGTGTTTACATCATAATATTTTAAATATTTTTGCTAAACTATAGTTTTACATCTAACAAATTGGACTGATAACGAGGGAATCCCGCAAATTTTAGTAATTTTTTTAAAAATATTTTTTTTAGAAAGAATGTCCTTTTTTCAATTTTTTTTTTTTTCATTGATAGATAATTTTTAAACCCTCAAACATAACGCTGCTTTTTTGTCGAATCATGACCTGTCTCTTCGATACTAATGTGAGATATGAGTACAAATTTATATACCTACCATCACCGTTTTATGATTCACTCCAAAGGAACACTTGCGTAATAAATTGTTGGATCTACGAAATAAAACCGTCCTAAATATTTCTTCACTCCACGTTTTTCAAAGGGTTATTTATTCCATAAGTCCGTTTACAGTAAAACTCAGAACCCGTTTTATTGGCTATATCCGATATGATGAACATACCACATTTAACATTCACTCCAATGAAGTTCATAGTTTTAATGTTAATATGAATTCAGCAAGACCATGGTATTAATTTAAAAAGAACATTTTGTTTACGATTCTACATATTTGTCAATTAATAGTTGAACAAAAATAGCGAACGTCATTATCTGCATGAGGTTATAAAATATGTGTTTTTGAGTGTTCCACCAGTATTAGGTTGGCTGGAAGACGTTAATTTATTAACGAGTCCGCCTTTTGGCTATTATAATATTTTCTTTTGTACATGATGTTTTGTTTGAATTTTATTTTAGCTTTTTTTAACGGCGCTGGCCGATTAATAACAATTAAGAACTACAAATAATAACACTCAATTACTATTATTACCATTATACACTTCCTCAAAAGAATTAGCAGATCAATGCGTAAATTGTAAATTATTTAAAAGAGCAAAATAAAATGCAACAAACTCATCATCAAGCTTTCAATTGGGAATAGTTAACCCATCCAGATAATTAACATATTAAATGATTACGGTCTGAGGAAGTCTCTATACTATCTATCAACCCTACTAATTCCCGAATATTAACGTTTAAAAAATTTTACGATTCTACATTTATTCATTATCGTTTTTAGTACCGTTTTTAGTACAGTATCGTTTTTTGCATTTTTATTAAGTTTTTCGATAAATCTAAAATTTCTAAATTACGGATTAACGATTTTGAAAAAATGCCAGTGGCTGAAATAATGAACGGTAATATTATTATTTTACGAGAATGCCTGAATTTTAGATAATAAAGTTTTATTATTATTATTAACGAGTACAGTTGTCAGCAAATATCTTGAGAAATTACGTGGGCTGCTCAGAGCGCAAATTTGATGACGAAAAATCTCGAGTTATTTACCGGAAACTATACCAATGTTTACTCTTTGAACCCTGCCTCACATCATTTTCCCACAAATTGAATCATCAGCTGTCACAAAAGACTTTTGATTGCAGGTCCGCTATTATAATAGTGTATTGTTTTGTTTCCTTTCAGTGAAATAGGCCGCTATGCATTTATGAGATCGGGCTTTTGGTGGGCGGGACACAGCAGGTGATATAGGGCAGTGGACAGTCTGAGATGGATCTGGCCATGCTACTACTTCTGCTGCTGGGGCTGCTGACGGCCGCCGCTCCGATCCACGCCACCAACACGCAGCAACACAAGACCAACAATGCCCCCGCCATATACGACAGTGACTTCGCCTTTGACAACAATGACGAATTACAGGTAACGCATCCATGTTTGTTTACATTCGAAATAATATGAACTTTTTTTGAGATCGTTATTTGTTTACATTCGAAATTCAAATCACCCATTCTCAGATTCTATCGTATAATATGAACTTTTTTTGAGACCCGTTTGAATGGGTGATTTGAATTTCGAATGTAAACAAATGGGTCTCAAACCCATTTGTTTACATTCGAAATTCAAATCACCCATTCTCAGATTCTATCGTATAATATGGACTTTTTTTGAGACCCATTTGTTTACATTCGAAATTCAAATCACCGATTCTCTTATTGTATTGAGTATTATTATCTTTGTTGTGATTCATATTTGTTTACATTCGAAATTCAAATCACCGATTCTCTGATTGTATCGTAACTTTATTGTGATCCATGTTTGTTTACATTCGAAATTTAAGTCATCCATTTTCTGTTTCTATTGTATAATGTGTACTTTTTTAATATCATTATTTGTTTTCATTGGAAGTTTAATCATCAATCTCTGATTTTAATTCAATTTTGTTATATACTTTATTGAGATCCAGTGCAGCAAAATTTTTGCTTGCTTTTAAGGATATTTGTTTATATCGATTTATTTAAAGCAATTCTCATGTAGAGAGTGCATACAACTTGAGAGTGCATCGTCTTGATGTTTTTGTGTATATGACGTATAACGGAATGGTGTTCTTTGACCAGCCCAAACTTTAAATTCAATCATATTCATATATTATGTGAAGTGATGATTATGAATAGGTACTTTATTTTCGAATGTTTGAAATGTATTTGTGTTAAATTTATGATGAAACACACTCAAGTGAGCCACAGATATTATATTAGAACCCAACCTAACAGAAAATTAGTATAATTAGTCAAAATAATGTACCTTATTTATATATATTTTTTGCATAGAGCTATTTTCACCGATATAATTAAAATGTTCCCTACTTCTATAGGTCGAATTGGGATTGAACCACAAACAGAATGATGAGGATTGTTCAGTAAAGAGGTTATGGGGTGTACCAGATATGCCAGCATATGTTGGTCGGATGTTCCAGTTGCACATTCCTAAGGAAGCATTCTCTGGAAAAGTTACGGGTTATGAGGTACTAGAAGTTTTTGTTCAAATTCCTGTTTTCACCTTATACCTATTTATATTTTATTATTTTTGTTTATCTTTGTTATTGTTAACATATTAGCTTTGATGTCAAAAACACCAACTTAGAGACTTCGCAGCATGGATTAACTCGGAATTCAGATTAGAACATTTAGTGTGTGTCCCCCCTTATAACTTTCATCCGCTTAATGCACAGAGCCCAAAATTTCAGAAAATTTAGAAAGATAATTTTTCAAAACTTTTATACTCAATTTTGAATTTTCGTTTCAGTCGAGGGTTATCAACATATGAATTTTTATTTCATTTTACCATATACCTCAAAAACTATAAAAGCTAGAATTCTGAAAATTTGTGTAAATATAGAAAAATACAACATCTCAAATTCTTTTTTATGAATAATTTCCAGGGTTTCTCAAACTTTTTTTACCAAGAAAAACTTATTTTTTTGTGACAAATTTGTGTGACTGCCTATAATTTCCTTCTTTTAAATATCGCAAAACCCCAACTAGATAATTTGATTTTCATTTAATAGTACATACATTATAGTAGTACATCACAAACTTTTTTGAATATGGCTGTATACACAATATCTATGGGGTCTCTATATTGTTTGATACTTAATCTCCATACATACATACAAACCATCAAACTGTTTACATATTCGGGGTAGGAAAAAAGGACTGACCTCCACACTATCCTATCTTGACATACATGTTCAATAATTTGGATATAAGGGTTTATTATTTGGTATGTATTCTTTAACTATACATACTATCGCCATTGACAGTTGGATCTCATGTGCGACATGCAATTAGTTTTAGTAAAAATTGGTTAGTTTCAGAATACATAATTGATTAATGCACTTTCCTTCATGAAACGTTCCTTGCTACGTCGATCCATTGTTCTTTTGTTCAGGTGGTCGGTTCGGAAGGAACTTTACCATCGTGGCTTTGGTTGGACTCCCGACATGGAGTACTCCGCGGTATTCCTGGTCCATACGATCGCGGTGAACACCGACTTGTGGTCACTGCTCTGTCCAACCAGTTTAAGAAATCACACTGCGAACGTGCCATTGATGTATTCACTATCGAGGTATGCATATAATTAATACTAACCCAAATTTTCAATTTATATAATGTGAAATTGTTATAAAAATATGTTCAAATATACCTTATAGGATTACACTTCCTATTTATAATTTTGTGATGTTTTGTGGTGAAAAAAAATAACACATTTTATAATAACAGATCATTTTTGTATACCAAGCTAAAAACAAAAGCTTCTCAAACTGTCCACGTTTTTCTTTATCTTATTCGCACACATCAATTTAGACCAGTATGATAGAAAAAGACCATCTTCGCGTGGGACAAATTATTTTGGGAATCGTTCTGCTGTGGGTGACTTCAGACTTAGCCAAGTTACACCGTAGCCTAATAACAGAATGTCATAATCATTACTTGGATACTTGTTCCTAAACAATTGATTGTTGCGACTTGAAAATTTTCAGTCCCAATTTGAGAAACTGAAGTCTTGTAATCTAAACCATAAAATATGGCCCACTTTCAACCAAAATTTTGCTAAATTTAGTTTGTCAATCGACAATTCTTGATAGAACTCCATTGTATGTAGATATATTACAAATATAAAAATATACTTGGCATTAGTTCTATTGAAATTTATTTGATTATTGATGCGTTTTGTGCAAGGCACATCATCAGAATTTTTTTAAATGTTGTAATTTTCTCAAGGTAACTATGAAATAATTTCATATATAAATTATTGTTTCACGAGTCTGTGAATGTTTTGTGATAGTCCGTATTAATAATATTCAATTTGTTCTCAGGTGAAGGACAAAAGAGAATCTCCATTAATAACTTCGTATGGGGACCACCAGTGCCATATAGGTGATGATGAGACGAGATTGGTTATCATTGTTGGAAGACCATTCCATCAAATAACACCTAAACAGAGACTGAATGCAATCATCAAGATTTCTAAATTCATGGGATTGGATCACGTAATATTATTTTCATATATTTAATATAATATATATTTACTTCATTATGAATGAATTCATAGAGTTTTACATTTCAGTTATTGATTGTTCTAGATCGAATTGTCACATCATGTATAAGCACTGTTGCTTTCAATGTTTACAAAACAATTTCTCAATAGATGGCGTTACAAAAAAAAAAGTTTCTTCTTCACTTCATAGATGGTGATGGTGTTTCAGCTTATTTTCAAACGAACAGATTTTCATAATTAAAATTTATAGAACTTTCAAAATTGGATTGATAGGGAACTCAATAATTGATGAACGTTTCACAAGCGTATAAAGTGATCACATAAACCAGACGATGACAGGTCGTAAGCCCTGTAGGTGCCTTGAGTTCCTGGTTCTCCTATGATATTCCAACTTTGTCACTATTGAGATGTTAAAAATTGTCATAAAATTGTTTTAAATTGAAACTAGCAGTCTTTGAATACAATATACAAAATGAGACTTCCTGACAGTGGACAATGATACCAAGAGATAAACCTGAAAGTAACTAATGTGAAGAATCAAATCACCAGCAATGGGTTTTTTGACTCAGCTTTGACGTTAGTGAAGACTTTTTATTTTATTTTTTAGAATGCCTTCTTAATTCAACCTCATGAAGTATCTGAAGACAAAGGAATAAGTCATGATGAGATACTGATGTCAGGATCTATTGGTGGTAAAAAGAAGCACTTCAAAGCTTCTTCTGAGATTGAACTCACAGTGAGTATTTTTATTAATTCTCCGTATTACATCTTAGTTTCTTCTAAATAACAATTTAGATGGATGGTGGCAGTGCGCTCAATAAACGATTTCATTCAGCTATCACAAGCATTTATGACATATTCTTTTTTAAAAATAATAATAATTGTCTACATACGTTTATCTTTTTTTTTATTTTTATATCAATATGACATAATAATAAAATCGATAGAAGGTTGCTTTGTCTTCGTTATTACAACGAAATAATTGATTTTGTTGAAAACACATTACATTTTTAAAATGGATTCCAATCATCTACAAGGTTTTATTTTTGAATGATCGCTCAAAATCTGGGGGGCAAGTCCGGTCAAACAGCAGATGAAAACCCTCTATTAAGATATCCAATTTTTTAAATTTTATCGTGGATTACCATCACAGTGTATGTAGGTTACCATGGAACAAGACTTGCCCTGCAGATCTTAACTGAGAGATGAGCTTTGATAATTTACATTGATTTTTTGTGGTCTTCAGCGATCCACATCACCTAAATATGCATTTTTAATTGACACAGCCTTGTCAACAAATCTATTTACTAACAATGACTTTCAGTAAGTTTTATCATTATAATAATCATAAAAAAGTCTTTATAATAGCATAAATAAAATGAATCTTCACACAATCTGTATTTGACTTTATTGGACTAATAATAATAGACATGTATAGTTATCGCCAAATAACTTAACTTTTAGCCGAGAAGGGGGGCGATTTGCACGTAAACCAACGAAGCAAAAATATACAAATTTACGCTCTGCGCAACCGGAAGCTCGTTCAAGATGTTTGGTGAAAATTATCCAATATAATTGTACTTTTACTTGAAGCAATTTACTATGTCATTTTTGATGTTGAGACTCTTTTCTCCTCTAGTTTCGTTATTATCAACAGCTAAGTGTGGGGGAACAATGTATACTCCTACTCAATGAAGTACAACATTCGTTCGTTCCCCCATGCTTAGCGTGTCAATAAAAACTATGGAACTTCACGTGAGTCCGAATGTAATAGTATAATTTAAAATGGTCTTCTCTGCAGGTCGGTTGCAATGGTATCCTATGGAACAAACACAGCATCATAGTGCATCAGATGAAACAACAGCTCATAGACGGAACAGTCTCGGATGTGATCAACCTTCCCGTCAGCGGATGGAAAGTTGTCAGACACAAACAAAAGCCGCTCCTGAGGAAGCAGAGACAAGTGGCTGAAGGATCGACATACGATGATGGCGAGGTTGACGACGAAGACTATAACAGCGGCTACGAAGACGAATATGACTATGAAATAACAGACAACGCCGAGGTGAGGATCAAATTCTTTCATTTTGTTTTTTGCTTTTGCCTTGTTCTTTTTAATCACACAAAATTATTACAGGACACATCTTGTAATTCAAAAGTTTTACTGTTGAGTTAAATACAATTATGAGAGATATTATTACAAAATATGCATTGAATAGTTTAGAAAAAGTATTCATAATTATTTTGATATTTTATCCTATGCGTTATTTGTGAGTTGGAATAAAAATATTTTGTACATATTTCATTTTTGTAATTTTTTGTGTGTATGCATTTGCGTGTGTTTTTCTTTTTATTGAATAAAATCCAGCACTAGGTATCTTATTCAATATTCAGTGACTTCGTAAGACTTTGTGTTTTTGCTTTATAATATTGCAAACCAATTGTTTTCTTTGTCAACTAATAATTTAAATCATAAACTAGATAAATATAGGATTCATATTCATTTAAATTAATTTTTCCATAGTTTGTCAAACGGATATTTTAAATTGTAACGTTTTACGGTCATAGTGATGATTAAAGTAGCTTAATATGACAAAGAAGACAAAATCTACATATGTTTCCTTTTACTCAACAAAGATTAAAGTCAATTACATGTTCAGGTATTATCTTCAATGCTCGACTCAAATGATTGTTGTACTGTTCAATATCGTATAGTGATATTGTATTTGTATCAAATGTTGCTTTGTGTTCTTTGTTGCTTTTTATTATTTTTTTATTTTCATTGTGTTGTATGCAAAATCGGTCAACGGAATGTTGACAAAAAATTTTAATTTCAAAATTGTTTTCTTTTTGCACAATTTACCCAAATGACTCACACCAAAGTATATGTACGCTTTTTTTATGAACAGATTCATTCAAATCAGGCTAACATCCTATTTGAATGAACGTTTAAAATTGCTTGAATTAGATTCACTTGGTCGGTTATAAACAAATGTATATTTTGGCATCGTAGAATTTAGAAATATAAACACTATTGACTTATCATTTATTTGATCTCTTCTATTACCGCTGCTTTAATTGTCACTATGGATGTGCTCTTAGGAGGACTACTTGGTCACTGATTCCTATGAGGATTATTATTATGAAATAGCAAATATTACGGAGGTGAGATTCAGATTTTATTTAGTTTCCTGCTTCTGTCTTGTGTTTTTGACCACACACAAAATTACTGCAAAACATTTCAAGTCTCAATTTCTCTGTGACTCACATTATCAGATAGATTCATAGTATTCTTCGACAAGTCAACTATGCACATATTTTTAGTTCAAATAATAATTTTACATTACTTACATATTTCAAAATGACAATAATTCATGTTTGATATTAATTATAAAAGGCTGGTTGTAGGTAGGACAAATGATATCTTGTGTCTGTGTGAATGTGATGTATTTATAAAAATGTGTTTACTTACCGAAACCACACATACTGGGTCACTCTATTGACCTTTCATTGATGTCACATTGTTTGGTGAAATTGGTTTAGAATATCCAATTGAAGTTTTTATTGTTCTATAAGTTCTATCTATATCATTAACCTTTAAGGTCACATACCAATCTGATCTATTGTGTGTGATTTTTGGTAATGCCGTTTTTAATATAATTCTTACATGATATCTACTAAGCAGATGATGATTTTTTGTAAATATTCTTATGTTATTTGCTAAACCAAACCAATATATAATTGTTTATTTAGAAAATGTATGGACTGCCTACAATATTGTTTAATTCCTAAGTATGGTATTTATTGAGTACAAATTGAACCTTCCTTTTTAGAACAAAACATTTATCTAAGTGCACAAAATAATCATAACATAGAATATTGTGTTAGGTTGTATGAAATCCTATGTAAAAATAAAAGTACACTGAAAAACTCTTTTTAAGTTGAAAAATACTTTTTCTATCAGTTTGTTTTTTCTTTCTTCAATAATCTTTTCACTCTTTTCTGTCTTGTATTTTCCTTTTGATTTTGATTTGATTTGAGTGGTGTTTTTATTTCTCGCAGTATTCTTGTTAGAGAAGTTTTTTATGATATCACAATAAAATTATAAAACAATCTTCCAACGTATTTGAAATAATTAAAAATTGTTCAACAATATTAGTGACTTGTGTAGGAATGTCTTTTGTGTTGTTACACGGGTGTTTTAAGCTCTAACAAGGATATGCGACAAAATGGAACGATCAGTTAGGTTTAATTAGGCACCATACTAATTCTAATGGCATGCGTGATGGTAGGTCGACCCAGCTCCTCCCATCACCTCGACCTCCCCTGCTCCACACCCCCCTCCCACACCGCCGCACCATCACAGACATCATCACGGAGAAACGCTCACTTCTCTTCCCAAGGAACCGACTACGCCCAAAGCCGACACATTCGACTTCCCAACGTTCATCAACATCAACGTGACGCCTGAAACAGAAGACGACTCATTAGACAAAGAAGTTGAACGACTGACTGTCGGACCGACGCTATTCAGCACAGTAACAGAATACACGACCCCTATACAGACAGTCCAGACAATGGCAACATCTCCCGCTCCTGTAGATATCCCGCTACCAGAAAGTGAGATATTCCCAACCGACAAGGTAACCACATTGGACGGCACACCCCAGATGGAAACGGAAGCCTCCAGCACACCCCTCCCCTCCCCGCGAACCGAAGCCCCTGTCACAGTGGGATATGACTACTCGTCACGCTCCACGTTTGCCACGCACACGACGCCAACAATCGAAGACACAACTACATATACAACTATTGCCATTACCGAACAGGTTCGTCTCTGATTAACATGTTATCTTGCATGGATGTTGTCGATGTCACCCTACGTACATTCCATTTTTCCCATCCGTTATTTTGTGAATTTTTTGTGTCTCTTGTTGCACCGTGACGCATGATGCATGTATTTGTTGCATTTTTGAACCCCATGCTCGCTTTGCAAGCTGTTGATATAAAAATGTTACATTGTACAATTGTAGTAACTTTTACAGTATCAGCTCGCATTGTGAATTTAAGGCTTCATAGTATACCTACATATATAATTACATAATTATTTAGTGATGAATCCTAAATAATGTATTAAACATATGTATATATATTATATTTATGGATTCTACATTATTTTGAGTGATATCTATGATTTTACAGTTTATAGTTTTATTTATTTCAGGATTGTAGAGGAATATTGTCAAACCTGGGAGGCGAGTCCTGTCAAACTGTGAAATCAAAACCCTCATCATTACCCATATCATGGATGTATATATCCATGATATGGGTAATCATGAGGGTTTTGATTTCACCGTTTGACAGGACTTGTCCCCTAGCGTAGTGCTATGTTAGTTTTAGTCACTTTGAATGCATTCAAAATTAGTTTTCTTAGAGAGCTTCTCACAATGTAAACAAATGTCTTTACTATTATTTGTTTAACATTGTCAGAAATTCTGTAGTATCACTCTTTTGTTATACACTATTTTTGAGCATATTTTTTTATGTAGTATCATTAGTATAAGTATCATCTTATTGATCATGAATATTCTCCTGATGGAAAATTCTCTATCAATTAGTTATAGATATATAAATAGTACTTCTTGGACATAGAATGTGAGTAAAGGATTCTTAAGGCCATGCGAAAGGCTTCCAAAGAAACACTGCTTTAGAAAGATGTGTTTCTCAATCTGTCTAACCCAACAAATATCTCCTGCAAGATGTTTTATGGATTGTAGCTTTATTATTGAAAACATTCATTATTTTTTCATTATTTTTTTTAAATTTGTATGATTCTATCAATTTTGCTTTTACGCATAACGATTTATACTTAAAACAAACATTAAGTGTGTCAAATTTACTAAACTAATTCTAATTATTGGACCTTAGGAATTTAATGTTATGGTCGCAGTAGCGTGATATATTTATATCATCATCATCATCAAAAGTCCCAATCCTATGGATTGGTTTGCAGAAGAAGTCTACATCTCGCTTTCCACTTCTCTCTATCCTGTGCAGCCCTTTTCAGCTCAACATATGTGGCGCAGTTCATGTCCTCGCACACCTGGGCCAAATATTCCCGTCGGGGGCGCCCCATGTGGTTTGTCCCCTCAACCATTCCCTCCATTAGGTCATGTAGGAGTCCCTCGTGGCGCAAGATGTGCCCAATCCAGCGAGCACGTCTCTCGGAGATGGTATTGAGTAGGTGTCTGCCTTCTTCAACTTTGTTGAGAACCTCGGCATTCGTGATGTGGTCCCTCCAGGAAATTCCCAGTATTCTTCTGTAACACCACATCTCGAAAGCCTCAAGTCTAATTCTGTCTCTTTCGGTAAGACACCATGTCTCACAGCCATACAACAGTATGCTCCACACATATGTTTTTGTGAGTCTCTTACGGAGCTTCAAGTCTAGGTTGTTTGACTCAAGGATCTTCGACTTCTTGTTGAAAGCCAGCCTTGCCTGATGTATTCGGCTGTCAACTTCTTTCCTTGTTCTCCCATCCCAAGAGATCCTACTTCCGAGGTACACGAACTCTTTTGTGTTTTTCAATGTTTCTCCGAACATTACCACATTAATTTGCTGCTCCTCACGGCCTACAGTCATCACTTTAGTCTTATTTTTATTAATTTACATATTAAAATCCTTGTTCAATTATATCAAATAGTGTAAAATTTATTTCGATCCCATTCAAAAATCAAATATTTGATAAATATCCTAAAGCAAATTAATAAAATTCAACACTTTTTTGATATTGTTTATTTGTCATTATTGTGTGGAATGTATCCTCCGTGTAAAAATAGAATTCAGTTACATGTTTATCTGGTATTTTAGTCAAATTGATAATGTAGGTGGAGGCGCATGGTTAAATAAAAATAAGATGTGAACAAATATTTTGTAATATAATTATATATGTTTTAGAGTAAGTATATAGTCAATATTAACTAAACAGTATTATGTAACCATGTTAAAAATGTCTTTAGGGTTCATTACATTCAATAATATATCAACTTGATTCATAAAATCCAAAACCATGAGATCAGAGGCGGCTCGTGATTGAAATTATAGGCAGTGCATATTTACATAAACATAATATGTACCTACATTCATCTACATATTTCTTACGCAATTCTTGCTTCTGTGGGTTTTAAACACTGTTAAGTTGGAAGAATTGCCAAATGCCACTCAATTCGCCACTTATGCAGGATGCAAGGAAGTATTTATTATTTTTTGACAAATTTATTTTATTACCAGCAGGAAAAAAGTCCAATCTATGCGTATATAGTACCTATATGTTATCATAAAATAGTTGATTGTATTTTTTTTTCTCAAGCAATTTAAATGTACTTATTCAAATATTAATTTAACACACACGTACCCAATAACAAATTGACACTTTCTGGATACTATCGATATTTATCGTCTCATAGAGCTAGACTGAAAACACAATGAAAACTATATCTGATCTGGAAATATAACCCGATCCTTTATATTACTCTATAAGTTGATTGGAATGAATTGCCTAATGGCAATAAGCCTACCAGTGTGTAATAAATTTGCATATATTATGTACCAAGGGATTAATAAAAATTAAATACACAAGCGAGAAATTCAAAATTATTGTATTACAAATAAATTACTACAGTAAGATTTTATAAGTTAATTTTAATTAAGATTTTCATATCGTTTGGCCAAATACATCACAATAAAAAAATTATATAAAAACATTTGTTTTTGTATAAAAATGGATATTTCTTATAAATTAAAGTTTCATTAAATGCTAGGTAGGTACTCACACTGGGTATATCTAGACGCAAATGAAATTAAAACTTTCGACACTTTCATTTGTATAAACACTTCGATTACACGATTGTTTTAAATATGGATTTGTTTTTGGACACCATTGATAAAGCATTGAGACAGTCTTCTGTTATAATAAGAATATAATAATGTATTTGTGTTCTGTGTGGACAACCCGTCAAACTTGAATGTTGTTGTATAACATTATACGTCAGTAAATGTAAAATAATCTTTACTAATCAAATCTAAAAGGACGTTTTTACGCGTGTTTTAGTTAACTCTTATTATGGACAGAATATGTCTTCAATGCGCATGTGCGGGCCAGATCGGGCAATGCACGAGAACGGAATGATTCCATCTCTTTCTAACGCATATGTAGACCAATGAGGCATTATCCTTATCGCTCATACCGACGATTTTGAACAAAATATAGAATTTATATGAGATCTCAAATTTATTTACGGGCATTATTGAAAGTGCACGTAATCCTTAATGCGCATGCGCGAAATATCTTTCGTACTACAGAATAGGTACTCACGTCACGACTACACCGCGCATTTAACATGTACCTATAGGAAATTTACTACATACATATTATTATTAAAATATATGTTTACAAGGGTTTTGATAAATTTCTAGGGATATTTATTTTTTATTTTAGTAAGCAGTGCAGTGCACTTATGCACACACTAAGAAACCTCCTGTGCATGAGATATAATCAAATTGTAGCGTGAAATATTGTGGTTAAGATGAAGTACATCTGAAAAAAGTTATGAGATATAATATTTCCAAAGAACGCAAAATCCTTGGGTTCATTATAAAAAAATAATTAATGATTTGAAATTAAATGAACTATTTTTTTTTTTTTTTTAATTTATTTGAAAAAATGGGCAACGTACAATAATATTTTTTTAAACAAATATAATAAATAAGAATAGCAACATAAGTAATTGTAACTTAATCAGCCCACCTTTGATTTCATGGTGCATTGTACTAACTACTGGTAACAAAAAAAAAAATATTATTCCTGTGTAACGTGGCTCCTGAAAAGAGTCCTGGACATACCGAATATGTCCACGGACCTGATCTTTTCCAAATTATTATACGTGGTAAGGCATCGGTACAATGGCGAATTTTGAGCGGCATTTTAAACAAGTAAATGGGATAGTTGCATAAATTTATCATATCTAAACTCGCAATGACTTTGCATAGTTGAGAATTATTATCCTTTGTGTATTTATAGGTATGTAGGTGTATTACATAGGTTTTCATATAATACACTAGATGTCATAGTTAGCAAATTTTGTATGAACCAAATGTGAGTCATTTTTCAGGGGTGATTTTTGACATTCTGGTTCCAGACCACATCGTTTTTTGATAGAAAATAACGACTAATGTGAATTGTTTTCGGATTTATTTGTATGAAAAACATTTTTATTATTAATAATTTAGAGATGCAAGGAAAACTGAAATTTGTTGCCAACCAAAACGTCAAACTCACGATATTCCATGACTCACTTTTTGCACAGAGTACTACATCTAGGTATATTATAATAAAAATCTATGGTGTATTACACAGAAATCTATGGTTTACCATAGACTATATTATTATTTATGCCTGTAGATAAAGCAGATAAAGTCATGGTTGTTAGTTTACTTCAGATATTATTACAACCAGCAATCACACAATGAGTCGCTTTAAAAATGTGTTTAGTTATATATTAATTTATTTTCAACTCACATTTTATTTATTGCTTATCATAAGTACCTACTATATTTTTTTTAATTGTTGTTTTTAAATTTACAAAGAATTAAACATATCACAATAATTATGTTGCCAGATTTTTAAATTTTGGAGGCAGAATTTTATTTAAAAATTGAAATTCCATCTCTAAATCATAATTACTCACTGAAATTCATCTGGCTAATAATATATATACATCTAGCTAATAATATAAGCTAAGAAGTAAATGCATACCCGCACACCGTGCCTGGTTACCCCACGTTATGGGATATGCCGTGATGGTATATTTAGCTAATAAAATTGAAATATTACATAGTAATTAGTTTATTTCTGACATCAAAAATAACCTAGATATATTTTAAATAGCCTCACTTCAATCTTCTAGGTATATATTTAAAAAGTCTATGACCTAGTAGTACATATTATGACCCTCAATATCTCTTGTTACCTACTAAATCAAAGTTATGGGGAAATTTGGTATATTGTAAAATTGGGCCTATGACCACAACCCAGTGTATTTTAAAAAAAAATTGTATTTTTATTTTTAATGTGTAGGTAGGTACTTGCGACAAATTATTTTTATTTCCGATTGATCCTTTGTATACATGTGGATTTTATTTTTGTGTTATTAATGTAATTTTAGTTTCTCAAAGTATATTTTTTTTGTAGTTGAAGGTATATGTGTATTTCGAATTTTATTTTTTTAGTTATCCAATGTATTTGATCTACATTTTTTATTCCATTTATTTTTATTAATTCATGAAGTTGAAATAATTATATTTTAGTAACATTTGTTGGTTTAATTCTAAATGTTATAATATTAGTTTTATTTGTTTAATAAACATGATGTTATCACTCTAAGAAAGCATGCATTGTTTATTTAACTCTTTTTGTTATTGTTATTCAAATATTTTCGTACGAAAATTGTACCTACTATGTATTAATATTTTATTTGTATTTTTTTCTATTCCAGCTCTTTATTTTTAATAATTTTTTTTTATTTATAATATATTTTATGATATAAAATATATTAATTTTGTATGTTTGTATTAACAAATTGTTGATCACACTTATTTTACACAGTATTCTTTATAAATACATATTTATATATTATATATTCACTGTTGTACTGTTAACTAAATTTATTTCGTTACCTGTTATTTATTATATGGGCTCACTGCACTGTAACCAAATATTATTTTAAAATAATTTATCAATTACACATAAAATGGTATTTGATATTGTATTTAAAAATGTTTGGTAACAATTTAACTAACGGTAAATTTGAACCCTTATCAAACTAATAAACTAGTAGGTACTATTATTTTAACTGTTAGCTATGACTTTACATTTTGTTCGCAAACTCCTTAGTTATCTGCTATTATACATAAATTAATGTTTATTTTATCAAATTATACTAATGCAATAACGGTTTTTTCACAGAATAAGAATGAACAAATTACTCCCCAAGCAACAAATAAAACTGAAGAAGATAACTTTATTGAGAAACCCATTGATAGAAAACATTCGGAGCCGACTTACAATGAACCAGTTAAAATTATACCTTTGGTTGATAACACTACAGAAGAGGAAAATAGGGTTTGTATTTATTCTTTTTCTTCCTTTGACTATCACGCCATCGTTTCAAAGATCTTCCTGGTGGCCTTCACCCGTCTGGTTTATGTTTCGTTAATGCAAATACTCATAGATAAATATTTTCGAGTTGTAAAAAAAATTCAGTATTTGTAGGTTAGTTGGAAGAAATTACCATTTGTATAAATATAATCACTTATAAACACCACTTGTACAGGGTACAAAGAAGTGTTTTTTTATTTCTTTTTTTGTGTGAGTTCCTGGAAAATTCAACATGGGTGTATTTTTTTTCATTTATCTCGATTGCAACTAACTCCCTAAGTTTGTGTGTTCCTGTCGGTGGAGCTGATGGTGCTTGGTGGAAGTAGAGGGGTTGAGGGAGGTTGTAATGGAGACGGGGTCAATTTTACTAAAGGAAACATATTGATGAGCAGACTAGTAGCAACTCACAAACGTAAAAAGTTCGTTGTTTTCTCTCCTGATGAGGAAGCAATTCGCTTCAAAACTGTTTAAATATAAAAACTCAAAAAGCAGTTATAACAAAGTCATTTGTGTTTTTAAAAATGTACCACAAAGTGGATTCTGAGAATATTAATAGTAAAAAATTCAAAACTCAATGAAACATTATTTTTTTAATTTTAAATAGTGTACTTACTTAGTTATTGTTGAATTCATATAAATGTGTATCATTCCAGTTGATGAATGGCCTTTTTTATCAGAGTAATTTAAAATTATTAATTTATATAAAAGGAAATTGATAGTTTTCACTATTTAAAAAAATATCATGTAGTACCTAGTGGAAAACAATTTGTACATTCCTGTTTTTTTTTGAAAAATTTGACACACTTTTAAAAAATTTAATCAAAATATTCTTTTTTTGCAGAAACTATATGAAGGAACTCTCCCATCAATAATTCCGGATGACACTTTAACACACGATTCAAGACACTTAACGTCACCTTCCGAACCAGAAAAAGATGTTACCGAGGTATCAATCTCCTCTAGTAAAATCACAGACGATTCATCGTTTGATATATTTGCTTTGCCCACCGCTAAACATACAACAGTTGTTGATATGACAACAACAGAGAGGTCCAGTACAGTCATCGGAAGGACAACAGAAACTGTAGAGTTCCCAGTTCCGGCTAATTCACCTCCCCAAAAGCAACACAGAACAAAGAAAGTTGCTGTTACTGCCGGCAAATATTTCAGGTAATCAGAAATATTCATCATTGTTATTTTGAATTGTTGAGTAATGTTAGTGTTATATACGGATCATGAATGGTGCACCGGGGGGACGAAGAAAAGTTGGAAGGCCGAAGCTTCGATGGCTGGACGGAGTGGTGAAGGATGCGAACAACATCGGCGTCCATAACTGGCGCAATGCGTCGCAGGATCGACAGTCATGGAGGCGGGCTCTGCAGGAGGCTAAGACCCGACCTGGGTTGTGGAGCCACAGATGATGATGATGATGATGATGAGTATGAGTATTTAAATTACTGCAATGTTTTGTTATCTATGGTTCATTTTACATATATGTTAATATGTAGCATTCTAGAATTAAATGTGGTTTTTTGACAATTTGAAAAAATTTGGACCCAATTCTCAATAAAAATATGAGTTGACTCCAGGTTTTGTTAGAACTTTTATAATCAAAATAATGCATACTTTTATACGCCTGCACAAGGAGTGATTTCATTTTTAAAATGGCAATTTTCTTACAAATAAATAGTCCTTCCTGTCTAGAAAAGCAGTTTGTTCTCAAGAATGGAAGTCTAAAATTATAGTACTGTGAAACAGCAATCTATGAATAGTATCCAAACATGATTCATCATTTTTATGTATTTTTTTATTAATCTATCTTACTGTTAGTTAAATAAATAAAATATTAAATTGATCGCATTTTATCAATATATCTTACTGATCAACCTCTTTTTTATATTTCAGTTACATAATCCCAGAAGATCTATTTATTGATGCGGAAGACGGCACCAATTTGCAGCTAGCCATGTACGATATTGAACATTCTCCACTGAAATCTTCTTCGTGGGTTCAGTTTGATCCGAAAACTCGTGAAGTTTATGGACTGTAAGATACATAATATGATATCTAGTTTTAGATTTATGTTTAAATTTTGTTACAAAACATTTTTATTTTATTCATTAACTCTTTAGAAAGACAATTAGTGTTCATGTTATGTATTTTATTATGTTTAGAAAACATGAATCATCACTCTTCATACCAGATATACAAAGATATTTTTATCCAACTGTCAATTTGTTCAAGAGAATTTATTTATCTTAACATATTGACAAAGTATCAAGCCAAGATACGCGAGATTTGTATGCCAGGTCTATATGTTTTACCAACTTTTATGTCAAAAAACACCAATCTAGAGGCTTTGTAGCATATATGTTACATGCATGTAATATGGATTTACTCAGAATTTGGAGTAGAACATTTAGTGTGTCTGTGTGTGTGTGTGTGTGTGTCCGTCCCATGGTCCGTCCCTTATAACTTTTAATCTACTCAATGCAATATCGAAAAAAGCCGAAACACCCCAACTAGATAATTTAATTGTCTATTAAAAAGTTGAACATTGTAGTACAACATCTCAAATTTTTCTTAACAATTTAAAAAAAAATTGAATTTATTGACGACATTGTTTCATACAATTTGTAAGGCAGTATACACTACACATACCATCATGCTGTTTCCATATTCTGGGTAGTAAAAGCAGATTCACCTCCATATTGTCCTATCCTGACATACATACCTACATGTTTTATATAGAAAACAAAATATCTTAAAATATTAATTAATTTGTGTTTAAGTGTTAATAGTTTGGTATGTATTCTTCAATAATACATACTATCACCATCAACAGTTGGATCTCATGTGTTACATGCAACTAGTAATAATAATATTATTTTATTCCAGTCTGTGAGCAGGAGAGTGCAATGCTACACAAACCATATATTTTACAAACAAAATTTACATTTAACATTGTACTGTGTCAATATACTTCTAATAATTTCATTAAGTACATTTCTGATAGGTTGACTTATTCTCCATATGAATAATCGCATGTTTGTGTGCAAATATTCAAAATAAATAACAGTCGTACTTGAAATGAAAAAGTCATGCATAATTAGAATTTTAAAAATATTGTCAGTTATGTAGAAGAGTGCAATGGAATTTGAAAATGCAAAAACATTTTTATTTCAGACCTTTAGAAGAACATGTGTCAAAATGGGAATATGTTATTGAAGCCACAGATTCTAATGGTGCCAATGTAATGGACACTTTGGACATAACAGTGCAACAACACAAAGGAAGAAGATCTGTAAATCACGAGTTCTCCATGAAACTGAGAATCTTGAAGAAATATCGTGCCGTTGTAGATTGGCAAATTAAGGCACTCAAGGGTTTGGTTAGTTTGTTCCGCTATACCGATATGGATCAAATAACAGTTAGAGAAGTTGATTTAGAATCTGATCCTTTGCTGTTTGTATGGACAAATGATACGTTGCCGAGAAATTCGTGTCCCAAAGAAGATATCGACCATCTCATGGGAGTAAGTTAATGTCACTATTTCATTACCTATATTTCTAACCATAAATATTATATTTTATAATGGGATATTTATACAAAATAAATTTATAACTTCAAAATATGTGTAAAAATTAGAAACAAAATGGTAGTTTTTGTTTTTTTTTTCTAAAAATTAAATGAGATATAGGGGACAAGTCTGGTCCAACCGGTGAAATCAAAACCCTCACGATTACCCTTATCATGGATATAATTATTATATGGAGTTCTATAATATCTTTAGATGTCATAGAACTCCATACGATAATTATATCCATGATATGGGTAATCACCAGGGTTTTGATTTCGCCGGTCGAACCAGACTTGCCCCCCAGGATATTTCACTTTATATACTACATATGTATATTTTTAATAAAATTTCCCATACGTGAAAAGAGCCCATTAAATTTATACTAATATTAATTAATATAGACATGCAACAGACATTTTATGATTCTTCTACATGAGAGTTTTAACTTTAACATTATTTATATTTTTTTTACACTAATGTAAAATCACGTATACAAAGACTAATTTATTACCATAAAGGTAACTATTCCTATCAACTCAAGCAACGTAGCCTCAAATAATGCAATGCAATAAAATATGTTCATTTTTAAAAAGACATTAAGAAAAAAAACTATTTTATACAGACTGATTCCGACAATGAGGAGAAAGTCAAGAGAGATAAGGGCACAGAAGGAATATCATTCAAGAATAATTTGATATACATAATTTCTTTAGTTTTATCATTCATTCAAGTTATCTATAGTCTAGCTTATTGCAGGTACTTACAAAGAAAAGATCAAAGCTTTGGTGAATGATTTATTAAGTAATAATGAAGAAAAAAAATTATCCAAAAGAAGGTTCTTCTACTATCACCAATGGCGACTGGTCGATGGTATTTTTGATCATTTTTGGTAGTGCAATTTTTTCTTGAATTAATAATAAATTAATAGGCATTTAAATCATTAATACAATATAGGATATTTAAACAAATGTATTATAGTAACTGTATTTGTTTTCAAATCATTTTTTAATTCAAAATAAAAACCGCGCCCGATATTGACGATTGGTAAAAATCAAGTTCAAACAAGGATAATTATGTATACATTTGAATTAGTGCTCTTTTATAAGCAATATTGTTATTTTACAATATTGTTTTACTGATTTATCAACAGATGTCGTGAAGACAAATGTATGGGAGTATTATTCATACAATTTTCATCTCAATCAAGTATTAATATATAATAAGTAATTAGGTCTATAGTTGTGTGTCAATATGTGACACTCGTATTTTAGGCGCGGAATCGGCTGTGTGTCATGTATACGTGTTACTCATCTCTTTCAATACGAATGGCTAATGAATTAGAGAGCGAGATAGAGGTATACATACTAATTACATCTAAGATATGATAAACTCAGTGCAGCGCACGAGCCTGCACGAGTCTGCCTTATGAGTTCAGTACAAATATCGCTATTTCATCTGCCAGGGGACTATCTCTTTCTCTTCATACATACGCTGTATTAAAAATAAACCAATTTTGGTGCGATATGTATATTGCACGCCATACATAACATAATGATAATATTTGTACTGCAGTAGATTTCATTATATGATGTCGATTGCGAGGGTATATTATATAATAATCAATTGGTTTTGAAAAATAACTAATAAATTAAAGCGTAATGATATATTAAAAACATATTTTAATATTAATTTTTAGAATATACCATTTAAAAATTGGTAGTGCAATTGATCCAACGCACTTCATATAGAGTCGCCGCTGACTATCACCTTATGTTAAGACGGCCTCTTGTTATTTTTTGGAACCAGCTCCTGGTACACTGGGAGTTTCGTACTCTTATCTCTGATTGGTAGTTTCCACGATGGATTGGAGAGTATTCATTTCTTAGGATATTCATATAAATGTGTATCATTCCAGATTCTTCAATCAAGTCCCGAGGGTGATCCTTCCCCTGGGTTAGTATCGGCAATGTCCCCTGAACTTCGCATTGTGTCTGTTGCGTGGAAAGGGGCAGGGGCATGTCAAGCCCCTCCCACACCCCCAGTTCCGCAACCCCCTCACCATCCAGATAATTTTGGACCGATGCCAAGAAACCAAATTGACCACATCAACGCCACAGCTGGAAAACTGCTTGTCTTTAAAGTACCAGAGGTAAACAGTTTTATATCTGCATTTTATTTTTATCAATATTAATTACAAAATTTTATAAATCAATACACACCTAAAATTTTTTGAATCTCTATCATATTCCAACTTCCAAGCATAATTTTTTTTATATCGAATTTCCAACAAGTATCATTTAAAGAGTGCATACTATGAGTTTTTGTCATGATATTTTTGTGTATTGTGCATTGTGCATGGCTTATTGTGCATGGTGTACTATGAAATTATATGTCCTCTGTATAGCCCAAACTATAATCTCGATCAACTACATATTCATATTATCATATAAAGTGGTATTAACTTAGAGCCGATTAGTTTTCCATAGATATTTGTTTGTTTCTTCTCTTTGATTTCATCTATCAAGACATTCAGAATGCTTATTATTTTGTGTTTAAAGAATGTATTCAAAGGAATGCTTATAATTTTGTGTTTAAAGAATATATAGGTTCAATAGAATGCTTATAATTTTGTGTTTAAAGAATGTATTCAATAGATGTACTCCATAAAAATGCATTCAGGGATTGTCAACCTTTTAACCTTTTGTGGATAGTTTTGTCATTTTTACCCACACATTTTTATCCACTCAATACATACAAATCTGTATTTTTTTTATTTAAAATAGGAACGTTTAAAAATTTTAAAATTAATTTGACATATTTCAGTAACAATAAGTACATATTTCACAAATGGACGGATTTTATAGTTACACAGTCGACGTTTTGACAGTCGACTCGACTAATTAATTTATGAATATCAACTTGGACTAAGTGGAATAGGAACGCAACTATTTTAGCCGGAATGTTCTTAAAATGTTTTTGAATCAGACATATTATCATTTTTGAAATATATAATTCATGTTTTATTTTTATTGTGAATTATTTAATGTATTGGTAAAATAATGAATTACTAACATCAAATAAAAATGGTTTTGAACTACTATTATATTTTATATTTCAGGACACATTCTATGATCCAGAAGATGGCAGCGCACGTAATCTGAAGATGTGGCTCACTAAAGGTGACAGATCACCTCTGTCTCCACACAATTGGTTGCAGTTTGATTCCAAGAATCAAGAATTCTTCGGTCTGCCAATGGACAAAGATGTTGGAAGAAAGGATTACCAACTTGTCAGTATTTTTATCATTTTTAATTTATAATTGTTTCTTCAATTTGATAACTTGATTTTTTTCAATATTTTGTACCCTCATATAACCTTACTATTGCCAACTAATTATGGTTAAAATGCATATAAATTTACTGTATTTAATGATGGTTGAAATACATATTAATTTACTGTATTTTATGACGGTTGAAATACTTATAAATTTACTGTTTGTACTTGTAAGAGCACTGAATCATTAGACGGCGCCATGGAAATTATTTATTGTAATAAAATACTATTGTGGGTCAATTGATCCTGTTGACACGGACTACATATTTTCATAGCATTATTTATATATTTTTAGGTTTGTGAAGACAGTGGTGGTTTGACTGCAAACGATGGACTTTTGGTGGAAGTACATGCTGGGCCTTCTATCAAGCCTCCAGTAGAATTCCAAATGACATTGGATACACCATATGAAACATTTGTGCAAAGTGCTTCCACAAAGAGGAAATTCATTGAAAAACTCCAGCGGTTATTTGGTGATTCTGACACGTCTTTGATCAAAATCAAAAGCATCAGCTACAGACCAACAGTTATTAGCTGGTAAGATGTCATTTATATTTACATAAAAAAAGGATTATTACTCAAATTTCAATCTCTCATTAATGACAATTTAGAATATTATCTAGAAATTGCTTTTGGCAGTCACGTAACTAAAGCATAATTATTTTTGAGGTGTATTTATTTGAATTTATTTTTATTTTGGTTAAGACAATGATTTATTTGCATAAAAAAAACATTAATAAGTGTCTACTAGGACAAAGAAATAGATAAAAATACAGTTACCAACAATATGGAAATTTAGTTTTTTGACTCCTATTTTTAAAAAAGGCAATAAAAATGAAATAACTAATTACCGGCCAATATGTATTCAATCAACAATACCCAAGCTTTTCGAAAAGATTGTTTTAAAAAAAATCACCCATAATTTTAATCAAATAATTACACCATACCAACATGGATTTTTAGCTGGCAAATCCACACTAACTAACCTACTATTTATTGTATGACAACTTTATACAAGATTCACTAGCCTGTAGAAAGCAAGTGGACTCCATTTATACTGATTTCAGTAAAGCTTTCGACAAGGTGTGCCATAGCATACTGTTGAATAAGCTGCAGGGAGTCGGTGTACATGGTAGTCTTCTTGAGTGGATTAAACGCTATATTTTGAGAAGAAGGTTGGCAGTAAGAATAAATAACACCCAATCTAAAATTATCATAGCAACAAGTGGAGTGCCGCAAGGATCTCACTTGGGGCCAATTCTGTTTGTATTGTTTATTAATGATATTGTGAAAATCTTTACAGACATTAATTTTATTCTATTTGCGGATGATATGAAGCTTTACAAAACTATTTCAAATTTACATGACTGTTATGTTTTACAACTCAATCTTGATAGATTATTTAAATGGTGTACAGACAATAAACTGCATTTAAATATTTCCAAGTGTCAATTGATGCAATTCTACAGAATTAAATCCCCTATTATCTTTGAATATAGGATTGATAACGTTAAACTTAATTCTGTATCAGAAATCAAAGATCTGGGGGTGATTTTTGATACAAGACTTACCTTTGTCAATCATATAACCAACATTAGTAATAGAGCAATGAAACTGTTAGGTTTCGTTTTGCGAGTTGGTAAGGATTTTAATAATATTCATATTTTAAAGATACTCTTTACATCACTTGTTCGTTCTCAGGTTGAATATAACACAACAATTTGGTCACCGTATTTCAATTCTCATTCTAATACTGTAGAAAAAATCCAAGATAAATTTCTAAGATATATCAATTACAGACTTAACATACCAATAGAAAATTTGAATTATTATTATTTACTTAAAGAAACAAATTTATTAGAGCTTTCTGAGAGAAGATTATTATTTGATTTACTATGTTTATTTAAAATTATTAATAATCAGTTAGACTGTCCAGAATTACTATTCTTAATAAATTTCAATGTACCAAATAGAAAAACTAGAAATCATCTTCCATTCTATTCTAAAAATACTACAAATTTAGCACACTATTATACACCAATACATCGAATTCAGAACTTGGGAAATATATATGCACGGTCATTTGATTATTTTAACACTTCCTTTCACAAATTTAAATACGAACTAACATCAATGTTTTATAAAAAACAGTCAATCGCAGCTAACAATGTAATCTCGTTTGAAATGTGATATTTTTTAAATTTTCTGTAATTTAGATTCTTTCTTTTTCTTTAAGATTTGCAATACATTTTTTTTTTTTGCTTGCCTACTTTGCATGTATAAATTATATATATTATACTATAAATTTAATTATTATTACTATTAATTTGCATGTATATATTATACTATAAATGTGATTATAATATATTTTTTTTGTTATTTGTTTTGTTTTATCATTTAGTTTTTATTTTCCTAAGTATGTACCCATATGTTTGTTTTTATAGTTCTTTTATTTTCTTTACATTATAATTATTTTTTATTTAAAATTTTTGTTGTTTTATTATACAGTTTTTAATTTTTTTTTTATGATAATTATTATTTTTTTTCTAAGTGCGTAGGTATATTATTTTAGTATATTTAAATGATTTTTATGTCTCAACCTAAGTACCTATATCTTTTATTTTAAATTGTATTTTTTTTTTCCACTTAATATTATTTTTTATATTTACTAATTTTGTTACAGTACCTTCTTTTTCTTTTATGTTTATGATAGTTTTATTATTTTATTTTGTAATTTCAATGTGTGTACTTAATTGTTGTTCATGTTTGTAAAAGGCAATTTGCCGTAAATAAATAAATAAAATAAAATAAAATATATACAAAATAAATTGCAACAGAATGTAGTGCTAAATGTAGTTAACTGTAATACCATCATGAAGCATAGTTGTCACTGAACATCTAGAAAAATCACATGGGTGTGTAGGAGATGAAATTTGTTTTTTTACCTGGCTGGGATCACATGGGCACAAACTGCCCCCCTTCAGGTCAAAAAATTTCAGAATATTTGGGGACAACTATGTACATTAATTGATTTTGAATTTAGAATCTATAGTTTGATATAGTTGTAGCCAAATATCTTGAACTTTTAGCTAAGAACGGTGGCGATTTGCACGTAAACCAACGAAGCAAATTTAGATGGGTCGGTGGCAGAGCGGTTAGCGCGCTGGGCTAGTAATCCAGTGGTCGCGAGTTCGAATCCTGCCTCGACCGATTTCGTTCACCTAAGCACAAGCATTTATTTGCTTCTTTTGGGGATCGTAGGAAGATGTATATGTAATTGTTTAACAAGGACATATTCATTTTTTATTTTAAAAAAAAAAAAAAAAAAAATACATAGACACAAATTTGCACTCTGTGCAACCAGAAGCTTGTTTAAGATTTTTGACGAAAATTATAAGTACCCTTAATTTTCAAATTCATGGAAACATGTTATAAAAAAAATATATTTGTAGGTACAATGTCAGTCTTCCTAACGATAGATGTCCTGAAGAAGAAATGAAACAGCTCAGAAATGTTCTGGTCGGTAGTGACGGAAGTGTCACGGAAAGGGCTGATGTAATAATGGGAGCGGACTTCCCTGTTATGTCAGTCAGCTTAGTGACTCGTGGGGCGTGTTCTATGGGTGGCCCCATCATTCACATTCCCGAGATTCCCCCCAACCTCGCTGGACCCAACGACGACGCTGCAAAGACTGTCAACTCAGACGATTATTTAATTACTTTTATTGTTCCTATTGTTGTGATTGTCTGCATGATATTCATCGCTGCCTTAATCGCTTGCATCCTCTACAAACGAAGAAGAACGGGAAAGATGAATGTGGGAGACGACGAAGAGAGACAAGCCTTCCGTTCCAAAGGTATTCCCGTCATCTTCCAAGATGAACTGGATGAAAAACCAGACCCCTCCAATAAGAGTCCAGTTATCATGAAAGAGGAAAAACCGCCTCTGTTGCCTCCTCCGGAATACAAGGGAATGGACAGCAACTCACCGACTCCCAGTCATACTCCTTATCATCCTCCCCCTCCCTTCACTGCATCCCGGGAGTCTGCTCGGAATAATCGTCCCAAGCCGACGCCCACATACAGGAAGCCACCACCGTACGTTCCCCCTTAATATTCTAAAGTTGATGAGAAAACAAAAAAACATTTTTATGGTACCAAATTTATGTGTGTTTTTCAATTTTACAAAAATTAAAAATTGATTTGGTTTACAATTTTGTAATAAATAATGTGAAACGTGCATGAAGAAATCTAAATAATATTAGTTCATTTTGCTGTGTCCATAGGCAGTTAATTTTTTTTATTTTAAAAGTGTAGAATTATGTTTTTATATATAATATTACGAATCGTGTAATTTATTTTAATTGTGTTTTAACAGGTACCTAATTCTTAATACAATTTTTTTATTTGTATTACCAAATTTTAAAAAATAACTTTCTGTTTTCAGTTTATTCCTACAGTTTAGGGTATAAATATTAGCATTTATTAATTTTTCTTTAAAATTAATTAACATGCCAAATCATGTTAACCTCCTACATTTATTCATGTTATTTAAGAATAATTTATGTACGAGACTTTTATTTTAAAACACATTTAGCTTTTTTATACAAAAAAATCTATTGGTCGTCAAATTATGTTACTATGTAAATTGAATCAATAAACAACAGACCTAGCTTTTAGTCACAGAATAGACTAATCCAAATTAACATTTTTCTTGTCTGATTAAATTGTATGTTATCAAAATTGAAAGAATCAAAAATACTTGTATCAAATATTTTTAATGTGAAAATTATCCCATTGTAATTCAACTATACATATTGCATAAGACAATTATCATTGAAAAGACAATGTTGAGGATTAGTTGTAAGTATTTTTTATGACAATTTTATAATTTCATTTACTTACAGTTTTTACTAAAACCTCATTTTGCATTCATCAATTTGTTTCTAACGTTAGATTGTCATTCTCATTCAGTAGAATTCACAAATTGTTGACAAAGTTAGGAAAATACTTAACATATTAAAATGAGATTGTTTTATTGTTTAAGAGTATTTTTTTGATACATGCAGGTACTGTCCATTGTATGAAATGTAAAATATACAACTTTAATTATTATAAGTACTTCATTTGAAAGAACCTACATTTGTAACTGTGGTCTAAAAAGCACAATATATACATATGATGAAATAAATGTTTTATACCTACTTCCAATATTTTCAACAATATATTTTTAAACTGAATAAACATGAATGTATCTGTATTGAATGTATTCTTTCTATGTTCCATTATTGAATGTGTATATCATAGGCAGCTCGTACACAGTCAATCTGGATCATGATCCGTGATAAAAAATCAGTAATTGCGATCCAGATTGACTGTGTAATTGATTGATTGACAGGGAATCTGGATTGTTTTCATTGATTTTGATCAGGGATCGGGTGCAGATTGACTGTGTACGGGCTGCCATCAATCTTTTTGCATATCAAAAATTTTATCAAACGAATATTAACAACGTTGGGTGAATTTAATCATGTAAATGTATACACGTAAAATTTGTATTCCCATAAGAATGAAAGCATTTTTACATAAATGTAATATTTATTTATAAATATTGTAATTTTAAGATTAGGTATTGTTTGAACTTAATATAGAAGACTTAAATTGTTATTTTACTGTACAAAATGATGTACAGACTATCCAAAAAGGAAAATCTTTTTTTATGGCTAAAAGTAGTTATTAAGATGTAATTTCATACCAATATTAACACTAAATTTGTATCATTAAGGGATCCTAGGGTATAAGATAATTTTTTATCTGCATAATCGCCATCAATTCTTATGATAAATAGAGTTTTAATTTTGAAATTTATTATATTTTTTGTGTAATAGTCCTTAGTAAATTTTAATTCATTGTCAATTCTTCCATTACTAAATGTTCGTAATCAACTTGCCTGAGTCGTTATTAATAATTCAGCTGCATATTTTTGCTAAATAATTGTTCATACCACAATTTAAAACTATGTGTACATACAGTTTTGTAAACAATGACATGACATGTGTTGACTCAATTAATATAAATAGAAACAAGTATAAAATTACTTGCACAAATTTTATTTTACCTACAGTGTTTATTTTTGTGTGATACTATCATTATTAATTTTTAATTTGAATGATGTTCATTCATTCATTCACAGCATATTTCTCAATGTGGGGTAACCAGCAACAGGTGTACATTAAAAAGGCAACATTCAGAATGGTTGGTTAATCTCATTACTGAACAATGTGAGATGTTATTTTGCTTGTTGTGTTTTTGATTACCCAGCTTACATATATGGATCGCCTGAAAACGATTATAAAAAAAGTGTGGAAGTAATGTTGGCATTTATTTATATGTTCACCAACTTTCTTAAAGGGTCTGATGTTGGATAATATGCAACAATATTTCAAACAGAACCGTAGAAAATCCATCAGCAAGATTGTTGTCCATTCTTCACAGATGTTTGAACCACTTATCAATCCCACTCAAAACATACTCAAATTACTTTTTTTAATTATGATCTCAAGTTTCATTAATAGTTACAGCGCCCTTGGTATGATCTCGAATCATTAAAGGGCGCTATACATATGACTTATTATTATTATTATTTAACAGCATAAGGATAAAATAATTATACTTTTTAAAATCAATATTAAAATGTTATCAATTTCACTATAAAGCTTTTGCAACTATCGATTACTTGGTGCCTAGTTATAAGAAAATATAATTCAATGTATGGGAGTGACAACTGTCACTTCCATACATTGAATTTTCTTTTCATCGCTAAATTTGATACGTTGACTAGGCACCCTGAAATCATTTCAAAATATTTTTCTCTTTTGAAGATGTAAAAATAATCATTGTTCAAATCTGTGACATTTACAATCTCATATTTTTATGCTCAAATTTAAGTTTATTTATTTTAAGGCACTAGTCAGAAATAGATTGTTGTACCAATAAAATAAATATTGTCAAATCAGAGAGGTCTGAACAAATTGATACAAAATAAAAGTTACATCATAAACAAATTGTTTTGCCCATCCTTAGGTAAGGTGCCTTTATTTACTGAGGATCTGTATACAAAATAAATTGGTAGTTGATTGTGAAATAAGTAAGTAAATACAAATATAATGGACAAGTGTACGGTGGGGCCTACTTAAATATATATACAGTGTGTCTCGGTAATCAATCGTAGTGTATGGTAATCATCAATTGTATAAACAATGAAATTTTCTAGATTGTTTATCAACTCGGTAAAATTAATACTAACTATAGGGTATATAATTATGTTAATTATTATTGTAGTTTGTAGGTATAACCAAGGAATTTTTATAAGTATTGTCAAATATCAATTTAATTAATTAAAATAAAACTGTTTGCCTATTAATTATTTGTATTTTATAACAATAGACTGTTTTTATCGCAAGTAATGAAATTTTTTAAAAAAATTCCCGTTGGAATAGGCAAACAACATTCCTAAGAAAATATTGACTATTTTTATTCACGTGACAATCTTTCCAATAAAGCGAATGTTTAGTAGTCATCTACTAAATTTACTAAAATCAATCAAATGAGTAATATTTATTTATCAACATTGAGAATATTGTCAGTTAAACTTTTTCTTCTTCGATGCACAGAAAGTACAAAATTAAAACTATTTTTTTTTTCATAAAATATGGCCTCAATCTCATTTTGTAGATAGTTAGTGAATCTTTTATACAGATTGGAGAATTCATAGTGATAAATTTATTAAAACACTGCCCAAAAATAAGGTATAATTTTTGTACATGATATAAAATTCTTGCAATTAATAAACTTTGAAAAGTCTAATATTGAATGTATCATGAATTTTGTAGCAAATAAATAATTGGAAAATAAGTCTTGTATTCATTTTAATAAAATGTTTCTTCCCCTTTCCCTTCTTTTACCTATTTATTATTGTGATTGGTACAGGTGTATCAAAATAAAGTTTATATTTAGTGGATCAATTAAAAAAAAGTAAGCCGTGTATTGAAAAAATGTTTTAATTATTAAAGTACACAATTTGGAAATTTATTTCTTAAAAAAAATATCGTCCAAATGTAGACCCTCGCGTTCGCAGCACTCATTTAATCAAACAGTAAAATTACTTAATGACGGCTCGGCAGGTGGACTCAGTGATGGCTACCATTTCGTGATGGATATTTTCTTTCAAATGCGCCAGAGAAGTCACTTTACTGGCGTAAACTTTAGATTTAAAATAACCCCATAGGAAAAAATCCATAAGGGTTAAATCAGGACTGCGTGGAGACCAATTTATGTCACCTATCCTGGAGATCAATTTGCCTAGGAAAATTTCACGAACTCGTGGCAGAGATGTATTGGACTTGTGTAACGTTGCTCCGTTCTGCTGGAACCATGGTCTTTGGTTATAGCCAGGAAAGTTTTGCAGTTCAGGCACCAAGAAGTCGTCTAACATCTCCACATAACGCTCTGAATACAAATATAAACTGTCTTTTGAGACACCTTGTATATATGTACAAATTGATAATTGAACATATCGAGTTATAAATTGAAATATCAAACAAAACAGGCAATTTTAACATGTCCCCGCTGGTTTGGTAAAATTTGAGTACCCACAGTTAAGTTTTTTTAGAAAAGTTAAGTGTTTTTTTTATTTTAATATTTGGTATGGTTTGTTTAAACTAGATCAGTAATATGATAAATATCTTTTAATTTATTTTATTTATTTATTTAAATGGCACTTGTAACCTCAAATGAAGGACCATTGGCCAGAGTCAAGTTTGTTACAAAATCGTGCATTTGTTAATTACATTAAAATAAACAACAAATTATAAAATATGTGGAAAACAAAAAAAATGTTAATAATTAATACTGAAATTAAAAATTTAAAAAGTTGTGAAAAAAGTATTGTTTTTAAATGGGAAGTAGAAAATGAAATCACAAGTTGATGTTATTCTGTCTGACAAATTTTGTAAGAACATTAAGTACTTGAAATTTATTAAGGCTGAGTAAGGAGGTGATATTATGAGGAGGAAATATTTTAGATTTAATCAGGTGTGTTAAAGATATATATCTTTTAATATCCAAAAAAAAACAAAATAAGTCCAAATTTTAATTATGATGGACATCTCCACTTCAGCGCCACTTTTCTACCTATCTAGGTTTTGCAAAACTACTAAACAATTTAATTTTATCATCCTGATAACATTACCTAGCTACGGCAGCCATTTTATTTCACCTTATGACAGTGCAGTGCGAAGAACAAAGGGGGGACAGGCGTTTACTGGAGATTAGCCAGATAATAATAAACACCTTCCTTACACCCTGCGCAAGTTGCGTTTACTTGGCAAGGTAAGAAGTCTACTTTAGCTGTAGCAGGAACTGGTGAATTTTTCAAAATTTTTATCATTCACAAACTGGCAAAGAGGTAGTCTGCTCAGTAATCAAACAATAATTTCCTACAAAACCACCCAAATTATTGATATTTTTATGATTAAGCTTAGCAAAGCGGGAGTTTGTTATGTCCATATTGTTACGTGATATATAAGGGAATGTCCATTTCGTAACGGGACCATATTTATCAGATTGGCTAATGTATGAAGGATACATAGAGAACGGACTGAGGATGAATGCATAGAGAACGGATAGCGAATGAATGGCCCAAACAAGTCAATAAGTATATCTATCTGGGAAGCATGTTCCAATAGAATGGATGTGCTGATAAGGAAATTGAAAGAAAAGTAATGGCAGGAAACAGAGTAAATAGAGCACTTAGACCAGTTATCATAACATATCAAAGGATGCCAAAGTTGCCATTCATAATGCAATTGTATTGCCAACCTTTCCGGATGGTTGAAGAAAATCTGTCTTAATCACTACAGATACTTGGAGACTACAATATGGAAAATAATCTCAAACCAAACCCAGGAAAGACAAAACTGTATGCTTTTCACCTGAGAAATAGAGATGCCTCCAGAGAGTTGAACGTTAAATGAATGGGAGAAACACTGCAATACACCAAAATATCTAGGGGTTGCCTTGGATAGAGCACTGACATAACGAGCACTTTATGAACAAGCAGAACGTATGTGCTAGAAACAATATTATACGAAAATTGACGGGGACTACGTGGGGGGTAAAACCATCGATACTTCAGTGCAGAGTTTGTGTCTGTCTGTTGCGGAGTATGCATGTTCGGTTTGGCAAAAATCTGCTCACTCAAAACAAGTGCATATAACAATCAATGAAATGGCACGAACAATATCGAATGCTTAAAGCCAACATCAAATGGGAAAATAATATCCAATTGTCAGAATCGCTCCACCCCACACTCGACGAAGGACAGCTACAGATGCAGAAAGGTACAAACAAACTCATGATCGTAGGCACCCTCTATATCACCACCAACCAACAGCCTCATGTCTGAGGTCAGAAACAGCTTCATTAAAAGTACCTCTCCGATTGAAAACTCACAACATAGGAGAGAGAATCTGTGGAAGCAAGACCCTGGAGCGGGGCTGTGCAAACATCCACGTGTGAATATCCCAATAGGAGAAGACCTACCTTACAGTATATGGACTACCCTCAACAGATTAACAGGGTCAGTGTCACACGATGTAGAGTGAACCTCGCAAAATGGGGGTACCTCTCTGAAGATGACACTTTATGTGACTGCGGCGTAACCCAGGATAAGAGTCACCTTCTGATATGCCCACTTATGGGGGAAGGATGCACCCCTGAAGACCTGATTATGGCAAACAACAAGGCGATAGTAGAGTGGCAGGGTTTGAACCAGCCAAACATGTAAAGTAAGTAAGTAAATGCCAACCTTTACATATACAAGTGACAACCTGGACATGGCAGAAGTCACAGGAAAGCAGAATGAATGCAGTTGAAATGAGATAGCTAAGAAGAATTTATAATAGAACGCTGTATACGAAATGATAC
The DNA here is from genome assembly GCA_963576475.1 of Molanna angustata. Taxonomy (NCBI): domain Eukaryota; kingdom Metazoa; phylum Arthropoda; class Insecta; order Trichoptera; family Molannidae; genus Molanna; species Molanna angustata. The sequence goes on along the minus strand of OY754978.1, from coordinate 22,513,218 downwards.
GCTGGGTACGAAAAGAGCACATAAGGAAAGAATATAATGAAAAGAAAGACGTAATTAATAGAATGAAAATTAACACATTGAGATAGTTTGGCCACTTGGGAAGAATGAATAAGGAACGCCTGATAAAGAAAATACACAAAGCTGACAGGAACGGAATAAGAGGTCAGGGGTGCCCAAGAAAAACATGGCATGACCATGTGAACAATATTCTGAAAGACAGAAATGTAAGAAAAATGTGGCGTTCGGTTCTTTCTGCCTACTCCGTGAAGGACATGTCGGGATGTTATGTATGTATGATCATATAAATGAGATTTTGAAAGATGGGAACATGTCAGAATAATAGGAGAGCATGTATGACACGATGCATAGATATATCGTCCCTCTCCTGAGTAACAGTCGTATCTGACATTTTTTGCAAAATCGAGTTAAGACCAATGTGTATTTATATGTTGTACACATGTTCTCACTAAAGATCTCGACTGTATCACCTCCCGTTAACTTGGAATAGCTTAGTGATTTGTTGTCTACGAATTACTGAAAATAAAATATCACTAGAAGACCTATGTGCAAATACGATTCTAATATATATAAGGATGATTCATATATAGAAGAATACAAATAAAATATTAAAATATATTTACACCGTGTCACTGCACCGTGTGCTGGGAGAGATGAAAATATGCATGCGCAAAACACTAAAAACGCTCTCCTGAACAATTTGCATTTTGCAGATACGACTGTTAGTCAGGAGAGGGACGATATATGAGGCAAAACATGTCATGTACCTATGTCAAAATAGAATAGTCTGGGGTTTGGTTCTCTCTGCCTACCCCAAATAGGGAAACAATGTGATGGTATGTATTTATGTAAATCATATAATCTAAAATAGATAGTAAATCATGTAAATAAACCTTACGACTTCATACACTTTTGAATTTTTACTTTATTTTTACATATATCTCAGAAACCATAATAGCTAGAACGCTGAAAATTGGTATGAACATAGACAAATACAAAATCTCAAATTGGTTTTTTTTCAAAAAAATTCCAGAGTTTCTCAAACATTTTTGATTAAGAAAACATTTTTTGAAGACAAATTCATGTGTTTAACTGCCTATATTTCCAAAAATTTTAAAAATATTGAAAAAAGCCGAAACACCCCAACTAAATAATTCAATTTACTATAAAAAATATAAGCATTGTAGTATTACATCTCGAATTTTTTTTAACAGTTTTTATAAAAATTGAATGTAGTGAAGACATTGCTTCATACAATTTGTATATCTGTGGCCTATACACAATATCTAAGAAGACTCAATAATTTGATACTTAATCTCCAAACATACATACATACCATCATGCTGTTTACATATTCTGGGTAGGAAAAGAGACTGACCTCCATACTATCCTATTCTGACATAATATATACCTACATGTTATATACAGAATTAAAATATCTTAAAATATTTATTAATTTGTGTTTATAGTTTGGTACATATTCTTAATTTTTTTTTTCTCGATATTTATAACATTTTTTATAAATACTATCCCAATTATGCATACTATTGCCATCGACAGTTGGATCTCATGTGCTACATGCAACTAGTTTAAGAAAACTTCCAAAAAACGTATGTAACATGTTACTGGACTATCGAAGATCCAGCCTAAAAGTCCCAAAGGGCACCCCAAAAGACGACGAAGGGGCTTGGTGGCAGAGAATGATACTCTGGATAGGACGAAGAGGAGCGCAGTAAGAAGAAGAGTTGACCCCACCACCGTAGGATAAAAGCTAAGGAGAGAGAAAAATACATAAATTATTTTTATATCATTGGTAAGAGATACGTATGTTGTATGTATGGCAAAAAAATCATGAAGGTATGATACTGGCAAATTTTTCTCTGCCTACCCTAAATAGGGACAAGGTGTGCGTGTAAGTATATCTAGTTACTTTTGAATTAATTGGAATGCCTTATCTCGGTTCTGTAAGAAGACAGCAATAAGATAATAGGAAAGATGACTTTATCTCGTTTCCGAAATATTAATTGCTATTCGTCATCACCATAACCGCATCCCGGTTGACGTAATGATGATGTCATATTTGTATCCTGAATTAAATGATGATGTTTCAAAAGAATGTAGAAATAGTTTTGCAAATTAATTCGAGAGCTAACCCTAAAGTTAGAAGAAGAATTATTCGTTATGAAAAATGTTTAGATTCATATAAATATTTGTATGTACAAATATAAAAATATAAAGCAAGATTTTATATCTTTATGTATTCTCTAATAAAACTTCCGTCTGTCAACGTGACTAATGACAACATTAGATATACAAGATAATTATTCCCCTACATTTTTCCCAATTTGTCTTTGATAAATAATTAGAAAGCACAATGACTGAGTTCACAAGTACGTTTTCCGAAGTAAAACAATTTCATTTTAGAACAAATTGTCGTCAATCATTTTTAGAACCAATTTTACTTCCATTTACAATATTTTTAGTGAGAAAAATCTTTTCAAATTCACGTATCATATGGGGAATATAAAAATATTCTTTGTGTACTGGCATCATTACATTTCATTAAAAAGTTGTGTGATGGGCGACCAGGGCGACAACAGTGCCCAAGAATAGTGTCGAGTAGTGTTTTCGACGGATTTTTAGCCAGAATTTTCAGGTATCTACAATAAATTAGTTTTGGCTCGCATGAGACGATACTATGTGGTGGTGCTCTTCTTCTTCAGCTAGTTCAGGTGCTTATTTACGTTTCAGGGCTTGTTTAACGTTCATTTCCCGACCCAGTATCTAAGAGACGGCGGCCATTTTTAAAGTCACGAAAGGCGTTGACTCTCGATATAACATTTCATAATTTGTTTTATTTCGCAGAACCGATGGCCGCCATACGAAAAAAGCTTGTGATCGTCGGTGACGGTGCTTGCGGGAAGACCTGCCTGCTGATAGTGTTCAGCAAAGACCAGTTCCCGGAAGTGTACGTGCCGACGGTGTTCGAGAACTACGTCGCGGACATCGAAGTTGACGGAAAACAGGTAGAGCTAGCGTTGTGGGACACAGCCGGCCAAGAAGACTACGATCGGTTGAGACCGTTGTCCTATCCCGATACGGACGTCATTCTTATGTGCTTCTCTGTTGACTCTCCGGACTCGTTGGAAAACATCCCCGAGAAATGGACGCCCGAAGTGAAACACTTCTGCCCCAGCGTTCCCATAATACTGGTTGGCAACAAGAAGGACCTGCGTAACGACCCGGCAACCATCAGTGAGCTACGCAAAATTAAGCAGGAGCCTGTCAAACCACAGGAAGGTCGTGCCATGGCGGAGAAGATCAACGCCTTCGCCTACTTGGAGTGCTCCGCCAAAAGCAAGGAGGGCGTCAGGGAGGTGTTCGAAACAGCCACACGTGCGGCGCTGCAAGTTAAGAAGAAGAAGAAGACCAAGTGCTGCCTCCTCTAGGCTCCATCTACAAACTCTATTACTCTTTGTTTGCATACCGCCTATGCACCACACTACAGGCCTCCCCCGTGCTAGGCCCACAACTTTTCTTATAGTGTTTGTTTGTTTCTTTGTTCGTTCGTTCGTTCCAACCTAACACATCGAGCACAAAACCTAGCCGGGATGGCTTGTCTCTTACTGCTGGACTGGAATCAGCTATCGTGAATCCAGATAATGAGGTGAAGATAATGATGATTTATTATATAAAATTGTATAAGTGCCTGTTATGATGCATATATTAATCTAATGCAGCATTTGTGGCATTCTTATTGATATCAAATTATGTCTATTAATTAATAATATGTTATATATGAGTGAAATATTAATAAAAGGATACTAGAATATACATTAATAGTATGCATGCTATGTATTTTGATTAGGAATTATCCAATAAATCAGACTTTAACTATAACTATTTATTTCTTAACTTTCCAACAACAAAAAAACAATATTACAATGTTAAGATGGCATTTATATTTTAAAAAATATCAACTATTACATGTTTTGTTTCTCTAAATGTTTTTTCATCATTTCAATTCACTAATGCTGTACAGGCTTTAAGTATATATTTTTTTTATATTTCATACAATTTATTACATGTCGCTAAATTAGTACTGAATAATTTCAATTAATGTATTTTTTACTCAACAAAATTGTTTTTGATCATCAATTTTTTTTATATAACATCATTTGAGACATCTATATGTTATATTATTGTAAGTAATCTATGTTTATATCTATATAATACATTTTACAGTATCAGAAGTGTCTAAAGGTGAGTGATATACTATACATTTACTTAATGTGTATGAATAAACCATTAGACTGATAAGATATTTCAAGGAGTGCTTAGATAAAAGTGGATTGTTATGCCTCGTGAGCTTTGTCAAACCTCTCATTCTCATTGGCCGTATAATTTTTCTTAGATTTATCACCAATATTAGTGTTATGTACTTGTGTTGAATGTCTACATATACACAGTGCTTGCTTATAGTATACCTCACCTCGTTCTCCAAATAAACTAATATTTTATGTTATCAATTTATGCGGTTATTTTTCTGAAAAATTATATTTTGTACAAATGTATGGATATATTTTTGTATTATGAACCATCTTAATTATTGGTGATATTTCCATATAGAAATTTCCGTCAGTTTGTTGAGAGGTTTACAATTTTTAAACTGTTTAAAAAAAATGTTGAAATGAATACATCTTCCTTTAAATTAGCACTTCGAACATAAATTTTATCACATTAATAATGAAGTGTCCATTTCTTGTTAATATTTCGTACAATTAATTCTATATTTATTTAGACGAATGGATATTTTCATAGTTTGTCAACAACCTATTTCAAAGTAAATCAATCATTTTTCCAAAATTAAGTAAGTGAACATCTTTTTGATTTGACTTGTGCAAAATTTTGAAGATGTGATACTTTTAAGATGAATGTTTAAAAATCTATGTTGTATTTGAGATTTTTTCTATTTCACAATGGAATTGAATGATTAATATTATAGAAAAATAGGATTCCCACTGAATGCTTTTCTAGATAATGAAGAATATAATTTCTAAAAGACTAAATCTCTTGTTCGCGTTCATAAAAAATTAACCATAGTTTTGCTTTTATACTTTCTCTAACTACATCATTCTAAAATTGCCAAAATTATTTTGTAATAATGTATCTATTAAATTAGTCATAGTTTTGTATATTATTACCAACATTGAAAGGGTTTGGAACAGACTGAGGCAGTCTTTAATATTTGCTGTTTTATGAGATTATCGATACTTAAAATACAAAACTTTACATTTCTTTCTGTAATAATATAAAAATTTGACAAACATTTTAATTGGAAAGTTTTTATTCTATTGTTAGTTTTTCATAACATAAATGAAACGATTTTGTATTTTACGATTGCCTCTTTACACATTGGCTGGCGCTCTAGTAAAATGGCGCAGGGATAAAATTTCAAATTGCTTAGAATGATTTTAATTAGTTTTTCTATGTACCTATGAGAATATAAATGAAGAAATTGAAGACAGGAATATACCAACTATCTATTGCAGTCCATTATTGATTACAAAAATATAATCTTGCGAGGAAATGCAGTAGTCATGCAATTTCTTATCAAATTATATTTGAATATTTTTTATTTTACATATATAGAGCTTTCCGCACAATATGGTTAGTGTATTCCTGTCTAATATAAAAATGTCCTTTTGTATCATTATAGAATAATATAATATGTGGCTATATATATATATTATAAAAAATTCAGTATTTGTTTTTGAAACTTTTATAAGTCATTATATTTTATATCCCTTCTTCCAATTTAAAATAAAATTTCTACTGTACATATTCTAATTGTATTTACATAAAACTAATAAATTATTTTTCATCGCATTAAAAGCTATATAAAGAAAATGTTTACAATTCAAACTGCTTCTACATATCATTCGTGTTTGGATAAGTTTTGACTTTTTCTGTTATTGAAAAAAAATTATAGTTTTTTTTTTTACAAACATTGACGTACCCATTTTTTACAAACATTGACGTACCCATTTTTTACAAACATTGACGTACCCATTTTTTACAAACATTGACGTACCCATTTTTTACAAACATTGACGTACCCATTTTTTACAAACATTGACGTACCCATTTTTTACAAACATTGACGTACCCATTTTTTACAAACATTGACGTACCCATTTTTTACAAACATTGACGTACCCATTTTTTACAAACATTGACGTACCCATTTTTTACAAACATTGACGTACCCATTTTTTACAAACATTGACGTACCCATTTTTTACAAACATTGACGTACCCATTTTTTACAAACATTGACGTACCCATTTTTTACAAACATTGACGTACCCATTTTTTCCTTTTATTTCTATATAATTATCTTTTATTAGTCATAATTTATGTAAACATGGTAAATAAATGAAACATACAAATATTTCAATTTCTGTGTAAGCAATCCAGAAATTTGATTTTTTTTATTATTTATTAAGTAATAAAGTTTACATATATACATTCAATTATGCATTTTTATATTATAGCTTTAATGTAATATCTTAATCTTTCCCCAATACATTTCAATCTCAGTAATCCGGCACTAATTAAGGCACCAGATTTTGAGAAAATTCAGATTACTGGAAAGTAGTTGAAATTTGTAAAAATCTGTAATTTTTTTATATTTAAAAAAACAAAAGTCCTTGTGATGAGTACATATACATCGAATATTTTTATTATTGCATATGCGCAAACATTGGATTTTTTCCCTGTCGGAAGTCAAAGATATTTTTTAACAGATTTTTAATTATCTCAATAGAGACGAAGTTGGAATATTTACTGTAGGAGAACCGGGAAATCAAGGCACCTACAGGGCTTATGACCTGTCATTGGCTGGTTTATGTGATCACTTTATGCGCTTGCGCAACGTTCACCAATTATGCCTTTTTTAATGAGATCCCTATCAATTCAATTTTTGAAAGTTCTATATATTGCAATACTGAAATTCTTTTCGCTTGAAATACATTCTCATACATTCCTTAAACTAAGCGTAAATTTAATGCTTGTACTATAGATGAACAAAATCGGTCGTGGCAGGATACAAACTCACATATATAATTGTTTATTCATGAAATTAAAATCAATGTTTTTCATGTGATCCATTAGCCAGTAATTAAGTGCTGGATAAGCGAGATTGTATTGTGTTTATAATTCTCTCAATCAATAGTATTAAAAATAATAATTATATACACTTCCTTTACACTCTGCGGAAGTGGTGAGTTTATTGCCTTATGGCAATTTCTTCCAACTAACCAGTGTTTCCAGCCCAGAGAAGCAATATTTGCGTGAAATATGAATTTAAATAAAAAAAACCTCTGCTGGGGATTGAACCCAGGACACCCGCACAGAAGACAAACAGCTTACCAACTTTGCCACGGCGGTCGGCAGTATTCGCTTAGACGAAAACATGGATTATATGTGATTTTGTTTCTAATCAACATATCAAATTGAAAAACTCAAATATACAAGACGAAGTCAGATAGAATTCTAAACCAAATGAAAGTTAAATTCATAAAAATGTAGATAAATATATCCCTATTTGGTATGCAGAGAGAGCCAAACAGACTCGATGTACATTAACATATACTTTAAAGTTTAATAAATTGTCGTGTCTTTCTGGTTGTCTCTAATTATGGGAGATTTCCACTGACCGGTCAACGGAAGGCGTGATTTATAATAGTCTTCCATAGTAAATATATTACCTGTGTCTTATCCTTTTACAGAAAAAAATCAGCCTTAATTCTATGACTGTATAGGCCACCACACAAAATGACTAAGTCTGTAATCGCTGGCTCTTACACTGATAGGACAAAACCAAGTACTTTTACTAATTTATTAGCAGTTATACTATTCATTAAAGAAAGCAAACAGGAATCAGTCAAATAATAAATTTGTTATTTTAATCAAAATGTAAACAGTAATTGGCAACAAAAAATCATTTACTGGTTAATTAAATTAATCATGGATGATATGTTTGATCAAAAGTTTTATATACCTCTTTCTTAACAAAAATATTTATGGCATCGTATGCTTGGGCAAGGATTTGTGTCAAATTGATTTCACCTTGAATTTCATGTGTTAAATGAATTGTGAATTGATAGAATTTAATTTCTACAATCGAGACATGTATGAAATAGGTCTGCGGTTCTAATATTAGTCACTTGTGCAGTTATGAAAAGGCAATCTCTTAAAGCGATAAGATTTTCTTCTTCTAGTAGGTCATTAATACTTTATTCACTACTGATTGTTGACCAAACCATTGCAGATGTTTGCCTTCTTGCAGAGCTCCGTTCACCAACAATTTTGCCTGCATCATATGAATGAAGAATCTGGTATTTTTCTGAATATCTTGTCCCAGGAACAAGCTACAGCAGACATTATTATTCAGACATGAGCAATTAAGAATAATTGGCTAGTTTTTCTAAAACACAATCATACAATTTATTGCTAAAAAGGAATGTGATAATCAAAGCCATATTAAAATTTTGGCTTCTTTAACAGCAAACAATCTGATTTCGTCCACCCCCTGTAATAACCATGTTCAATTTTTCATACTAACAGAAATTTTAAAATCTGGACCTCGGAACCAGAGGATATTAAGTCCATGCCCTTGTTAAAAAGTAAGGCTTTGACTTCTTTCAATAATATTTCGAAAATAAAACCTCACTTTGACTTCTTTCAATAATATTTCTTAAGTCAAAACTTCATCTTCAACAAAAAGTGGACTTAATACTCTCTGCCTCTGAGGTCCAGAAATGTATTGGGTAACCTGTTTATACAGTAAATCTTTTGTTCAAATTCCTATTTAATTATTAAAATTGTAATGAATCAAGACTCAATTTCAATTTTGATTTAAAGCCATGAATAATAAATAGAAAATATGTATGTATATAAAATATTTATTATTTAAAATAGACAAAAATAACATTTTATAGTATAGAAAGATAATATAGTAAATGAAAATATGTAGTTAAGAATCTAACTCTTCTTCTAATCAAAGATAGTATATATATAAATCACTGATGCACCTTCTGGAAGTGACAAGTTTATAGCCAAATGGCAATTTCCTCCAACGAACCAGCATTTCCAACCCAGAGAAGCAAGAATCACGTGTGTGAAAATTAGTTTTTTAAAAAATTCTCTACTGTATATAAATACATTTACATGATCTCACTGAAGTTTTTACAAAAACAAAAACAGAACCACACATATCCTTTCAAAAAAATGTAAGAAAAATATCTTCACTGGAATTGTTTTAAAAAAATATGTAAATTAGACTAAAACAGTAAGTATTTTAATAATGTGTTCAAAACTTAGTTATTATTTTTATGTTTCATTTCTAATAAACGGAATGGATTAAACTTTCTCTTTGGCATTTTCATCAGGCGCTTATTTGTATCCCCATCAACAACAGGAACACAGTATGGTACAAAGGATCCAACTGGTAAACTGAACAGAGACATGGATTGACAATCTGGTAAAGCTTCACTGTATATCAAAACATTCACTTGAGATAGAGTTTCAATTTTCACTGATGTTGTTACATATACTTTTCTTTGGTGAATATCAATACCTCGTATTATTCCTGAAAATAAATATTTTCTTAATAATAATCAGGACAATTTATGAAGCGCTGTTTAGTCACAACTGTGGTCACCTCAAGGGCGCTTTCAGTTTGCCAAAAAAATAAATTAATTTTAGTCCTATAGCTAACACATTGGAAATAGTGAAACACAAAACTTAAAAAAAACATTAAAATCACAAATCAATCTAGTTATACATATTACATAATCCAGATGATATTATAATAAAAAATAGTCAATTAAAAGTAAACAGGCATAATATTAAGTAAAGGAATATTAGACGGATGAAGGACAATCTGGATACGATTTGCGGAAAAATGATTCCAAAATAACTAACTAACATCAATTAAAACAAAAAAATAAAAGAATGAACTCTGTTGTAGAAATGAAAATAATTATGTATGATCAATTTATAATTATTTATTTAAACACTTTATTGTTCATAACATTTTTTGCCAGTAGAAATGGCAGACTTATTATTGCTTAGTGGCAATTTCTTCCAGACAACCATCTGTTACATATTATATGGATGAAGATGATTCAGTACATGTACATAAAAATCTTAGATGATACCTGATATAACAATATAAAAGGGAAGAGAAAAAAAAGAGAGATTTGTCTAACTAAAGGAATAGGGTAACTAATGGGAACTAAGTTGGTTAGGAAATAGAAAGTAGGAGCGCGCACTTCAATCTAATTTTGAAGGTTGGTGCAGTTCTAATATCAAGGGCCAAGTTGTCCCATAACCGGGCAGCATGGACAGTAAAGGGCGATTAATAGAAAGCCATGGCAAATTATAATGCCTAACAAAGAAAATATACAATGCGGACAGGAATGGAATGAGAGATCGGGACAATCCAAAAAAAGGATGGCTCGATCATGTAAACGACATTCTGAAAGAGGGAAATATGAGAAGCTTGAACAACAAACGAACTTGTATAAAACGATGGATGCGTGCCAGGAAGAATTTTTTTTTCAAATATTTATTTATTGAAAACAAAAACCAAGCAATTGAATACTATAAAAGAAGCCATGTCAGGTTTTTATGCTCTTTCATGAGTTTTGATTTTTCATGCATCAAAATATATATAATATACAATTGTATACAACCAAAAGAGCAGATGCAAATGGTAATGGTAAACCATAAATTGTCTTTAAAGACTGGGCTATCCACTTTAAGAACTTCAGCTCTGGGATTATTTTTTTTTTTACTTTGAGATCGGGATACCATCTACCCTACCGCACATGGAAGACACTGAATAGACTCCGTGTAGATGTACATAGAAAGAACTTGTATAGGTGGGATATAGGCCAAAGAAATCCTATCAAATTTTGTGTCTTCTGACATTTATTGCAACTTGGCAAAGGATAAAAAAATCAGGATACTTTTTATAATTTTGTCACTATAAAATTTTTATTAATATATAACATTTAAAAAAAAACTATATTTGGTGATAGCTTACCATATCCATAACAAGGGTAGCAATTTCTACCAAGGACTTTTTTATCTAAATCTGGAAAGTTCTCATTGTGACAAAGAGCAACCAGTTTTCCATTTAAAATTCCATAGAGATAAGAATCACTCACACAAATGTTGTTGAATAATAATGAAATATCATCCATTGATATGCTGCAAAAGAAAATAATTGTCAATTTTGAATTAAAAAAATGTAAATATTTATACTACGAGTTCATACTATTCTCAAACGATGCTAGTGCAAATAAAACAAAACACCTGTTAAAATATATAGGTTGAATATAAACATATGTTGATGAGTCAGCATTTCCTAAAAAACAGCGGCACTCTTTGCTTTCAATAGTCAATTTACCAAGTCACACCATTCAATAGTCAATTTACCAAATATTACAAAGTCACACAATTCAACAGTCAATTTACCAAGTCACATCATTCAATAGTCAATTCACCAAGTCACATCATTCATGTCAATTTACCAAATATTACCATGTCACATAATTCAATAGTCAATTTACCAAGTCACATCATTCAATAGTCAATTCACAAAGTCACATCAATCATGTCAATTTAACAAATATTACCATTTCACATAATTCAATAGTCAATTTACCAAGTCACATCATTCAATAGTCAATTTACCAAATATTACAAAGTCACACAATTCAACAGTCAATTTACCAAGTCACATCATTCAATAGTCAATTCACCAAGTCACATCATTCATGTCAATTTACCAAATATTACCATGTCACATAATTCAATAGTCAATTTACCAAGTCACATCATTCAATAGTCAATTCACCAAGTCAAAATCAATCATGTCAATTTACCAAATATTACCATGTCACATAATTCAATAGTCAATTTACCAAGTCACATCATTCAATAGTCAATTCACCAAGTCACATCAATCATGTCAATTTACCAAATATTACCATGTCACATAATTCAATAGTCAATTTACCAAGTCACATCATTCAATAGTCAATTCACCAAGTCACACCATTCATGTAAATTTACCAAATATTACCAAGTCACATCATTCAATAGTCAATTCACCAAGACACATCATTCATGTAAATTTACCAAATATTACCAAGTCACACCATTCAATAGTCAATTTACCAAATCACATCACATAATACTATGAAAAATTACTAAATGAAGAATTTCCAAGATCCATAAATCCTTCTGAGCAAAAATCCTTGGACCGATCACCGAAATAACCCAAGATGAAGTACAGCTAGCCGTGTGTCAAATGAAAACGGGAAAAGCAGTAGGACCAGATAATATACCAACCAAATTTTGGAAAGAATATGGTGAGGGGGGACAAAATGGCTTTGTAATCTCTTTAATAAAATACTAGATGGAGACCCAATGCCAAGATAATTCCGAAAAAGCCCTTTTACAAAAATAAAGGAGACTCCAAGAAAAGCGACAATCACAGGGGTATCAAACTAATGTCCCACACTATGAAGATATATAAATGAATCATAAATACAAGGATTAGGAAATTTGTAGAAATACACCCAAACCAGTGAGGCTTTGTAGCTGGAAAATCCACAATTGATGCCATCCAGACTGTATGAATTCTGGTCGAGAAACACCGGGTTGCCAAAAAGGACCTTCATATGGTCTTTATAGATCTGGAAAAGGCTTTTGACAGAGTCCCAAGAAACCGGATATGGGCAGCACTCGGAGCTCATAAAGTACCAGAAAGGTATATATCCTTACCATCCAGGATATGTAGTCAAAACACAGGTGCACATCGGGAGTTTCTCCAGAATTTCCTATAAAAGTGGGGGTACATCAAGGTCCGTTTCTCAATCTGCTACTCTTCATCTTAACCATGGATTACTTAACTAAACAAGAAATGAACAGCCTCACAAAGATCCTGCTATTTGCAGACAATATTTTATTAATAAGTGACAAGCACAAAGACCTGTAAGATGGACTGGAAAGATGGAGAAAAATTCTATAAGATAATGGACTGAGATTAAACAGGGTCAAACAAATTTTGTAATCAACTCGCTCTGGACACTTGAACCAGTGTAATAAAATGATTGTCAATGAAATTCAAACATATTTTTACTGACAATTTTTTTTTAAACTAATAATATAAACTAATTTCTCAATAGATGACGTTACAAAAAAGGTTTTTCCGTTACTTCATAGATGGCAATAGTATAGTTCCTTATTTTCAGGTGAATTGTTACACACTATTCAAATATATAGAACTTTAAAAAATTACATTGATAAGGGAACTCAATAAGAAGGCATAATTGGTGAACGTTACGCAAGCACATATAGTGATAACGTAAACCAGTCGATGACAGGTCGTAAGCCCTGTAGGTGCCTCGAGTTCCTGGTTCTTCTACAATATCCCAACTTCGTCTCTATTGAGATGTTAAAAAAAATGTCAATAAAAATATCATTTGACTCCCGAAAGGGAAAAATATCCAATGTTTGCGTATATGCAATTAATATTGGAAATTCAAATTGAAAATAAATATATCACTGTAAGTGTAGGATCTGATATGAAAAAATTTAAACATGAACTTACACATATGGTGGTGACTCTAATATGGAGAGAGTCTTTGGAGATGACAATTGACTGAAATAAGCCAAAATATTTAAAAACCTCTCATCACGAGGATCACTTTTTCTACACAGAGAAGACTTCAAACCCCATTCTTGTGTGAATGGCTCTAAATAATAGTACGTATAACTACACTCCTTAGCCATATTCATTTTTTCAATGTTTAGATTCTCATTATTTCTATGGAATTGGTTAATATTTTCAGGTGACAGTTGCATATTATAATTGTTTCTCTTGATATTATTTTTTAATTCCACAACAATCGTTGGATTGATAATATTGATAATAAATGTTATGAATTTCAATTCCAATGGACCTGTATATCCTGAAGTATTTATAAACCATGGCATATCTGAATATCCTTCATGGCTATTGCAAAATGTGAGTATTTCTTTTATGCATGTCATATATCTTTCTTCATTTTCAGATATTCTTAGTAATCCGAGACAGTAACTCCTGAAAAAAAAAAAATTTGTAAATATACTTACATATTAATATAAAAATACAACAAATTTTCTAATGAATAAAAAAAAATATTCAAAATATTCAAAATATTCAAAATATTCCAAATTTTCTTATTAAAGGAATAACATATTTATTACCTAAAAATGAAAATATTAATAATCCTTCTCAATTTAGACCGATAACATGTTTACCTATGATTTATAAAATTTTAACTTCCTGTATGACGGATTTAATTTATAAACACGTAGATGAAAAAAATATTTTATCGGAAGAACAAAAAGGATGTCGTAGAAAATATTTAGGATGTAAAGAACAACTAATAATTGATTCAGTAATTCTTAAACAAATACAAACTAAAAATCGTAATTTACATGTAGGATATATTGATTATAAAAAAGCTTTTGATAGTGTACCGCACTCGTGGCTTTTAAAAATATTAGAAATATACAAAATTAGCCCAATTTTAATAAACTTTTTAAAATGTATTATGTTAGGCTGGAATACAGATTTAAAAATAAATTTAAATTCTAATAAAATATCTATTCCAGGAATTAAAATTAAACGCGGAATTTTTCAGGGAGATTCATTGAGTCCACTTTGGTTTTGTTTAGCTCTTAATCCGCTTTCTAAAATGTTAAATGAATCTAAGTATGGAATAAAAATTAACGGTCATCCACGGTCTAATATTAAAATTTCGCACTTAATATATATGGATGATATAAAAGTATATGCTAAATCTGATTCAGAATTGGAAAAAATGATTAGGATAATAAAAGCATTTTCAGATGATATTAGAATGTCTTTCGGTTTAGATAAATGTAAAACTTTACATGTCGAAAAGGGTAAAATACTAGAAATGGGTGGTGATATTCAAAGAAATTTTCAAATAGATAGTTTGAAAGGGTTGGAGATTTATAAATATCTAGGTTATCCGCAGTCTAACAAATTAGACCACACGAAAATAAAATTTGATATTAATATAAAATTTAAAGATAGAATTACGAAAATATTAAAATGCAATCTGTCAGCTAAAAACTTAACTAAAGCTATTAATACTTGGGCAATACCGATATTGACATATTCTTTTGGAATTATTAAATGGTCAAAAACAGATTTAGATAGTTTAGAAAGAACAATTAGAACGCGTTTAACTAAATTTCGTTGTCATCATCCTAATTCCGCGATTGAACAAATCAATTTGCCTAGGAATTTAGGAGGTAGGGGTATAATAAAAATAACATCGTTACATAATAATCAAATTGAATCGCTAAAAACTTTCTTTCACAAAAAATCTGATAGTTCTTTAATGCATAAAGTAATCTGTGAGGCGGACAAAAATTTAACAACATTAAATTTAAATTACGAGAATGCCAATAACAATATTATAAATATAAATGACGACCTTCTAAATTCGTGGCTAAATAAAATAATTCATTCTATACATCCAAAATTTCTCAACCAACCTTATGTTGACAAAATTTGGTCAAACAAATGGTTGAGTATTGGTGATTTGGACGCGGATTTAGAAGGTTTTATAATAGCAATTCAGGATAGAGTAATAAAAACTAAAAATTATCAAAAATATATATAAAAAAAGACATAAATGTAGATGATGATAGTTGTAGGAAATGTTTGGCTTTTCCGGAAACAATCGATCATATAATATCGGGCTGTTCTTTTCTCGCGCAATCAGAATATACATTTAGACATAACCAAGTAGCAAAAATAATACATCAAAATTTAGCTATTAAATATAAATTAATTGACGCGATAAACATAAAACCATATTATGAATATGATCCGATTTCATTTTTAGAAAATAATAATATTTCGCTTTATTACGATAAAACAATATTAACTGACCGGTCAATTCAACATAACAGACCCGATTTAATAATACATGATAAAATTAAAAAAATAACATATATTTGCGACGTGGCTATTCCAAATTCTAGTAATATTATAAAAACTTTTGATGAAAAAATTAGAAAATACACCGCTTTAGGTAACGAGATTAAAAGACTTTGGCATTCTCGTAAAATAATAATATTACCGTTCATTATTTCAGCCACTGGCATTATTCCAAAATCGTTAATCCGTAATTTAGAAATTATAGATTTATCGAAAAATTTAATAATAAAAATGCAAAAAACGGTAATTATGAATACATGTAGAATCGTTAAAGATTTTTTAAACGTTAATATTCGGGAATCAGTAGGGTTGTTAGGTAGTATAGAGACCTCCTCAGAGCCTAATCCTTTGATATGTTAAGTATCTGGATGGGTGAACCATTCCCAATTGAAAGCTTGATGATGCGTTTGTTGCATTTTATTTTTCTCTTTTAAATAAATTACAATTTACGCATTGATCTGCTAATTCTTTTGAGGAAGTGTATAATGGTAATAATAATAATTGAGTGTTATTATTTGTAGTGCTTAATTGTTATTAATATCATTAGTAAATCGGCCAGCGCCGTAAAAAAAAAAAAAAAAATAAAATAATTACTGTTATAAATATTAATACCTTCATGGTTATAACTGTTAATAGAAATGTAAGAATGTGCATAGATCTACGGTCAATGATATCATATGGATTGTTTGACGTCTGTATTTTAGTACATATTTTATGCGTTTTTTCCCATGTTCAGTTTATTAAATTGCACACATTTATTTATTTATTCAACTTTCTGTACATAATATAAACAAATATATTTTACACTGGCGGGCTTATTGCCATTAAGCAATTTCTTCCAACCAACCAGATTACAAAGTATGACAAAATTGTGTATGTACAACAACAAAAGAATAAGAGCAAAAGAAAACAAAGAAAATATATATATAAAACAAAAAAAAATTCATAGTCAAAAAAGGTTAGGGTAAGGACAAGGAGAGGAAATCGGGATCAGGTGTTCAGGGATAAATATTCTGGAATAAGGAATGCATTGGTTATTGATATACAGCAGTGGGATCATAATAAGGAATGCATTGGTTATTGATATACAGCAGTGGGATCATAATAAGGAATGCATTGGTTATTGATATACAGCACTGGGATCATAACAAGGAATGCATTGGTTATTGATATACAGCAGTGTGATCATAATAACGAATGCATTGGTTATTGATATACAGCAGTGGGATCATAATAATGAATGCATTGGATATTGATATACAGCAGTGGGATCATAATAATGAATGCATTGGTTATTGATATACAGCAGTGGGATCATAATAATGAATGCATTGGATATTGATATACAGCAGTGGGATCATAATAATGAATGCATTGGTTATTGATATACAGCAGTGGGATCATAATAACGAATGCATTGGTTATTGATATACAGCAGTGGGATCATAATAATGAATGCATTGGATATTGATATACAGCAGTGGGATCATAATAATGAATGCATTGGTTATTGATATACAGCAGTGGGATCATAATAAGGAATGCATTGGTTATTGATATACAGCAGTGGGATCATAATAATGAATGCATTGGATATTGATATACAGCAGTGGGATCATAATAATGAATGCATTGGTTATTGATATACAGCAGTGGGATCATAATAATGAATGCATTGGATATTGATATACAGCAGTGGGATCATAATAATGAATGCATTGGTTATTGATATACAGCAGTGGGATCATAATAAGGAATGCATTGGTTATTGATATACAGCAGTGGGATCATAATAAGGAATGCATTGGTTATTGATATACAGCTACCGATCATAATTGCCTGGGACTTAGTCGAATAATAAGAAGACCATTATCCGATGACCAAGAATAGATAAATTTAAGATCTTCAAGATTCATGAGAAGGACTGCATTGTTAATATCAGAGATTAAAATGGAAATATAATTGAAGATCATCTGCAAAAAGATGATATTTACATCAGAAGTCAGAACATTATGTATAGCCACTTGGATAGCCATTTGACTTCCTTTGAAATGCTAGGATCAGACATTTGTTTAGTCTTCCATTTTTTTTTTAAATACAATCCTGAGGGGCAAGTCTGGTCCAACCAGCGAAATCAAAACCCTCGTGATTACCCATATCATGGATATAATTATCATAGCGTGTTACTTAGAGCCCTACACCCAGCTACCGCTGTCAAGCATAATACATAATGTTTCGTTCTTTATTTACACTGACAATTTTTCATCATTTTTTTAATTAACTACATATTTTCAATATTTTTCTATTTCTTTTTTATCGCCTTTTTGTGGTCAAATTTTGTTTTTTGTTTTGCATACAATAATTGTTTTTTTATTATTAACATTTTTGTAATATTGTGTAACTGCTTTATTTTTTGTGTATAATTGTATAAGGCTTCTGGACGTAGATACAAATAAATAAATATGGAGTTCTATGACATCTAAAGATATTATAGAACTCCATATAATAATTATGTCCATTATATGGGTAATAGTGAGGGTTTTGATTTCGCCGGTTGGACCAAACTTGCCCCTTAGATATAAACTAGAGTACTATAAATTAAAAGTTTTATCAAAATGTCATAAATCATAAATTGAAATATTCACCTCTCTGGATCCTGGAGATGTGTAAAGTTAGAACCCAGTAATGGTTTCCGTACGATGGTTGCAGACAGCAATCCACAAACTGTAAATTCAGGTTGTCCTGGATCAAGATCTATTACTAATGCTGGACCTTGTGCAACACTTCTATTTATTAAATATCTTAATATGCTCGATTTTCCAGAATCCATACCACCACATATCATAGTAACAGATTTTTTACTACCTAAAATATATCACAGATTAATTATAAAAAATATTAATAGTAGGATAGGTAAAATTAGAAGTTTGATCAATGCAAATAATCATTTTTTTTTCTTGAATTTGGATAGCAACAATAACAAATATTACATTGATAGTGTGAAATTGATTGTTATTGATTTAACAATCATATTTTTTTATTCTATTAAGAAATTTACTTTCACATGTAAGTATATTCATAGTAAAATATTTTTGTTTAATATACACACATAGTAGTTAAATACAAAGTATTATTCATTTTATATTCTTGAAGCGTTTGTAACTACTGTACCATATAACTTTCTTGTCCCCTTGTAATCACCCTTTCAACAGGCATATAAATAAATTATTTATATTTCATCATTCCTTAACTAGTTGCATGTAACACATGAGATCCAACTGTCGATAGCGATAGTATGTATAGTTGAAGAATAAGAACTAAACTATAAACTCATAAATCCAAATTATTGAATATTTTAGGATATTTTATTTTCTATACAACACATGTAGGTATGTATGTCAAGATACAACAGTATGGAGGTCAGTCCTTTTTTCTACCCTGAATATGAAAACAGCATGATGGTATGTATGTATGTTTGGAGATTAAGTATCAAACTATTAAGTCTTCTTACATGTGTATAGGCGACTGCCAAACAAATTGTATGAAGTGATGTCGTCACTAAATTCAGTTTTTATAAAAATTGTTAAAAAAAAATTTAGATTTACTTCTACAATATTAATATTTTTTATAGAAAATTAAATTATCTAGTTGTGGTGTTTCGGCTTTTTTCGATATTTTTAAAATATTTGGAAATATAGGCAGTTAAACTCATAAATTTATAATAAAAAAAATATTTTTCTTAATAAAAAATGTTTGAGAAACCCCGGATTTTTTTTGAAAAAACTTATTTGAGATTTTGTATTTGTCTATGTTTATACCAATTTTCAACGTTCTAGCTTTTATGGTTTCTGAGATATGTGGAAAAATTAACCAAAAATTCAAAAGTTGATAACCCCTGACTCAAACAAAAATTCACAATTCTGAGTATAAAAGTTTTGTAGGCCTATAACTGTTTATATATTCTGAAATTTTGGGCTTTGTAAATTGAGCGGATCAAAAGTTATATGGGGACACACAGACAGACACAAAATGTTCTACTCCGAATTCTGAGTAAATCCGTATAATATGGAACATATATGCTGCAAAGCCTCTAAATTGGTGTTTTTGACTTCAAAGTTGGAAAAGCCGTGAAAAAAGTAGACCCTACATACAATTCCTTCATACATGCATCTTGGATTTAAACTGCCTCTTCCTTCAATAGAATTTCATTCTCTTGAACGAATCGACAGTTGGATTATTAGAAATTTAATAATACAATTTTAAGATTTATAAATCAGTATGAATCTAACCACTATACTACTGTGGTCGACAGTCATTACAAAAAAAATGTTTTAAAAATATTCATGACTTTAAATGTAAAATCTAAATGGAAAACATGATAATTATAATTTATATATGCTATTTTTGTTTCTTTTTGTTTTTGATATTTGTTTCTTAAAAAATGTTTAGATATAATATGCAAAAAATGTTCTGGTAGATATTTCGTACATTTATACATCTCTTTTTGTTTTATTTTATAATATTATTATATGTATGTATTAAACGTGTTTATACTAGTTTATTTTGTATGTACTTGTAAAAGGCTATTTAGCCGTTGATGAAAATAATAAATAAATAAATAAATTAAATAGGAAAAAAAAATTAAAAGTAGTTTAAAAATAAAATAGATAAAATGGAAAAAATAAACTCACGTGTGTGTGAAGTGGTCATTTCAGTGAGTATTAATTCAGAAATATTATCCCACATATAATTTATAACAAATATACCTTTGCGAGGTTCGGTAAAAAAATGACATTGCATCATTTCTAACAGTTGTTTGTTTACAAAATCATTATCAAATTTATCTCTAAAGAAGGCATTGTACTTGTAAAAATGCTTAGATACAAAATCTGTCATCTGATTACTGTGAGGTTGAAGCAGTATAACAGAATCGCCATCGGACATACTCTGTACAATTTCTCTTATTTTGTTTGAAGGAATGTTCATATCATTGAACGCTGACTTTCTTAATTTATCCTTAACGTCGGGAAGACTTTCAAAATACAACAAACTAGATGTATACAAACTGTATATTTCTTGAGTTGTTTTTGTTAATTTATGCCCAAGTATTTCGACAGACCCATGAATGAGGGTAGCCTTTAACTTTCCACAAAAATATAATTTCAAATTTGGTTTCATAATTAAAATGCAACATTTCGGCAGAAGGAAGAATGAATACTTTTTGGGATCTTGTGATTTGGGTTCAATTTTGTTTTGTGGTTTATGAGCAACCGATTGAACTATAGTCGGTGTATCTTCTATTGAGTCTGGAGTTCTCGTATGACCATATTCAAATTCCATTTTGCCTTCTGTATTATCATCAGATTTGGAAGCCACATCTACAGATGTCACTATGGCACCTTCAGTGTCGCAATTATTGAATAATTCTAAAACAGTTCTTTTGTAGGAAACAAAATCCTTTTTCTTTTTGATATTTGTTGATTTACTGAGAACATCAAAGGACATTACTTCTTCGTCTATTTTTTCTTGTAAAATGGGTTTACTTTTTATTTTAAGGCATTTTTTCTCTTTAATTTTTTTAAGTATTTGTTTAGCGAGACTCTTATTGGAATCAAACACATCCATTTCTTTATTCTTTTTGTGATTAATATCACTAACATTTGTTAGTTCGATTGCTTTACTAAGTAATGTATTTGATTTGGAATTAATTATATTGGAAATAGAAGTGAGGATATCGTTTTCCTCTTTGCGCATTTTTTTATTTTTGATCTTTTTTGTATTAATAGTTTTCATATGTGATTCATTAACATTTGTGTTATTATTATATTTTTCGTTGTTCATATTTGAAACAATCGACTTGACATTTAAATGTTTTCCCTCAGATTCAATACAATTTAAAGATTCTTCATCTTCAATGAAATAATCATTGGATTGACCTTCTTCCGAAAACTCTGTGTCTGTTTTAACCAGATCCTCTAAATTATCACACTGAATTATTTTTTTGATTTTTTTCTTCAAGATGAAATTGTTTTTTGATTTCTTTGCATTTCCAGGTATGTAAAATGTCTTTTTGGTGTTTGTTTTTAATTTATTTTCTGTATATTTCATTTTTAATAATGACCTCAGTAAACTGAAAATATTTCAATAAAATTAATGAGATGAACTCTTGAATATCATATCCATTCAATAATAATACATCAAGAATATTCATTGTTTCGACGGTTACTTGTGGTATTCCATAAATCAATTTTATTATAATATTAAATTGCTATAACCACTTGAATTGAGTATAACGCGACTAGTTTCGGGAGAAACTGAACTCCCATCGACAGGTGAATTACAAGTTGTAATTCGCCTGTCGATGGGACAAAAATCAAATCCGTACACTGCACCTCCGTGGACTCTAGGCTAAAAGGTATGCGCTATGTGTAAAAAGAGTTCACACATGTACAGTTATTGGAAAATAACTTGGGCTGCACAGAGCGCAAATTTGGGTGTTTTATTTAAAATTGCTTCTCGGGCAACTAACAGGTACTATGTCAAATATTAATTTAACACGCACCCAATAACAAGTTGCCACATTCTGGAGACTTACGATATTAATCGTCTCACAGATTCAGACTGAAAACACAATTAAAAACTGTGTCTCCACCGGGAATCGAACCCGGGACCTTTGGCTCAGCAGTCAGATATCTAACCAACTGAGCCACGAAGGCCGACAAACGGCCGTTTTGCTTGGTTTATATGTATATCAACCAAGCAAAACAAGGCAGTTTGTACGTATACGTACAAACTGCCCTCTTCTACGATGAAAATTCTTAACGCAATTGCTGGAAACTATAATAATCAATTTTGTCAAAAATGTCCAAGAGTACTCAAAATGTCTTTAATGACACACATCATTCAAAATAAAAACATAAATCATGATAATGCTGAAAACTATGGGCCAATCTCGAACTTCTGGGTATTTTTAAAACTACTTGAAAGAGCAGTTGCTGATCAGGTGACAGTATATTAAAAATAACATAATTTGTTTCATTAAAATAAACAATCAATTAACAGGACACAGTACTCATGGGAAAATTGTTATAAAAATTTTATATATGTTTTTATCAAAACGTGTTGTGACTCGAAAGCACTACAAAAAGAGAGGGTATTTATAAAAATTCAAAGTTTTACAAAAATATTGATAATCGCAATGTTTAGTGGGACTAATATTATCTATGTGAAGCTTTCAAATATATCTTATGTATAAACCACTTGCGATAAATACTTTAATGAACACAAAATATCAAAGTCTCGCATGCCTTACCCCTCATTAACTAAAAAAAATGTAAAATAAATTCAATTATCAATGTTAACCTCAAATTAAATTCAATGTACCCCCGTTTTCAGATTTTGTAAACTTCTATTCTATCTATTCTATGTTCTATGTTAAAATCAGTGTTGCCGATCGCGAGATTCGAAATTTCCCGAATCCGGTGTCAGAAAGTGCCGATTCGGCTCCGAAATTTTAGAGAATTCCCGATTTTTCCCGACAACGTAAATAAATACAAATTTTAATAAAACACGAGTATTTCTATTATACCCCCATGAGTATTTCAGAGTTAAAAATAGTATATTTAAGTACAAATATGGAGGTATTAGGTTGATATATACATAGGTATTATGATCAAGATATTACCATGGGTTATGGTAGCATAGAAGCCAAACATCTATTATTTTGTTTCAAAATACCTTGATTCTTGGAAAACTTTCTCTTATAATGGTTTTATCATATTAACGGGTCTTTGGGTCCTTAATGTGTTTAAACAATGCTTATATTTTGTAAATATGTCATTTCTAATGATTTTATCAGATTTTATATTCAATGCATATTCCTGGAACTTTATACTTTCTAACTTGGTAGGTGAAATGGAGGCTTCCTATTGGTAGATGGTAGAACGCGCCCCGCCGCGCGGTGGGGTAGCTCCTCCCTCCCTGTCTCCAGCGGTGAACGCGATAGCTGGTTTGGATCAGTATCATAGAACACACTAACTATAGAACGCAAGCCACCGTATATTGAAATTGTACCAACTTCTGAACCAACTTGAAGTTGGCAACATAACAATACTGCTTACTGCCATCTGTTAAACCGTACAAAAGCTCATTAAGAGGCGGGGCTATGCCTATAGGGGGGGGGGCTAAATTCGACTTTATTTATTTATTTGAATATTGCCTCTGCATTTATTTCTTATAATGGTTGAAATTGTATAATATGCTTATATTATTCAACCATTATGAGAAACACTGCAAGAAGGAAGTAAAATTCACATACAAACATTCTTAGGTTAACAAGAAAAGACAATTGTAACGAACAATGGTGTTTATTATAACGAATTACTCGACATTTATAAAATAATATAATATGAAATATAAATGCCAAATCATACCACAATATCATATTGTCTTATTTAAATGAAATTTGCTAAAATCTTTGCTGAGAAGATGAATATTTCCACGCGCGGAAATCCACTTTATCAATCTAAAACGATCTCGTATTGACGGAAAACAAAATTGCCGTTGTATTGATTTGATTGATTCCTTCGAACCACATGAAGTGACACAACATCGACGTGGCATTTTAAAATATTTAAGTTGTTTACAAAGCTTTTAAATATGAAATTCGAAATAAAAAATAATAGTTTTGGACCGCGTTTCACGGAAAACACAATGACAGATGACAGAACACATCACCAACACGTGAAGAATATATTATTGCCAGAATAAAACAAATTTCCAACATCATTTCAGTTATTTCAGTAAATCAATTCATCTCAATATTTTTAGCAAACGCGACATATGCTAAAAATAAGTAATAACAATTATATTAATAAATTAAGTAGATAAAATGTATTCGCTCATGAAAAATTAAAAATATACTTGAAAGATCGATGTTTTTTTTTACTTATGGCAAAATTTTCTGATTTCTAAACAGAGACATCTTTTAAACCATACAAAAGCTTTCTGATATTATAATACACACATACATACACACACACACACACACACACACACACACACACACACACACACACACACATACCATCACCACAGGACCACAGAATTGGACCGATTTCAATGTATGGTGGCTGGTAGGCCCTGATCAGTATTGAATAGACGCTCTGCCGGGATAGACGAATTTTAACTCACGCGTACGAAAGATAACTTATATATTTTTTTTAAAAACGAACGTAGACCGCGAACGTTGAAAAAAAAGTCTTATCTCTGCGAGGCGTCTGCTTGATGCTCAGCATTAAATTTCATATTTGCATGGTAGTGACTAAGTGTGTTTCAGGTCCATACATAACCAACGAGGGGTGAATTTAAGATAGTTTAAGTTAATATTAAAAATAACTTAAATAATCGCATAATAGTGAATAAGTGTGTTTCAGGTCCACATAACCAACGAGGGGTGAATTTAAGCTAGTTTTAAGTTATTTTAAATGAATAAAAAGTGATATTATGTAGTGTAAGTGTTTCATCTACTGACCCGTAACGAGAGAAGCGGTTGGTAAGATCTTTCTGATTTATTATTATTTGTTTTCTTTGCTCTGAACGTTTCGTTTCGTAATTTATTTTAGCAAGATTGTCATCAATATTACACGTGCATTTCATGTATTTGATTCTTCTTTTCAGCACTGTTATTCTCTGTTCCACGTGTATTTCCTGTATGTAATAATTCTTTTCAGCGGCCGTCATCACTGGTTTTCTAATTAATTTTCTTCTTAATTTTACAGCAATTTTTACTAACCGATAATTACTATTACGCGTGTATTTCTGTCAATTTAAGCATTGTTTTATTTTATACGCTCAACACGTTCTTTCGTCTCCACCATATTTAATTATTGTATTGACTAGCCGGCATTTAAACACTTTTATCAACGCTCTTCTATGTTATATGCGATAACAAGGTACACAAAAATATAAGTTCACAGAGGAATAAATATAATGATTTTGAGGCAATTCAAAATGTGAAGAATCTTAATGTTAATCTTAAGGTTCTTTACAAATTGTTTTGCACATAAAAAAACAATTAAGTTAAGTAATTTATGTAAAAATTCAAGAAATGTCATAATGGATCACACGATATTGATATCTAGAGACGGGCGGAGAAGAGTATGACGCGACCTCTCCTGTTCGCGTTAATTTTTATTTTGAATTCGACGCCAAATCAGACCACAAACTAATATTTACGAAAAATAAAATGTGAAAAAAATATGACAATAACACATAACCTAAAATATGTGACATTACGAGTGACAGGTGAAAAGTTTTGATAGTCGAAATTAGACACGCGTCGTGTCTGCACGGACCGCGCTAACTGTGACCGGAGCAGCTGCAAACCGCACCCGAGGGTGTCGGTTAGGCTCGCTCCACATTGGTAGCCATGGATGTGATACCAGGAGTGCCGAGATGGATCGGCGCACTACCATTCGGCGAGAGAGCCGCTTTCCTGGGCCGAAGCGGGTGCTGAGTTCGGAAAGTGTTCCAAACGCTGTTGGGTCGCGCTGGACCCTGGAGCAACGGCCTGCATCTCCTTGAGACTCGCGCTGCCGTCGTTCGCTCCCGCCAGTCACCCAACCGGCATCTACCGGTGTCTGGGACCCGAGGTTGCTTTCGCCGATAGCTTTGCCCCTTCGCCCATCGACGACGGTCCATTCCGGCATTGGCGGTGCATCAGCACGCCCATGGCCGAGAAGAGAAAAATATGTGTGCCTCAAAACAATATTTGTGACAATTTCTTTAATTCCGTGTGACAATATTTCGGCTGTGTGATTTTAAGTTATTTATTTTATTTAATTCATTTTAACGTGTGACGTCCAATATTGACTCTATTTAATTTTGATTTGTGACGTCCTAATTTATTACCAATTTTAATTATTTATTTTATTTCAAATTTTTATCATTTTATCTTGTGACATGACCGTGCCGTCTGACGTTTGTGCGCTGACATTTGACATTTGTGTATCGTCAGACCACGGCTTCGATTATCGTTTAGTATTTTCAATCATCTCGTTCAGCGACTATGTGTGGAATATCAAATTCCATTTTTGACATTGGAAAAAGTGAGCTCTACCTCAAACCTCTTGGGAGGAGGGGTAGGGAAAAGAATAATAAAAATAAACATTAAACTCTGCCTCTGAAAATAAAAATCTAATAAAACATAATCGGCTGCGATGTGCCTGAAAAGACAAATACTTACAAATACAGGCATGGTAAAAAAAATATATACATAACTGGAAAGATCTTACCAAACTGCTGCTCTCGTAACGGGACTGCAGAGGAAACACTTACACTACATATCACTTTTTATTAATTAAAAATAACTTAAAACTAGCTTAAATTCACCCCTCGTTGGTTATATGGACCTGAAACACACTTATTCACTATTATGCGATTATTTAAGTTATTTTTAATAGTAACTTAAACTATCGTAAAAGCACCCCCGATGATAGGTAGAGAACCTGAAAAGAACTTAACCACTACTTTATACAATTAAAAGAAAAAAAAAAAGAAAAAAAAAATGCTAAGGCTGTCCGATACCCTAGCAAACTCGCACTCTCGCACGTGGGTCTCTACAACTACCGACCTACCACTGACTCCAACCGAATGACAACTGAACTGACACCGCCGGGCGGCCCAGCGCCCGTGGAACATGGAGTAGGGGGGGGGGGGTTATACTGAAGAACCAACCCGTACCGCCGGGTGAAAGCCAAGATTCCAGGAATATGCTTAATGCATTTTACATTTTAAATTTATTTTCAATAGAAAAGACAACACTTAAATATATGAACAAGGCCTGGGGGGCCGCTATAATCCGTTCTTAGAATTAATAGAAGAAATACATTAGGCCAAAGTAAAATAATGGTTTTTGGGTTTCTTTGATATCATAATGCATGGAAATATATCGATCACAATACTCATGGAAATATCAATATCAAGTAGTATTTTTATTGTATTTGTTTAACATAAATTAGACTTTCATAGAATAATGATGGTGTTAAAAGTTGAAACATAAAAACAAGAAATACCTACAAAATGCATATCATAAAAATGTGCGAAACAAAAATAAAGAATTTAACAAATAACAACAACATAAAATAAATATATACCTTCTCTAACTAGTCATTTTCTTTAGCCAAGCTTGTGTTGTTGTGTTTTTTTAAACAAAAATAAAACTTTCAAAGACTCTAAACAAATTAAATGTAACATACATACATACATTCAGCGTGCCGACGAATTTCTCGAAAAGTCTGAATTTCTCGAAATCGGCACACGTGCCGAAAATCGGCAACACTGGTTAAAATATATATCTTTTCTATGTCTTCTTATCTGTGATTTCGGACACCATTTTTTTTAAACATAACCTACAAAAGTTTGGTAAAAATACTAATTTAGTCATTTATTTTAATATTTTAGTTACTTTTATAAAAAATAATGCAACTGGCTCACGCCAGTCGCAATTATAACTACAAACAAACCTAACCAACCTATTTTTACCAAAATTTTATAGGTTAAGTTTAAAAAAAATGGTGTGAAGACTAGGCTATCCTGTGATCTGTGACAAAGAGTATATAACCTTACGGATATTTCAAACAACAGTGCTGCCGACATTAAAAAACAAGGTAGGGTAGATTTGGGTAGATTGTAACAGCGCCATCTATTTATATAGTTTATTTGACGTTTTAGAAGCCGGAATGTTGAATTCAAGATGGTGATCATCAAGTGGAAGGATAGCTTAGTAAGTACACCAGTTTTTGTTTTTGATACATCATGTACAGACGGTAATATTTTAGTAACTTTTTTAAAATATACAATGCAACTGGCTCACGCCAGTCGCAATTATAACTACATCCAAACCTAACCAACCTATTTTCACCAAACTTTTGTAGGTTAGGTTTAAAAAATCGGTGTACATCCTAGGATATCCCAAGTGGAAGTTTTGTAACTTGATATTTCCTTAAGTATTGTGATCGATATATTGCCATGCATTATGATATATAAGAAACCCAAATACCCATTATTTTACTTTGGCCTAATGTATTTCTTTTATTAATACTAGGAACGGCTTATAGCGGCCCCCAGGCCTTGTTCATATATTTAAACTTTATCTTTTATATTGGAAATAAATTTAAAATGTAAAATGTAATTAACAAATTTCCTGGAACCTTGGTTTTCACCCCGCGATGCAGTTAGACCCCTCCCTCCTACTTCATGTTCCACGGGCTCCACTGCTGTATTCAGGGAGTGTTCAGACCAATGAGCTATAGGTATACTGGAGTGCTAATGTCCATACAACAAAACACATAATTTTGTGCCGATCTGGTTTGCGAATATAGCCGCTGCAAGTGGGACTCGCGTCTCTTTCTAAGCGTCAATTCATATAGAGTTTGGCTGTCAGTTGGTGTGTTTTCCTGAGTTCGACGTGTTGTTTTAAGTCTGTTTTTGATATTATTTGTTTTTATTTCTATAAATTAAAAGAAATAAAGACGATGGTTAAATACTGCAGCTCTTTTGGATGTCAAAACATTTTGTATCCCAACAGCGGAATTAGTTTTCACGGGTAAGAAACTTTACATTTATACTTCAATGGCGTATTCAAAGATTGCTACTTCAATATTAAAAATACCTCAACTATTTGTATTAAAATATGATCTACATTTTAATATTTGTTAAATTACCTACAATAATTTAAAATTTATTTTAATTTAGTAACACTGCTACCTAACATTAAAATGATTAAACCAATATATCCTTTTGATTTCATCTTATCGTGTGAAATAGCTTTCAGTGTAGGGTTTTAATTAGTAAATCTGTCATTATTGCTTCCAGATTCTCTCTGCATTTATAATAATTTACATAATATGCTCTTTAACTGTAATTATTTCTTGTATTTATAATTTTCGTGCTATTATTTTCCATCATAATATATACTCTTTTTTACATTTCTATTTTTTCTGATAATTATTACATGAATTTATAACTTTTGTTTATTTGTCAAAATTATTAATATGCTCTGTGGTGGAAAAGATAAAGGTATAGGGAGTTACCTTGCCTCGATATTTATTGTGCTGGTTCTGAATAATCTTTTCACCACATTCACAGCGTATGAAAACTTTGACACTTCACTAGTAATTCACAAGTTAATTAATTTCAGCGGATTTTGAAGATATAATTTTAAGAGCGGTGCGGTGCGGTGTGTTAGTCAAGATGACAGTTGATAGAATGAGAAAATTTATATGCAACAATACTTTTTTGCATATAGCTGGCAGGTATGTAGGTAGGTTGTTTTTAGGCCGAGGTAAACTAGGATAGGATAGGAAAGGTGTGTGTGTGTGTGTGTGTGTGTGTGTGTGTGTGTGTGTGTGTGTGTGTGTGTGTGTGTGTATATGCGTGTGTACCCAACTTTGCGTAACCATAACTCCCGGCCTTGGAGTATTACTCCAACAAAAAATTCAAAAAACATATGACTCACCGGATGGTAAAAGAAGAATACAAATTTAAACAATAGAGTGAAAAATTCAAATAAACGTAAACTAACTTAAAAAATAAAAAGAAATATTAAATTAAAAACATTTTGATTATTGGGAAGGTAACGGACATAATCGAATAGCTGGTCTTAAATATGTACCATTCCGGGTTCGAACTTTTACAACTCGAATGACGTTGTCTTTTCCCGGATATATTTCCTTAACTATGCCAAGTGGCCAAGATAATTTAGGGAGATTTTCCTCTCTAATAATAACTATTTGGCCAGGTGTAATGGGTTTTGTGTACGTATTCCACTTTTCACGCATTTGTAAAGAGGTGAGATATTCTACATGCCATCGTTTCCAAAATGACTGTACTAATTTATCGATCAACTCATATCGTTGAATGCGGGTTATTGAAATATCATCAACGTTGTAAGCGGGTATGTAATTTAGCGGAGTTAAATTTAAAAAATGCGCAGGGGTTAATGCGGCAGGATCTAAAGGATCATTGCTTAATACACAAAGCGGTCTAGAGTTCAATAAAGCCTCTATTTGAATCAATACGGTATTCATTTCCTCGTAAGTTAATACTTGTGAGCCTATGACTTTAAATAAATGTGTTTTAATACACTTAATATTGCTTTCCCATATACCACCCATATGAGGAGAATACGGAGGATTTATTCGAAATTCTATTTTTCTAGGCGTCAATTCATGAAGTATTGCTTTATTATATTCATCGGAACAAACAAACTTATATAATTCATTTAAAATTTTACGAGCTCCAACAAAATTTCTTCCACCGTCACTTACAATGAGAGTGACAGGTCCTCTTCTGGCTATAAAACGTTTAAATGCAGCTAAGAACATTTCAGATGTGAGATCTGAAACTAATTCTATATGTAAAGCTTTTGTTGCTAGGCAAACAAATAAACAAACATATGCCTTTTGCTTTTTAACGCCTCTTCTCTTTGCCAGAGTTACAAACACTGGACCCATGTAATCTACTCCACATTTTGCGAAACATTTTATTTCATTTACTCGAAAATCGGGTAAATTGCCCATTAACGGGAAGGTTCCTTTTGGTTTGTTTTTAAAACAAATGTTGCAAGAATGAACAATCTTACGAACCAAACTACGACCAGATAAAATCCAGTACTTCTGTCGTAATAATGCTAACAATAATGCAGGGCCTGTATGATAATGTAAATAATGATAATATTCAATAAGTAACTGAACAATACGATCTTTAGAAGGCAATAAAATTGGATGTTTCGTTTCATACATTGATGATGAATTTTGAATTCGACCACCAACTCTAAGGATATTATTATTTAAAAATGGTAAAAGTTTGCGTAATACAGGACTACTCAATTTATTCTGTTCAAGAGAATGTATATCTTGAGAAAAATGGTTATTCTGAATGCATTTAATTACATGATTTTCAGCAGTTTCTAAGTCTGAGACCGTAATCATTCCAGACGTATTAAGTTTTCTTGTAAAACGAAGAACGTAAACAAGTATGTCTAATAATTTACTCCATTTAGAGATCCTGTTAGCGATTAAATAAATAAAGTGAGGCTCAGATTGAGTCTTAATTTGTATGAGAGCAACAGTTTTAGATTCAGGTATACTCTGATAGGCATTTTCCTTTTTAAAATTAGTCACAGGCCATTGACTCTGTGGCAATGAGATCCAGGCTGGACCATTAAACCAATAAGAGGTTTTCAAAAATTCATTAGGAGTAACGGAGAGGGATACAATATCACTTGGATTTTCAGTTCCAGGAACATGAAACCAATTTTCTTCAGAAATAATTTCTTGAATAATTGCGGTGCGATTGGCAACGAAGGTTTGCCATCTATGCGGTGAGGAATGTATCCATGAAAGTACAATAGTTGAATCAGAAAATGCAAACATTTTGTCAATCTTACATCTAATCTCAATAGTTGAGAGAACAGATTTCATTAATAATGCAAGAAGGTGTGCGGCACATAACTCTAAACGTGCTAAAGATACCTTTTTAAGTGGGGATACTTTTGACTTGGCACATAGTAGTGATACATTTGAGGCGTTAGATTCAAGTGATCCAATGCGGATATATATAACCGCCCCATAGGCACGTTCACTAGCATCTGAGAAACCAAGCAAATTGATGAATGAATCATTTACTATACCTATATGTCTTGGTATATTTATATTTGATAAGTTTTCGAGTTCACTCTGAAATTTCAACCAAATCTTATTTATATCCTCAGGAACCCGTTCATCCCAAGACAATTCTCTTTTCCAACACTCTTGCACTAGAAGTTTCAAACCGATGATAACTGGAGCAAGGAGACCTAGAGGATCATATAATGATGCCATATTAGAAAGAATTAATCTTTTCGTACATACTAACGTATCTAAAGAGAGAGGTTTGATTTTAAAAGTGAAACAATCAGAGGTGGGACTCCAAGACAAACCTATAATTTTGGTTTTATCGTCAAAATCTGAATTAAAAGTAATGTATTGGTTAACACGTAGATTATCTGGAATGTGCTTTAAAAATTGTACAGAGTTGGAAATCCACTTATTTAGACAGAAACCTCCAGAGGAAAATAAGTGAACTAAATGAGAATAAATTTGTAAAGCTTCCTCAGGTGAATTGACTGAATAAAGAAAATCATCCATATAAAAATATTTCATAGCAAGTTGTGTGGTTTCAGGAAGTTTATCGCCTTCATCTATTAAGAGTTTGCGAATGACTTTCATTGCTAAATAAGGGGAACATTTAAGCCCAAAAGAAACGCGTTGAAATTCATAAATGTCAATAGGATCTGAGTTATTAAACCTAAAAAGTATCATTTGAAAACGTTTATGATCTGGATTCATTTTCAATTGAAAATACATTTTTTCTATGTCAGCAGAAATAACTACCGAGTACAGGCGTAGATTTATAAGTAAATCAAAAATATTTGTTTGCAAATTAGGTCCACAATGCAATATATCATTGAGACTTTTTCCAGAGGAAATTTTGCAACTGGCGTCTAAAACTATTCTAATTTTAGTAGTATCTTTATCAGGCCGATATACAGCTCTATGTGGTATATAATAAACACAATCTGAAGTTTGTGTATCGGTAACTTTTTTCAAAAAACCTTTGTCAATGTATTCTTGAATAGTGGCATTATAACCATATTGTAAATCTAAATTTGATAGCAACTTCTTTTCCAATGAAAGCAACCTATGTTTAGCATTTTTTATTGAATGACCCAAAACTGTGGGACTTTCACGAAAAGGTAATGATACAGTATATCTACCCTCGTTGTCTCGCAAGACTGTTTTCTCAAAAATTTGTTCACAAAGTTGCTCGTCAGGACTTAAATACTGACGTGATGGTACAGATTCTAGTTTCCAAAAGTTTTGAATCATTTCATCTAACTTATTTTTTGAATTAGAATCATCAATTGCGTGTAACGTGCGTTGAAATTGACATGATGAGAAGTTATCTATTTGCGTTTCGCCCATGATCAAATAACCAAGAGTAGTCTGTAAGGCGATCATACGAGTTTCTTTATGTGTTAATTTCCCAGGTAAAAGTAAATGCGGGAATAAACCAGCTCCGATTATGCAATCGATACTAGCAGGAAGATTAAAATTATTATCCGCTAGCGGCAAATTCTTAAAACAATCTGTCCTTTCTAAGGCTGACGTAGGCAAATCATTAGTAATAGTTTCGACAACCGAAGCCTTAATATCGTAAAAGAATCTTGTATCATATCTTGAATAAATTGTAAATATAGCATATCCTAATATTGGTTTTACAGCAGACCCAATACCGTACACAAAAGCATTTTCGTACGTAATGTTTATATTAAATTTTTTACATATCTTTTCCGTTATAAAATTTGCATTTGATCCTGTATCTATTAATGTGCGGATGGTATTTTTTTTAATTCCATTAATATATACTATAGCGGTTGGTATTACATGATAACAGTTTACATTATTGATCAACAAACAATTGTCGATTTGACATTTAGGTTCATATGGTTGATCCAAATGTCGTCGACTGATATTATTCACCGAAGTGCTCGTATTGCGGTCAGAATTGACGAATGAGGTAATATTATCATCGTTTTTAACAATATCAGCTGCGCTAGGAACCTGTTTTGAATGATAATTATCTTTATTTTGATTATCTTCATCATCACATGTTGGTGAAGAAGGAAAATGAATCAATGAATGATGCCTTTTATTACAATAAAAGCAATTTTTTTCCGATTTACAATTTTTTGTTAAATGAGTACCAAAACAATTTTTACATAGTGATCTTTTGTTGATTATTTTGAATCTTGTGAATACATCCAACTGTAAGAATTTTTTACATGAATACAATGGATGTTTATTACATTCACACAAAAAACATTTTGTGATATCCATTGGCGTATTATTTATAACAAATGAATGTGAATTATTATTATTTTTTCGTCGATCATTTGGTGCACTTTTGTGGAATATAACCTGCGTTCTAGAGAGAATTTTGCTTTGCTCTCTCAGAAAAGATTGTAATAATTTAAAGTTTGGAATTTTTTCATTTCTAATATGTTGCTCAAATAAATTTAACGTCTCTCTATCTAACTTAAGAAGAGCAATGTGCGTTATGATGAAATCAGTTAAATCAGAAATATCTAATAATTTTAAAGCTTCAAATGAAGAGCAAAAATTTTCTATGAAATAATCCAAATTCTTTGAACTTGATTGTGTTAAGGGTTTAAAATTGATTATTTTTTCTAAATAATGCGTAGCTAAAATTCGTGAATCCTGGAATCGATCAACAAGCCTATCCCATATAATATCATAATTAGATGCGACAGGAAGTATCCCAGAAATAACACTTAAAGCGGTACCTGTCAATTTTGACACTAAATATTGTATTTTTTCACCATTCGACAAATTAATATTGTCGTGTATTAGATCTTTGAAATTTTGATAAAATAATGGCCATTTCGTTGGATCACCATTAAAACTAACAAGTTCCAATATTGGCAATTTGTGTGTTCTTTGAGAGTCTTTTTCAAATGATTTAATAATTGGAGGAACATAGTCAACTTTAGTTTTTAAAGATTGTTCAATATGCTTGATGTTACAGTATAATTCGTCAAGGGCTTCAATAGATTGAAAAGACGGAACATATTCTGGATTTACAGCTATTTTTCCCAAATTTAATTCTTCTACAACTTGACAAAATTCAGAACGAATTTTATCTATCGATTGTATGCGGATAAGAAAATTAGTTTTTTCTTCAGCGGTATTTAATGATTTCGACAAGTCATAAGCTTTCTGAATAATTGCAAATAAACTTAGCCGTTTAGCTTCCAATATTTTTAAAGAAGCCATTATTGATTAAACAACAATAAAATTAATGAAACAAGAATTTGATTAAGTACTTAGGTACTACAATCAATGCGGGTATGTATGAAATATGTAATGTAAATAGCGTATGTATAATGTTAATTTTGTATAAAAATGTATAAATTTGATAAGTAATGCGTGAAAATTCAAGATATGCGGGACAGAGGAACAAGGAATGCGGGAAAATACAAGATATACGGGACGAAGGACCAAGGAATATGGTGGAAAAGATAAAGGTATAGGGAGTTACCTTGCCTCGATATTTATTGTGCTGGTTCTGAATAATCTTTTCACCACATTCACAGCGTATGAAAACTTTGACACTTCACTAGTAATTCACAAGTTAATTAATTTCAGCGGATTTTGAAGATATAATTTTAAGAGCGGTGCGGTGCGGTGTGTTAGTCAAGATGACAGTTGATAGAATGAGAAAATTTATATGCAACAATACTTTTTTGCATATAGCTGGCAGGTATGTAGGTAGGTTGTTTTTAGGCCGAGGTAAACTAGGATAGGATAGGAAAGGTGTGTGTGTGTGTGTGTGTGTGTGTGTGTGTGTGTGTGTGTGTGTGTGTGTGTGTGTGTGTGTGTGTGTGTGTGTGTGTGTGTGTGTGTGTGTGTGTGTGTGTGTATATGCGTGTGTACCCAACTTTGCGTAACCACTCTGTTTTACGATTACAATTTTTACTTATAATTATTTATTGTATTTATTACGTGTCCTACTGTTATTTCTTATAGTTGATATTGTGCTCTTTTTTACTTTTCAATTTTACTGTCCATTGTTATTTTAGATTTATTACTTGTGCTATTATTTGTTATAACTTATCATTAATAATATGCTTTTTTAACTTTTCTATTTTTACTGTGAATAATTCTGTGTTTTATAACTATGCTTTTATTTTTCATAATCATTTTTATGCTCAAATTTGCATATTATATATTTTTTTAAATATCCAATTGTATTTATTCTCTTTAATTCTTATTTCTGTCTACATATATTTTTATTGTGTACTTTTATGTGTTTTTGATATTTGACAAATTGGAATTGTTATTCATATTTATTAAATAAATTAACAAAAATCGGCTGGTTTACGTGAACGTTGCGCAAGCACATAAAGTGATCACGTAAACCAACTGATGACAGGTCGTATGCTCTGTAGGTGCCTTGAGTTCCTGGTTCTTCTATAATATCCCAACTTCGTCTCTATTGAGATGTTAAAAAGTTTGTCAGTAAAAATATCATTTGACTCCTAATTAACCTAATTAATGAATAGTAAATAAAAAAATATTCCCAGTGTGGGAAGGAAAAATCAATTTGATTCCTTATTAAAGACAGAAATGATCTCAATGGTTGCAAACACTCTTATGAAAAAGTACAGGATTTGTAAATAGTCGTAATATTTGTTTTAAAAAGATATGGTTTCACATAAATGTTCTAATATTCTGAGTTATGAGATGTTTCTAATAAGTAATTTGTACTCATATATGATAATCTATATATTACTTTTACTATACTTATATGTACACCCGATTATGTATATTTTTCATTTGGTTGAATTACATAATTAATTATCGGATAATCTCATTCTATTCTTCAAAATTACTCATATATTGTATGAAGTGAGAGTTCTAGAAAGAGATAGGAATGCCACTTGTACTATCTGTCTCTTTCTACTATTTCGGCACAACATTTGAACAACATTTAGCACTCCAGTATACCTATATCTCATTGGTTCAGACAGTGGCTGCCGTGGCTGGTCGGTTGTGGTAGTCGGTCAGAGTAGTTGTCTGTAGTGAGTCTCGTGCGACAGTTCAGCCATGGATACGTAGTTTAACGCTAGTCGAATAAAATTAAGTATATAGTCCGCGAACGAGATAGAACCATTAAAATTTGATTGGTTCAAATTTTAATTGCACCAATCAAATTTTAATTGAACCCGTCCGATCAAATCCACCCGTCCATACAAATTTTAATCGAACCCGTCCGACAGCCCAGCCTTAGCATCTTAATTGTATAAAGTTGAGATTAATTTCTTTTCGGGTTCTCTACCTATCATCGAGGGGTGATTATAAGTATTAATAAAATAATTCTTTCAGATACCATTACCAACGAGGGGTGGTTATAAGATAGTTTTTAAGTTATAAAAAAAGTAATTTAGTGCATTAAGTGTTTCATCGCAGTCCTGGTTGCTGAGCAGTTTGGTAAGATCTTTCCAGTTATATATTATTTTTGCCATGCCTGCATTTTTGTGTATTTGTTTTTTCAGACACATGCCAGCCGATAATGTTTAAATATATTCACGAGGCCTGGGGACCCGTTATAAGCCGTTCCTAAAATTAATAACAGAAATATATTAGTCCAAAGTAAAATAATGAAATTTGAGTTTCTTTGATATCATAATGCATGGAAATATATCGATCACAATACTAATGTAAATAACAACCTTATATGCCGTGTTTAGTAGTTATTCCCCTGTAATAAATTTTTTGATCATATTTATATTTTCCAATTTCACCATTTTTTTAATTTCAGTAAAAAAAACAGCGAATTCGGCACTGCCAAAGCATGGAAACGGCTTAGCTAAGGCGCGCTATTTGAATTCTTTTTGTATTCCATAGATCATAAGTAGTAAGGATGAAAGATGAAATTTTTCTATGGATGAAATCTATGATAAATTCATAAATTGTACACATAATTTCAACATTGATATATACATAGGTATTATGATCAAAATATTACCATGGGTTATGGTAGCATAGAAGCCAGACATCTATTATTTTGTTTCAACAAAATACCTTGATTCTTGGAAAACTTTCTCTTATAATGGTTTTATCATATTAACGGGTCTTTGGGTCCTTAATGTGTTTAAACAATGCTTATATTTTGTAAATATGTCATTTCTAATAATTTTATATTCAATGCATATTCCTGGAACTTTATACTTTCTAACTTGGTAGGTGAAATGGAGGCTTCCTATTGGTAGATGGTAGAACGCGCCCCGCCGCGCGGTGGGGTAGCTCCTCCCCCCCCCGTCTCCAGCGGTGGACGCGATAGCTGGTTTGAATCAGTATTTGAGTGGACGCTTGGTCGGGATAGACGAATTTTAACTCACGCGTACGAAAGATAACTTATATATATTTTTTAAAACAAACGTAGACCGCGAACGTTGAAAGAGAAAATCTTATCTCTGCGAGGCGTCTGCTTGAAGCTCAGCATTAAATTTCATATTTGCATGGTAGTGCATAAGTGTGTTTCAGGTCCATACATAACCAACGAGGGGTGAATTTAAGATAGTTTAAGTTACTGTTAAAAATAACTTTTAAGAATAAACATAACTTAAATAACCGTATAATAGTGAATAAGTGTGTTTCAGGTCCATATAACCAACGAGGGGTGAATTTAAGATAGTTTTAAGTTATTTTCAATTAATAAAAAGTGATATTATGTAGTGTAAGTGTTTCATCTATAGACCCGGAACGAGAGCAGCGGTTGGTAAGATCTTTCTGATTTATTATTATTTGTTTTCTTTGCTCTGAACGTTTCGTTACGTAATTTATTTTAGCAAGATTGTCATCAATATTACACGTGCATTTCATGTATTTGATTATTCTTTTCAGCACTATTATTCTCTGTTCCACGTGTATTTCCTGTATTTAATAATTCTTTTCAGCGGCCGTCATCACTGGTTTTCTAATTTATTTTCTTTTTAATTTTACAGCAATTTTTATTAACCGATAATTACTATTACGCGTGTATTTCTGTCAATTTAAGCATTGTTTTATTTTATACGCTCAACACGTTCTTTCGTCTCCACCATATTTAATTATTGTATTGACTAGCCGGCATGTAAACACTTTTATCAACGCTCTTCTTTGTTATATGCGATAACAATTTGGCGCTATCCAACGTGTAGCCATTTTTAAAAACAGTAGTTTTTATCGAACCACCCTGAGGTTTTGAGCATTTACTTTTCGTTTGTTTTTTTCTCGTATTAACAAAAAAAAATGTTATTTCAACTTATTTTTCGTTTATTCAAATATCTTATTTTCGGAGTAGTAGAGCGCGAAAACGATGGCGGCGGAGGAGAAAGTAGACGAGTTACTAGGGCAAGAACAAATGATAATGTTATCCGCGATTTTCCAGAACCCCCAAGAAACGATAGCCCGGGAATTGAACATTTATTCCCATATTTACAACGTCGCGAACTGGAAGATACGTTCAGCGGTCTTCCAGAAGAAGACCCTGTTTTATTTATCACGGCATGCGAAGCGTTTTTCGGCCACATGTTTTGTTCTCCTGCGTCAATGGTCGGCCGTGCGTCTCAGAGGTTGCGAGGAGAAGCCAAGCGTTGGTGGTCTCCTCATGCGCAGGGTAAATGGACATGGGATGAATTCAAAGGTTTTTTAATTGGTAGATACGGAATAGACGTTGCCCGGTCTTCGCTTATGGCTAATTATTATGGTGACCGTCAGCGTGCGGATGAGGGTGGAATCGCATTCCTTAAGCGGAAGGAAGCGGTTCATATGCGGCTCTTTGAAACGGCTCCGTCGGATGCTTCATGTGCTGACTTAATATATCTGATGAGAGACACTTATCGCAGTATTTTAGACGTTGGAGTGATTTTCGGAAATTTTACGTTCACGTCGCTTAAAGAAAAAGTTATGATGATTGATTTCCCCCGACAAACGTTATTTCAGCCAGTTGCCGAACGTAATCATGAAAATAGGAATACCCAACGTGACAATTCGTGCGAAAGCGGTAATAACTATAATACCTCAACGTACCGGCAGGATAATTATAATATACGTCCAAACAACCGTAATGCGAATTCGCGCCCTAATAATAATAACCCAGTAAATAACAGAAAACAGTTACCAAAATGTCAATTTTGCCCTGGTCGTCATTTTAATAAAGATTGCGTGGAAAGAAACGAGTTTATCGCATCGGCATCGGGAAACGCTCGCCGCCCCGACAGGAACACAAATTACGGACCTCGACCTGTCGCGGGCTCCCGAAGAAATTAAACCTGCGTTCCACCAGGTTAACAAACGTGGAACTGGCGCCCTGTACTAATAATGAGAATGCTATTAATATGATTGAGTCTGTTGATGAAGTAATTGTAGAAAGAGACGATCAAAAATCTGTAGGTTTTACTGTGATGGTGGTAGAAGCTGATGTGCATAGAGAGGATTATGACGAGGATAGCCTTGAGACCGTGGAGGCTAATAATGAGAAGATTGAATCTGTTGATGAAGTAATGGTAGAAATAGGCGATCAAAACTCTGTAGGTTTTACTGAGATGGTGGTAGAGGCTGATGTGCATAGAGAAGATGATGAGGATAGCATTGAAACCGCGGAGGCTAATAATGAGAAGGCAGGTTACATACGAGATAGTTCGAAATTCGCGTCGGAGGTAGAGTTGGTAGATGTGTTGAACGATAGGGATTTGATAGTTGCGTCAGGTACATCGGATGTTGAGAAGCTGGTAGTTGCGTCAGAGAAGTTCGAAGAGAGGAAACCGGTTGTCGCGCCGGATCACGAATTAGGTACGACAGTAGTTGCGCTGGGTAGTAATGAGATGGCGAAAATGATGAGTAGGTACGAAGAGGAGTACAGTGACGGAATTTGCGAACTAGAACATAAAGTAGACGGTGTATGTGCGATTGGTAAAGTTAGCCTCCCACGGATAAGCGTGACGATCGAGGATCGTCTCTATGTAGCGTTAGTAGACTCTGCCGCCTCTCACAGTTTAATTCGTGCAGATTTAGTACACGAGTATAGAAGAAAATTTTGTGATGTAAAGAGTTTAAATCTTGCACATGCTTCGGCCAAAATGACGGTAGTAGCGAAAGCGGAAATAGACTGCTCGATAGCAGACGTTAGGATGAAAAATGAATTTTTAGTAGTCGACGGCCTACGAGATGACGTAATATTAGGTATAGATTGGCTAATAGCGGAACACGGCGTGATTGATTTTATTCGTGGAGCATTGTATTTCGGCAAGAAGGAAAGGATTACGGCATATTTTCATTCGACGAAGCGTCAACCAAATTTAACTAACGTACAGTTACCAAATATTACGAACGACTTATCTAATGCGAAAAGAAATGAATTACATAAAATATTGCGAGAATTTAATGCTTTATTTACCCCATATGCAGGCCCTGCTCGCTTGCAGCCGCATGTTATCCGGTTGAAAGATGAGACACCCATTCGTATCCCACCGTACCGTTTATCAGACGCTAAGAAACGTAATTTACATAAACAAATCGAAGAAATGTTAACTGATGACGTAATCGAAGCGAGTAGATCTCCGTATTGTTTTCCTATCGTGATGGCTCCGAAAAAGGGAGATAATGATTATCGTATCTGTGTAGACTTCCGTCGGTTAAATGACGTCACTGAGGGCGAGGTCTCCACTTTACCGGTCATCCACGAAACATTAAAGGATCTCGGAAACGCAAAGATATTTTCCACGTTAGATTTAACAAAGGGGTATTGGCAAGTGCCTCTCGATCCTGCTTCTAAACCATATACGGCATTTTCTACTCCTGACGGTGCGTTATATCAATTTAAGGTTATGCCCTTCGGACTTAAGGGAGCCCCGAGCTGCTTCCAGAAAGCGATGTGTCAACAAGTTCTTGCCGGTTATTTAAGAGAATTTTGTATTGTATATATAGACGATATTGTCATCTATTCTTCTGACTGGGAGAGTCATCTCCATCACTTAAGACTGGTTTTTGAAAGGTTAGATCAGTTCGGGTTGAAATGTTCGCCTGATAAATGTAAATTAGCCACGTCAGAAATAGAGTATTTGGGACATGTTGTAACCGCGGAAGGAAATTATCCTCAAATGTCTCATTGCAAGGAGATTTTCTCTGCACCAGCTCCGCGAACTCGTAAAGAACTACGTGGCTTCTTAGGACTGTGTAATTGGTTAAGAGAGTATGTACCGCGATTCTCTGAGATTGCTGCTCCTTTAACCGATTTA
The DNA here is from genome assembly GCA_963576475.1 of Molanna angustata. Taxonomy (NCBI): domain Eukaryota; kingdom Metazoa; phylum Arthropoda; class Insecta; order Trichoptera; family Molannidae; genus Molanna; species Molanna angustata. The sequence continues at coordinate 22,470,190 of OY754978.1, read as the reverse complement.
TTAAAGGTTAATCGGCCATATCGGTGGAATAGCCAAGCCGATACCGCTATGCGTAATATTAAGTTGGCTATGTCACAACCGTTAAAATTGTCACGACCCGATTTTAATCGCGAATTTATTTTACAAACAGACGCGAGTAAGTTAGGTATTGCGGCCGTATTATATCATCCACGCTCTGACGGAGAACGGGATGTTATATCATATGCGAGTATGCGTTTTTCACCGGCCGAACAAAAATGGCATTCGAATGAGCAGGAAGCGTTTGCGGCCGTATGGGCCATTAAAAGATATCGTCCGTATTTAGAAGGACGATCGTTTAAGCTACGCACGGATAATAAAGCATTAACATGGTTGAATACGGCGAAAAATGATAGGGCAAAGCTCATCAGATGGGCACTCCTCTTACAGGAATTTGATTTTACAGTTGAACATTGTCCCGGTCGTAAAAATGAACTCCCTGATGCGTTATCCCGAAATCCCGAATCGTCCCCAATAGTAACGGAGGCAGACACAAAAGATTTAAGTCGCATGATGTACCCATCAACGGAAACGAATGAGATAACGGCACAAGTACATCAAACGGAAGATGATGCGGTGACGGAGGACCAGCCTGACGCGGTTGAGTCATCCGACGATGTTGAGGTAGTAGATGTAAGTCTTGCGGAAGAAATACGGTTACGACAGAAAAGAGATACCGACGTACAACGACGTATAAATAGGTTGCGTATCTTATTATCTCGACCAAATACATCAACGGCACGTCACGAACAACAATATTTACGTGATTATGCGTTATTAGGTGATTATCTTTGGAGAAAATTTGCGGATGATGATATGCGTTTATTTGTACCCCGATCGATGGTTTTGAAGGTTATATCTACGTATCATGATAATCGTGTGGCAGGTCATCCCGGAGCTAAAGAAACGACTCGGGCTGCGGCACGCCATTTCTTTTGGCCGAACATGCGTACTGACGTTGAGCAATATGTGAGAGCGTGTATGACGTGTGCTCTATCGAGGGCCGTACCGACTCGTCCTGCGGCCCCATTAGGTAATACTCACGTACATAAACCATTTGACGTATGCGCAGTCGATTTGATGGGACCCTATCCTATATCCACACACGGCAGGCGTTTTATTGTAGTAGTTACGGATTTATATACACGATGGGTGGAAGCGTTTGCGGTACGATCGAGTAGAGCTCCGATTATAATTAAAATATTAGAAGATGACGTATTCTCTCGTTACGGATATCCAAAAGCGATCTTGTCGGATAATGCCACTAATTTTAAGAATCGTTTGTGGACCAGCGCACTAGATAGATGGCAATGTTTGCACTGGACAACGGCAGTGTACCATCCACGAGCGAATATTACGGAACGTAGAAACCAAGAAATTAAGAAAGCGTTGCGTATTTATTTACAAGGTCAACCTCATAATCGTTGGGATGAACATTTACCGACTATTTTATATGCGTTACGTGGTCGTCGTAATGAGTCAACAGGCGTATCTCCTAGCACGGCATTATTAGGTTACGACATTCCCCGTCCAGGTGAATGGATGATTCATTCTCCCGATGGAGATATCTTCCCAACAGCGGGAGCACGTGAGCGTACCCAGTTAGATAACGAAATACGAGCGTCTCAGGAGGAATATCGACAACGTTACGCACCTGATAATGATACGGTTTCGAAATACGATATAGGACAGGCTGTTTTAATTAGAGAACACCCTCAGTCTGATATGAATACCGGTTTTCACGCTGGATTTGCTCCTAAATGGAGTGGTCCGCATCGGATCTTATTGCCCATCGGAAGAGGACACGTTTACTGGGTAGAACGTCGCGGGAAGCCTGTTAAAGTTCATGCCGATGAGATTCGTTCAGCTCCGGCATAATAGTTTTTGTCTACTTACATTATGTTTGGTTTCTTTGTTCTTCACATGGTATATCTTGATCAAAAAAGAGGGCCGATTGATATATACATAGGTATTATGATCAAAATATTACCATGGGTTATGGTAGCATAGAAGCCAGACATCTATTATTTTGTTTCAACAAAATACCTTGATTCTTGGAAAACTTTCTCTTATAATGGTTTTATCATATTAACGGGTCTTTGGGTCCTTAATGTGTTTAAACAATGCTTATATTTTGTAAATATGTCATTTCTAATAATTTTATATTCAATGCATATTCCTGGAACTTTATACTTTCTAACTTGGTAGGTGAAATGGAGGCTTCCTATTGGTAGATGGTAGAACGCGCCCCGCCGCGCGGTGGGGTAGCTCCTCCCCCCCCCCGTCTCCAGCGGTGGACGCGATAGCTGGTTTGAATCAGTATTTGAGTGGACGCTTGGTCGGGATAGACGAATTTTAACTCACGCGTACGAAAGATAACTTATATATATTTTTTAAAACAAACGTAGACCGCGAACGTTGAAAGAGAAAATCTTATCTCTGCGAGGCGTCTGCTTGAAGCTCAGCATTAAATTTCATATTTGCATGGTAGTGCATAAGTGTGTTTCAGGTCCATACATAACCAACGAGGGGTGAATTTAAGATAGTTTAAGTTACTGTTAAAAATAACTTTTAAGAATAAACATAACTTAAATAACCGTATAATAGTGAATAAGTGTGTTTCAGGTCCATATAACCAACGAGGGGTGAATTTAAGATAGTTTTAAGTTATTTTCAATTAATAAAAAGTGATATTATGTAGTGTAAGTGTTTCATCTATAGACCCGGAACGAGAGCAGCGGTTGGTAAGATCTTTCTGATTTATTATTATTTGTTTTCTTTGCTCTGAACGTTTCGTTACGTAATTTATTTTAGCAAGATTGTCATCAATATTACACGTGCATTTCATGTATTTGATTATTCTTTTCAGCACTATTATTCTCTGTTCCACGTGTATTTCCTGTATTTAATAATTCTTTTCAGCGGCCGTCATCACTGGTTTTCTAATTTATTTTCTTTTTAATTTTACAGCAATTTTTATTAACCGATAATTACTATTACGCGTGTATTTCTGTCAATTTAAGCATTGTTTTATTTTATACGCTCAACACGTTCTTTCGTCTCCACCATATTTAATTATTGTATTGACTAGCCGGCATGTAAACACTTTTATCAACGCTCTTCTTTGTTATATGCGATAACAACATTTATGACATTTATATTTGATTGTGTTAGTGAGCAAATTGCGCAAATTATTGCGAACATTACCATTTATTAAATATTCAAATTTATCTTTAATAAATAAACATATAATGCTAATATAAACAAACTAACAACTTCAACTTGGTTTTGTTTTGTGCGTATTTCTTATAAATTATTCTAATGTCAGATTCAGAAGATACTGTGCGATTATTGGGTTCTAAAATATCTGATTTTAACAAAGCTTCGGCGTTAAATCCCAATCATGTAATACCAGAGAAAGAATTTTGTAACACTAAAGACAATTCATTTGTTTTAAATGGCAGAAAACATGTCTTGGAGATATTTACTCCTGTACAATCTGTGTTAGTGATAATAGTGTCAATTTTAACCGGGCTTTGTTATGGATTTGATATGACCACCGGCAGCAATGTGCTGGTTTCACTTGGAAGCGTCTTAGATCTCAATTGCTTTGAACATCGTATGTTAATTAATGGATGGATTGTCGGTGCTGTGTTTGGCTCGATACTCGGAGGTTTGTTTTATTGACTGAGTAATATATTTTCATTTGTTTATTCTAATAAATTTGTATTGTTAATTATGTAAACAAACATGGTTTACAGACGTCTTAACAATGAAATTTTCATCATGTCAGTCTATTTAAACGTGAATATCTGAATTTTGTCGCATCATGTCGGCCTTTGTGGATCGGTTGGTTAGGTATCTGACTGCTGATCCAAGGGTCCCGGGTTCGATTCCCGGTCACAGTTTTTAATTGTGTTTTCAGTCTGGATCTGAGAGATGATAAATATCGTAAGTCTCCAGAATGTGACAACTTGTTATTGGGTGCGTGTTAAATAATCATTTGACGTAGCACCTGTTAGTTGCCCGATTAGCTACATAAAATAAAATAAAATGAAATTACTTTGGATTAATTCAATGTATAGTTATTTATATTTATCACCTTATAATCATCGCCATCGATGTGTTCCTTATAGATATTTCACTAATTTTATTTTTAGGAATAATCGTGGACAAGTTTGGTCGCCGCTGTGCTATGCTTAGTTCATCATTGATATTCTCTGCGTGTTCTTTGCTCGGAGTTACAAGTGGTCTTTATCTAATTCCATTTATTCCAAGATTCCTTTCTGGATGTTCAGGTATAATTTTTGCAATTGCTCGAATTTTAAAATTATTTTTGTGTAAATATATATATTATATAATAAATAATTTAAATAATACATAGAAATAATAATTAAAAAAATTTGTTTCAATTTAAAAAAAAACATGTCTTATGAACTTTGTCATATGTTATGAAAAATTTTGACTCAATTATGAAATGAAATATGTATTACATGTTAATGTATTAAATGTGTAAACAAAGTTAAAAAAAAAATTAGTTAATTTTTGTTAAAATGTACCAAAAAGTTAAAAATACGATATTTGATAATATATTAAATGTTTGTTTATATTGCGACGTAAAAAAAAATGTTAGCTAATTTGTAGTAGTTAACTATTTCGACGAGAAGGGGGGTGATTTGCACATAAATCAATGAAGCAAAAAGACACAAATCTACGCTCTGCGCACCCGGAGGCAAGGTTCAAGATATTTGGTGATATTTATAGTAGGTACTTATACTTGTTACCTACATTGTATAGATGGTTTAAAAGAGTCAATGTATATATAATTTTATGTATTAATTAATCTAACTAATAATGTATTAAAATTTAACTTTAATGTATAAGTTAAAATTCTATCTTCCTTCCCCTCCCCTCTCCTCTCCCTTCTTAAATGTTAAACACAGTTAACAAATATTATTGAAATCAAAGGTAAATTTGATATTCATCTATGGAAATCTTTCCATCGTGTAATAATATATAATATATGTACAATTATGTAATCTGTATATTAACAATTAAGGAATATTGTGTAGGTATTCACTTTTCAAAATAAATTTTAAAAAATCACAAATTTAGTAACAATGAAAGTAAACGCAAAAATATGAAATGAATTCAAATAACACAACACCAATTGAATCAATTGTGCTTTCAGTGTCCAGCCTTATCATATCTCAGTGTGTATACATAACAGAAATATCAACTAATTCAAATCGCTACAGAACTGCCATCTCTCAACAAAATGGTATACAGATTGGAATTTTCTTATCAGCAATCATTGGACTGGGAAACGCAACAAATCCAAATAATCAAATATTTCATGTTATCACAGGTGTGTTGCTTTTCCATCTTTATTATATTATATTTTCTAAAATCTTGTCACATACATGTTTTTACAATACAAAAATAAGTACTGCTTGAAGAAATTCAACTTGACGTGACTCACAGCCATTGCTGTTTTATTATTTTCAATAAAAAAAAAATGACAAAATCAAACTCGGTTTGTAAATTGAGTATTCATAAAGAGCAACTTAAGAGCATTCAAGAATTTTTGTCACAAAAGTGATACACTTTATTTATGGATAGCCTTTTGTCAACTTTCTTAATTCATATTCAATGGCCCGTAATTAACTAAAAATAACCTGTTTACTTGCAATTCATGAATGTATATTCCTAGAAACAAAATGGTCTCAAAAATGATTAGTTATTTATAATATCCAAAATTACTTTGTTTACACCACTTATGAGAACTAATGTCGACCGGTTTCGAGAACAACATTCTCTTCTTCAGGAAGACTTACGCACTTAATTAAAAATAAAATATACACTGTTGTTTAGGTCTAACGCTGTGAGAGGAGTCAATTTAAAAAAGTGGGGCGGAACATTAAACATAAGTTACACCGGGTGATTCATAAATTGATGTTTTTTTATATTTTTAATAATTAATTAGAACGGTATTTAGTAACAGATTATTTTGAAAGTTTAGTTGGTTATTTATTATTCACACGTTTCCTAATTTTTAATATTTCTGAATCTGTTAATTTTAAATTTGAATAATCTGTATGCATAATTTTTTTATTTCAATAGTATTTAAGTGTTATACGTATTTTCTTTGATTTCTTTTACTCTTTTTTATTTGCTGTTGTACATACACAATGTTGTCATACTTTGTAATCTGGTTGGTTGGAAGAAATTGCCTAATGGCAATAAGCCCGCCAGAGTACAATTATATTTGTTTATATTATGTACAAGAAGATGTATAAATAAATAAATAATGTGAAGTCCCGTATCCATGTCAAAATGATGGTTAAATTTGATGAGATGTTCTGCGAATTTGGAAAAAAATGTTATTATTCAAACACTGTAGGTGTTCCTTTTAAATATTAAAGAAATCAAATGATTAGTGTTACTGCTTTGAGCTCCACCTGACTATAATCATAGCATGAAATGTCTTTCTGAAAGTAAATAATTTTCACTAACAGTTTGTCTATTATTTTAATTGTGTATTTTTACATTTTCCTCAGGAGTTATTTGCGTTTTTGGGATATTTATATTTTTCGTGACCTACGCCTTTTTTCCTGAATCGACTCACTTTGTTCTGGCAAAAGAGAAAAAAACAAAAATTGGCGAAACTCACTACGGCATTTATGATCATCTCGATGTTAAGAGTGTCGCTTGGCCTTTGATGTTAATTGTTGTTCTCTTGATATTGAGTCAGTTATGCATCAGACCCTGGGTGTTGTATTACGCTCCAAGGATCTTCACACTGCTTGGGATTTGTATGACTTTCGCTGATAGTGCTGCGGGAATGACAATGTCTTCCATCAGGGTAATTCAAAATTAATTTATACTTACATAATATCTACTATGAAATAAACAGAATGTTTCGTTGATAAATGTATAGTCTGTTCAGGTTTGTTTTTTCGAAAAATTTTAGAATTCCACAGATATCAAATTTCAAATCATATACTAAGGAGATTCTGTCTAGAAAAGCATATTTAATAAATGAATAATTTAATTCTTCATAAAATATTCAATATATGTAATTCAATTACTATTACTAATTTTGTGTTTTCCAATATTTTATTACTTTGTTAATAAAATGTGTTTTTCTTTTTATATTTTTATTTTATCAGTTGAAAAAACCCTTACAAGTCAAAACCATCTATCATCTTATTAAGATGAATTAAAAATCGTAGAGTAATTAATGTTATTTGATTTATACCTGTGTATGTAGCGTTGATTAATGTCTACTTTATTTTTTGCTATATTATTATATTTATTTGGTATGGACGTTGAACATTGTATAATTTTTTTAAATAAAAAGAATGAATATGTTCTTGTTACAAATAACATATGCATCCTCATCTATATACTTGTGCTGTAGGTGCACGAAATCGGTCATGGCAAGATTTGAACTTGCGACCACTGAATTACTAACCCAGCTCGTTAACCGCTCTGCCATAACACAGATATTTGTATAATTTATTGAATTTATCTTAAAATAAAATACATAATTTAATTATGTTATTGGTTTTTTATAGGTTTTAACGACTTTATTTTTATTTTACACCAATCTCCGCCAAGGTATCAGAATGTCGATGGTATTCTCCTACTTTGTTATGGGGTTGTCTTTGATTGTGTTGAGTTTATCCATCGCAACTGATCTACCAAGTGATTTGGAAAAAGTCACTCCTGGGTCAGGTAATCGAGTGTGTAATGTTCTACCAGTTTATTCTTCGATAGGAATGCTCCCCCTGCCCGGTAAAAAGGAACTTATGTTCTCTGATTTTACAGTTATCAAAGGTGAATATTATCTTTTTTGACTTATAATTTATTTTTTTGTATTTTTATTATTTATATATATAAGTATCATCATCATCATCACCAACGGCGCTACAGCCCATCATGAGCCTTGGCCTCGTCAAGAACTTTCCCCCATTCCACCCGGTCCAACACCCGCATTTCTCAGTTAGATTCACTAATTGCTTTGAGGTCCCTTTCTACACCATCCATCCACCTTTATTTAGGTCTTACCACGTTTCGCCTCCCATCTGGTCTTGTGTTCAGAATCTTCTTCGGGCCCCGGTTCTCCCCCATGAGAGTTGAGCCTAGAAATATTAAGAATCTTGGTTTTTAGTTGGTGAAATGCAAATTCATTGAGTGATGCACTCGAAGACTTGAGCTCTGAGCAGGTAGTTAGTTGATGTTCCTAGGTGAACAAGGCCGTAGAATTTTTTTATTTATACCTACTTTTCTAAAGGATCCTTTTTAATCACCCTGTTGTTCAGTGTCCATTGAAGATAGATTTTTTTACTTACAAAGAGTCTAGAAATCAGCTCCTAAAATATCTGTATATGAACTTTCAGAATAGGTACATGAAAATTACATTGCATTTTTTTTTAATTATTCAGAGCTTTTTTGCACCTCTTTTTTATAACAAGTAACAAGTACATATACATACATTCCCTAAATTAAGGATATGTTTGTGCTATAGGTGAATGAAATTGGTCGTGGCAGGACTAGAACTCGCAACCACTGGATTACTAACCCATCTGTTTTGTTTTCCTCTGTTTCAATGTAGTATAATCATTTAGATGATGTTAATGCATACATAAATATAATCCATATATATGTATATTTTTTTACCAGTTATATCTGACATTAAAACACGATAAATTATGTTAATATTTTATTTGCTTTGTGCCATATGAATAAATTAAATAACATTACATTTTAGCAAATTTTGAATACAATTTTAATGAGTAAAAATCTCAACAAGGATTTGATTTCTCGAATGAAAAAATACTCTTACAATATTTATTTTTTAAACTAGATCATTCAACCTATGACAAATCATTTGTTATTTTTTGTCAGAGTTTTTTTTTTTGAGTTTCTCTTGTTGATTTTTTTGCAACGTAACACTTCATTAATTACAAAGTATAGAAGGAAGAAATCTTGGTAAATTTTCTTGAACATGTGCGAAGAATGATCCCAGTCTGCAAAAAAATCTAATATAGGTTTATTTCTGCTTTAATATATTTTATTCAATATGCAGTATACTTCAATGTTTCAATATTATCTTTTAATTTCATGAACTACTTAATAAATATCAATATACTTTTTTAGGTGACACTGAAATGCCACCATTCCCATTGTTGCCGACTCCAGTTGCTTTACACAGTGAAAATTATGTAATGGACGATATTGAAATTAACTGTTCAACAGATTCATTAATGTCTGAATCTCTGATCACTTCTCAAACTATGAGCTCGTTTATCGCACTGCTAACTTACGAAGTTGGATACACCATAGGCTCTGGAACTTTTGCTTGGCTCTTTGCTTGTGAAATACTGCCTACCAAATGGAGAGCGACAGGACTCGGTGTAACGATTGGATTTCAGTTAATTTTCGATTTATTTGTACAAATGCAGATTTTCACAGATAGTTGTAAGTATACTGTAAAATCTTGTTTTGAATAAAAATTTTGTTTTGTGAATCTATTGACACAATTTAGTTAAAATTATATCACGTCTTTATAGAATCGTCAGCAAACATCTTGAAAGATCATGTGGGCTGCGCAGAACAAAATTTTAGGTTTTTTATTTGGTTGAATGTGCAAATACGTCCCCCACTATATTTGCCAATAACTACACTGAGATAATGGGTTCAATTCTGAAGACAAATTAAAAGTAGAATGAACATCAAGTCATTAAAAACAAAAATGTATTCTCCACAGTTCACCAGGGGGGCAAGTCAGGTCAGTCGGTGAAATCAAAACTCTCATGATTACCCAAATCATAGATATAATTATCATATGGAGTTCTATAATATCTTAAAATGTTATAGAACTCAATAAGATAATTATATCCACGATATGGGTCATCATGAGGGTTTTGACTCCACCGTTTGACGGGACTTGTCCCCCTGATCTGTCACTTTAAATTATATCCATTTTGTAATACACTAGTTATGTTCTTTTGTCATTTTAATATAATTAAGGCTAGTGTCAATGCAGAGCGCATCAGACGGATTTTAGAATTCTTTGTATAGGAATTCATACAAGTACGTCCACTGATCGGCAACGGACGGAGCGCGCGCATCGGAATGCCGAAGCCACGCAGTTGCTAGGAGAAGCAATAATCCACTCGGATCTGTCATTTTTGTATGTGCATTTTCTTTGGTGATATCATATCGCCTTTTTTAAGGAAAATTGTCATTTAAGTTGTTTAAACTATATTTAAATATACCACTACAGTATAAATTTGAATCTTTGGATGCTTAGATGTTTTGTACTCAGCAATCATGCGAAAATGCTGAAAGATTTTGGATGAAATTTGGTATTAAGATATGTTGGTATATCCTATAAAAGGCTATGGGCTATATATTTTTAAAATTCATTGTAATTAATTTTCATTGAATAAAATAATGTACGAGCCGAGCATACGATTACCAAGCCGAAGAATCATTTGTGTATTTGCATTTTCAATGGAAAATTATCAACAAATCCAAATGACAGTTGTGTCGACAATCCGATTGGTGCGCCTCTGTGGACGCACTGCCATAAACAAATCCATCTGATGCACTCTGTTTGCTGCGCCTGTATGGACGCTAAGCTTTAAACTTCATTGGTCTTACTTACTATTTGTAATTTTGTGGTTAAGCTGATACTTACCCAGTTTTTTGTATGGCGGAAACTGATTTAACATTGGATTAAACTCGTATTTTAAATAGTAAGTAAGGCCCCCTTTATTTTATCCAATCTACAGAATAGCAAAAAATACATGAAATGAATAAATTTGACATTTCATTAAAATTTTAGTGCATTTTCAGAATTGAACTAGGTATAAAATTATAATCTTCATCTCACAACCTATTCAAATATAATTCTATTAATTATACTTCCTTCTCCACACATATTCCTATTGTTTATACAGCATTCCTCACTCACAACCTATTCAAATATAATTCTATTAATTATACTTCCTTCTCCACACATATTCCTTTTGTTTATACAGCATTCCTCACTCACAACCTATTCAAATATAATTCTATTAATTATACTTACTTCTCCACACATATTCCTATTGTTTATACAGCATTCCTCACTCACAACTTATCCAAATATAATTATTTTGTCATGATTTATACAAAATAACATCACTTATCCTAATGTAATCTTACTGACAAATTTTGCACACAATTTTTGAAATATAATCTTATGTACCTACTCATTTTTTTCTATTTGATTTTTAGTTCCTGTCTATGTTTATACAATATTTGGTGTCATCTGTCTTCTTTCAATCATAGTTTGGTACAAAATTATACCCATGACGAAAAATAGCTCCTTGACGGATATTCAAAGCATGATGAAGGAAAGGTATGACTAATACAATTATTTTTTTTATCAAAGAAGCATTTATTACTAAACAATTTTCCTTTCTTTTAACACACTTAAAAATCTTGTTTATGAATACCAAATAAGAACATTTATTACATTTACGATCACTTTCATCAAATCAAAAATCAACATTCGGAGTTCAAAACTTGAGTGGAGCATGCACAGTACCAAGCTGAAAACCACCATTATTTTTCTTCCAACACATTCAAAATTACGCTTCACAAGCCTTACTTCTCCCATTGCTTGATTATGCTGACGTATGTTATCTGGGGGGCAAGTCTGGTCCAACAGGAGAAATCAAAACCCTCGTGATTACCCATATTGTGGATATAATTATCATATGGAGTTCTATGACTTAATAAGATATAAGATATTTTTTGATTTAGCCGGTTGGACCAGACTTGCCCCCATTTCATGCTAGCCTAAGATATGTCAACGTCGTAACATTAATTAACTTTCACTACTGTATAATATAATTATTAATAACACTAATACACCACAATATCTTCAGAATTTTTTTTTTGTCAAATCACAGTCTGCCTTTTTGATCTGCTGATCGTACCACACTAACTATTCCCATTCATTCTACTGAATTGTTTTATTTTATCTACATTCAACAAGACTTTGGGACACCTTAAGTGATAATATTACGACGTCTTAATTGATTCAACTTTAAAAAAAAAATTCCTCTCTAAAAACTCCTAATTGACACTCCTTCTCCATCCTCTCTCTCTATCTTCCTTTTCTTTGTTGCTGTGATTTTACATTTAATTATGTTACATGTTTGTCTTTCTGTTTGTTTTATTGTTATACATTTAATGTACCTACCACTATGGCCCCACATTGCTTTGTTTGGTTGGAAGAAATTGCCTTATGGCAATAAATCCGCCATTGTAAAATAAATAAATATTTTTTATGACATTGGATTATTTACATTATGATTAAAATTATGGATATAATTTATGGAAATGGTCTATAGATGGTTATGAAATATAAAATAAACAAAACTGCGAGACTGTATTTGTGCTCAAGGAGTTGAAGATTGGTTATATCTACTATAGACCACCATTTAAAGGAGTTGAAGATTGGTTATATCTACTATAGACCACCATTTAAAGGAGTTGAAGATTGGTTATATCTACTATAGACCACCATTTAAAGGAGTTGAAGATTGGTTATATCTACTATAGACCACCATTTAAAGGAGTTGAAGATTGGTTATATCTACTATAGACCACCATTTAAAGGAGTTGAAGATTGGTTATATCTACTATAGACCACCATTTAAAGGAGTTGAAGATTGGTTATATCTACTATAGACCACCATTTAAAGGAGTTGAAGATTGGTTATATCTACTATAGACCACCATTTAAAGGAGTTGAAGATTGGTTATATCTACTATAGACCACCATTTAAAGGAGTTGAAGATTGGTTATATCTACTATAGACCACCATTTAAAGGAGTTGAAGATTGGTTATATCTACTATAGACCACCATTTTAAGGAGTTGAAGATTGGTTATATCTACTATAGACCACCATTTAAAGGAGTTGAAGATTGGTTATATCTACTATAGACCACCATTTAAAGGAGTTGAAGATTGGTTATATCTACTATAGACCACCATTTAAAGGAGTTGAAGATTGGTTATATCTACTATAGACCACCATTTAAAGGAGTTGAAGATTGGTTATATCTACTATAGACCACCATTTAAAGGAGTTGAAGATTGGTTATATCTACTATAGACCACCATTTAAAGGAGTTGAAGATTGGTTATATCTACTATAGACCACCATTTAAAGGAGTTGAAGATTGGTTATATCTACTATAGACCACCATTTAAAGGAGTTGAAGATTGGTTATATCTACTATAGACCACCATTTAAAGGAGTTGAAGATTGGTTATATCTACTATAGACCACCATTTAAAGGAGTTGAAGATTGGTTATATCTACTATAGACCACCATTTAAAGGAGTTGAAGATTGGTTATATCTACTATAGACCACCATTTAAAGGAGTTGAAGATTGGTTATATCTACTATAGACCACCATTTAAAGGAGTTGAAGATTGGTTATATCTACTATAGACCACCATTTTAAGGAGTTGAAGATTGGTTATATCTACTATAGACCACCATTTAAAGGAGTTGAAGATTGGTTATATCTACTATAGACCACCATTTAAAATTTGATGCGTTGTCACTGAGCGAATGTAAGATTGTTTGGTGTTAAATTTACTGAGTGTATCAAAAATTTGATTTTTGCATAAAAGAACCTTGGTAGTCAGCGGCAAGGCCGTAGCCAGAAAATAATTTCGGGGGGGGGTTTAGCGTGGAACAGTGGAAACAAGTCTCCCCGCGAGCGTATCCCAGTGCGACTACCAAGCGAGCATAAAGCACAGTCATCTTAAGTAATAAAGTGTGTGTTTGTCTCACGCGTCCTGGAAAAATAAGAACATCTAAAAATCTAATGTATGTGCGAGCATGTACCAGTATACTTGACTCAGTGTCACGCTATAAAAATGTCATAAAAAATGCTGAATTAATAAATATATTTCAATAATGATTTTTTTCATACAAAATTTTGAAATGGGCGCACCGTAACAACAGAGTGAAATGGGTGCACCGTATGTAACTGCAGTCTCATTGTTTCTTACTAAAGAAATATCTTCATTTTTTCATTTCAGGGGGGGATCGAACCCCCTTGATCCCCCCCCTGGCTATGGCCTTGGTCAGCGGCGTAGAAATTACATATTAGCATCACGGTATATACATATATTTTTTCCAGGTACGCTTCATGTTGGATGTGTTGTAAGGGATGCTCCTGTAGCCGTGAGTCCCCGTCTACGGCAGAGTTTGCACACATTTGAGACGAGGCCACCCTGTGCTACGTTGGCATGGCAACGGACCACGGGGGCATTGCGCCCTACGACGGGACGCACAACTAAAGCTTTCAACAATCTTTGATGTTGTCTTTCAATTTCACTACAACTTTATCCTAGAGCACTTATTAATTCATTTATGTACAATTTATGCCTATGTTTTTATTTTTTGGGTGGCAGTCCTCAGGGGAGAACACTCTAAGGTCAGATTGCGATTAGACCCTTTGTGATACCACATATGGGGCTGTCCTCCCCTTCCCTAATTCACTCTGAACCTCCACTCTGAGTGGCTAATGAATGGCAGACTGTCTCTGCTTTGTCCCTTAGCTCCTCATAAAATAAACTTCGAAAGCAGGACAGTGTCAGAGGAAAAGACCACAGTCTATGATTTATGCCTAATTCCGTTAGATTTCTTATGCTATAAAACAATTTCAAAAATCCATGTTTTTTCTTAAATACAAATGCACACAAATTATGTAAATGCAGTTGTATGGAGGCATTTACCCAAACAAAATACCTTTTTACTACCAATATTTAAATTTTCTTTTGTATATCTCATGGATATTTCATTAATTTTCTGTTATACACTTTAGGCTTTATTTTATTTTTGGAAACAAAACAGCCCTTACATATTTTTTATTACTAATAGTGCCAGTAAATGGTCCGTAAAAGTTACACATTGCCAAAATTATTTCGTACACAAACACATTTCCATATACATTTTATGTAAATGTCAAAAATTTTATCTCACATAAAAGTACATTCTTCTATAGTTTATATTTTGTTTTTTTTTTTTGTATTACGACGTTGTAATTCAATATATAAAAATCTCATGTCACGATGTACATGCTAATATCCGAAAATGCCCAAC
This sequence comes from Molanna angustata, assembly GCA_963576475.1. Lineage (NCBI taxonomy): Eukaryota > Metazoa > Arthropoda > Insecta > Trichoptera > Molannidae > Molanna > Molanna angustata. Next base: position 22,454,977 of record OY754978.1, on the reverse strand, counting down.
TGATTTCAATGAAATTTTGTAAATGTGTATGGTTGGTTCCAGCTTCAAAGATAGGATTGTTTTGGACCTGATAGGTTATCTAGATCTAGAAAAAAATATAATATTTTTTTTAGATTTTTGATCCAAAAATATATCAACCATAAATTTTATCTTCCTTACACACCCTGAAGGAGGTGTAGGTAATAAAATTTATATGAAAAAAGGGTTGTAATTAATTTTTAGTTTTGTAAGTGTATTTATTACTCATCTAGAGAGTATACCACACTCAAATGTATGAAAAAAAAATTGGTAAAATACATAAGATGAGGTCTATCCACCATGCAGTCCTTGGCAGGACAGTGCCTGTCCAGGCCCACTAGTAATTTTATAAAAATAAATATATGTGTACAGGCATCTCGCCATATTAGAGGGTTGTGTTGGCAACATCATGTTACAGTAATTGATATCAAATTCAGTTATAATATTGATAGCCTATGCAATATTTTTATATACGGCTTTGTATTGCAGTAAAAATGCATATTTCTTGTCTTACATTCACAAATAGCCTGTTTATTGGCACCTTCAATATAAACTGGAAAATTTGCTGTATTATTATGATTCAATCCAGCATATTTTATTTTTCTTACGCATGTTGAAAATAACTTAAAAATGTTCCTTACGTATATTCTTTGTATCCCATGCACTTTAAATAAATACATAATATAAATATGATCTCTTAAAATAAGACTCCTATGTAGATAAATAGAATTGTGCAATATGCACTTTAATGGTCTATCCAATGTATGTAAAGTCAAAATTAATTTATTTATTTAGCCTAACCTTACCTAATTTACTATTATTTTATATTTCGTCACTATTGATGGTTTTGTTACTGTAGCACTTCGTCTTAGAGGTTTTTCAAATTAAATAAACTGATTCTAGTTCCACTTAAGTGTGTATTTTTTCTTTTTATAGGACTATTGTTTCGGCTGACTAGGCCATTATTTTTCAATCTTTCATATTTATAGCTTGATATGTATTATATACATATAGATGCCTTTTTTTTGTTGGACTTTAGGCATGAGTGGTTTAATTTTTTTTCCTATTATTTATTTTCAAAATGTTTCTCATTTCATTGTGATTTCAAATATTCATATATGTATTTAATTACTGTCACTTACTAAATGAAATAATGTTGAGTTTTTTTCCTTTACCTCTTGAGTGAATACTATATCGTTACCTCAAATCACTTTTATTAATACCTAAATAAATGTATTTTAATTTAAGGATTTGACTCTGTTCGGGAGAACATTTTTGAGCAGAGAACATAGAGATTAAAAATAACATGTATTGTATTTGTTCTTCCCATTTGCAAAATTAATATCTACAGATTTGCTGTGCAAATACTGGTGTGGTTTAAAAAAAGCTGCATTGAAAACATTTGAAAAATACTAGAAATGGTATTATTGATTATTATGTGTTCAACTTAAAGGCTAGCGTCAATACAGGCGCAACGGACGGAGCGCATCAGACAGTATTTTTAAATTCTATGATTCATACACTTCGCACAATTCATACAAGTGCGTCCACTGATCGGCATCAGATGGACCGCACGCATCGAATCACCGGAATGCCGACTATCTGTCATTGTCCCCACATGCACTCACCATCATACAATAACTACCCAACATCAATAATATATAATAATTTAAATATGTGAAACTTTATAATTGGCTTATTATTTGGTATACTTATTTACAATTAAGCATTAAAAATGTATAGCTGTTAAGTTTCTAAACAAATAAAAATTGTTGTATGTGCATTTATTATGGTGATGTCATGTCGCCTTTTTTATGGAAATTTTGTCATTTATATTTTTTTAAATAAATTATATTTTATTACTTTATATAAACCACATTATTGAAATTGAAATTAAGACTAGTTTCAGAAGTAACTGTTCCCGTCAGGGAGATTTTCAACATTTTTACGTAGTGGAAGTATCTCAATAATATTATAAATTTGAATTTTTTTTTGATGTTTGTTACTCAATCACGCGAAAACAGCTGAAAGATTTTGGATGATTTTTGGCATTAAGATATGTATATACTAGAAAAGGCTATGAACTGTATGTTATTAATTTTCATTGAATAAAATCATGTACGAGCCGAGCATGACGAAAAAAAAAATTGTATTTGCATTTTCTATGGAAAATTGTCAATAAATCCAAATGACAGTTATGTCGGCAATCCTACTGTTGCGCCTCTGTGAACGTACAGCCACTAACAAATTTGTCTGATGCGCTATGTCTGCTACGCTTGTATGGACGCTAGCCTTAATAGTGCACTTTATGGATGTTGGTACGACTGTCAATCAAATAAACTGAATAATGTTGCCATATCTCTAAATTAAGTTCCTCTACATGAGGCGGTTAACTGGCTCTTAGCGCTGGAACCGAGACTTTTATATCTGATATAAAACCATATGAAAAACACGTCCCTCTAATCTCATATAAATAATATAACTTGATTATAATAAATTTTAAAATAAAAAAATCCAAGATTGATATAATAGAATGTTACATATCTCTGTAATTATTTGAAATAAAACAAACTTTTTTTGCGATTTGTGCAGATTTATCGGAAAATAATTTTACAAATAAAGGGTGGGCCAAAAATTTTTGCATATTTGAAACATGAATAAAAATAAAACTACTAATATTATTTTGTTGATGATATATTTAACGTAATAAACATTTATTGCAATTTATTTTTTTAAAAATGACCGTCTAGATGTGTCCCATCTTGTCGCTGGCACTCCTGCAATCGACTACGTAAACTTCTGATTCTGGATCGTTCCTTACGGAAATTTCAACCTCCCGAATGTCGCTTCTTCTTGAACGTGGCCGCCATGTTTGTTTAATATTCGTTGTCAATCCTGTTTGCTCGAACTTCTTGACCCAAGCTTTAATTAAATTAACACTTGGTCACTCACTTACACGGCGTAATCCATATTCAACTCTAAATAGGCGTCGTACAGTAACGTAGGAATCGTTGTTTTTGTAAAATTGTTTCACACAAAAAGCACGCTGTTGTGCCGTGAAGCGCTCCATCGTGACTAAAATTGCATGAAGCGGCGCACAATTCCCCGGCACCCGCGCGCCCCTCCCCCTAACGGTTTTTGAGAAATCAAGTGTTGCTATTTGCAAAAAATTTTAGCCCACCGTATATTACAAAAGAAAATAATTCCTAATTCTAGGGAATATCCTGTTTTTAACGATATCAACACTAAATGAAATCTATACAAATAAAAGTGATATGCACTCTATAGATAGTGCTGTTGTTTTTCTAAACAATTAACATTACATGTTATTTCTAATCATGTTTGTTTGAGATAATCAGTATCTAATAAGAATTATTTATTAAAATAAAAAGAAGAAAGTATTTTCTTTTACTTTTTCATGTGATATTTATCCTATATTTTTGCAATAAGATAAATAAGAATATATTTACTGTCTGTGCGAACAGGCCATTTTGAAGTTTGTTTTCTTAGAATTAAGTATTAAATATAAGCATATAAATTGTCAATTTGAATCAAAAATTTTCTAGAATTTGATTAGAAAGTTATTATATACAGATATGTAGTAATTAATAGTCATATTTAGGTGCTATTTAGATTAAAAATATTTATTGTTGAAATATTAACTAGCAAAAAAAATTACCTGGATAATGTATTAAAGATTTATCATATAAACATTTGGTGAAATTATCCCCAAAAAGTATACATATTTTTAACAAATATATTTGCTTATATTTATAATATATGTGTAATTATTTTATTTGATCTGTGATTTTACTTAATTATTGTAATAATAGATTATTTTTATATTATTATTTACATTCCTAACAATTTTTTTTGTCTTTGATTTAATAAATTTATTTAAATATATGCTAAGGTTTCATCATTTCTCCTGAAGAATTCCTTTTTTAATTTTAATATAGAGTGAATATGTCCTCCGTTGGAAGTACATATAAATTTCCTAAACTAATTGCTTGTGCTATAGATGAATACAATTATTTGAGGCAAGATTTAAACTTGAGACCGCTGGTTTGTTAGTGCAACCCTTGGTGCAACCCAATAACTCCTAAATAAGTGAATCATGGATATAAAAAAAAAACTGTTTGAATCTTAAAATATTTATAAAATTTATATAAAATCCAGTCAAGAATTTATCACATTAATTCATATTACACATTTTATAACATAAATCAATTAGGTATATACATAATATAAAAATAAATTACATACCCATATACATTATAAATAGTATATCAGTATGTAAACATCAATAATATGTTGTAAACTCTCAAAATTAACTGCCAATATTATGCTGATAGGAACTTTTTATGACTTCAATTCTTTGCATTTAAAATTGACAAATATTTGCCTTACATTCCTATTGTACTTTGTACATTTTTGAAGACAACTCAGTATTTCATAATTGTTACTCTTAGCACTAAAGGAATGAAATTAGATAATTTGACTTTTTAAGTACTATTTTTTGTACTCGTTTGTGGATTAGACATGATGGAAGTATTTTTTGCATTAAACCAATGCTGGGTATATTATGAGAGCAATGAAACATATAGAAGTATGAACTTAGGTAATTTTTTGGAACATCTCTATAGAGATTTATGTTTTTATATCAATAGATAAATAAACGCGTTTATATTACTCTCTTCTTCTGGGTACTAATTGAGTTGTAAAAAGTACAACTATTGTTGTTACAATTTTTGTATAACATCTTTTCCTTTATATAATTCTTTAAGATTTGGAATAAGCAAACGATTTACGAATTTCAAATAAGACATCACACAGATATAGAATTATACATGGAGATGAGAATTGTAGTCATTATTTATTCTGTCCTTGTGAAGTCTGGTCTTTGTAAAGCATAAAAAAAGTAATTAATATATTTACAAGTTATTTTAATTTTGAGAGTTTACTAGGCATGTAATAATATACTTAATATAAAATGGAAGTAGCATTTGCATGGCTCAGTGCAATCCACTGAAAATCACAGTTCACATATGTAAATATTTACATATTCATTATGTTTTATTTTAATTTTAAAAATTACGTCACACATGAAATTATATATTAATTAATAATTTCATTCACATTCTTTTTATTCCAGCTGTTTAACTTCGGAGGACCCAAAACTTGCTTTAAGAAAATACTTTGTTTTTCCTTTAAATTCTTAGTCGGTTCTTGAGTGACCGCAGTATCACAGGGAGACAGAGACAAAACAACTTGATCGTTGGGTATACTCGTAACAACCCTCCTTATGGAACTCACTATTGGTGTGAGGTTTTCTTTATCATATCTTATTTTAGGTTCTTGGTTGACTAACATTAAATTAGAATTATTTTTTAACGTCGTTCGACTAGAGTTATTATCTAGTTCATTGTGTATAAGAGATCTAACACTCTCCAGACTTTGAAATAACATTTCTTCGTCGGAGTGCTTCGATTTAGGTTCAAATTTTTCTCGGAGTAAAGAAAATTTTCTACGCGGTCGGTTACTGCTATTTCTTTTATTACTTGGACGACTTTCGATTGTCATTTTTGGTATGCTCAAACAGCTTTGAGAATCTTTATCGATCAATGATTGTAAAGAAGAGCTTATACCAAATGTAGGACAATCTGCATTATCCAATTTGTTTTTGTTCTTAGACGATAGTGAACTGTCCATATTTACCGTGGACAGAAACGGTGAATCTTTTTTCTTCAATTGTTGATTGTTCGGGAACGATTTTTGCATAAAATCTGCTGAAGTATTATACTTGAACAATTGCTTTTCTTTTTTCTGAAAATGAACTTTAGGACTATTAGTTTTTTTACTAACACAATTATTTTTTCCTAATTTTTGCTTATTTTGAATTTCGTATTTATTACAATCACTTTCAAATTTAACTTGAAATACATCGTTTGGTAATTTATGACTACAAATATCACTTTTGATTAAAGAATCAACACTTCCATGTTTTACAATACTGTGCAAGGTATTTGTATCAATCACATTATATAATCTATTTGTTTCAATCTCACTATGTTGTTTTTTAGGATCAATATTATCATTTTGATATTGTCTGTTTTCCTCCACAGCTTCATCTTTCCACAAAACTTTTTTTAAATTGCTAAAGTTGCATTTTTTCACTGGCTCATATTTTTTCTCGCTATCAAAGTTTAAGCAAGGAGAATCCCAATCACCGCGATGATACACATTTCTAGGAGAGTCTGTGACTGTATCAATTCTTATTTCATCGATTGTAGCAACCAGAGCACTTTCAGAACTGTGTCGTTGTCTTCTTCTTATTGTTCCACTGTTATCTATTATTTCATCCAATTCTTCCAGTATAGGCTCTAAAGGAGTAGCTATTGGGAAAATGCCATCATTTTGATCTATGACGTACGGTTTAGCTATAAAAACTGAAGAATCGGGCTCCTTATGATATTCTGGTGTCTTCATGAGCTGACAGTTGCTGTCTTCACATTTGGCTAATTCATATGCGACAGTTCTAATATAGTTAGTGTGTGGTGATGACAAAGATGGCCGTCGCTGCGGCAAAGGGGGTGGTGGGGGAGGTGAACCACCCATATCTGAGCAAGCTCTCCAAGAACGAAGTCCCCAGGCTTCTCGAGCAATGTTCACGGCACAAATGTTCTCATAATCATGAGCAGATAAAACCTCACTGGGAGTCTCCAAGTCTCTGCCAACAGACGAACTTAGCTCAGATTCCAAATCTTGGTCATCTTTAACTCCACCTTTACTGTAAAGATCTTTCAATATCTCTAATGCTATCTTTTGTATATTTCTTATGTCAGCATCCTGGTGAACATTTTTTATATTTTTTAAAGTACTCAAACATAATTTTTGCACAATATTTTCGTTGAATTCGTTGATATCAGAACTATTTATATCACTAAAACTAAGATCCAAATCCAAATTTAACGAATCTGATGATGTTTTTTGGTTTGATCTATCAAAATCTCCTTCTGAACTATCACTCAGTGATGGTAATATTTCTAAAGTAACACCTTGAGCCATTTCTTCTTTAAGCTGTCCAGAGGAACAGATTCCTCTACGTTTTTGTACATTTGTTTCTGTAACCTCATTTCCATCAACCATATTTTCCAAGCATGAGTCATTTTGTTCCATTTTACTAAATTTAACACCGAGTTCTGTCGGCGAACAAATACCTCTCCTCTTGTTTTTAATAGATGCATTAAAAACATTTTCTTTAGATAACTCATTATTTTGTCTGATAGATATTTCAGTCTCCAATTGAAAGGATGCATTCAGTATTCCAGACTTATCGGTGATGTTCTTACTTTTTTCTGGAGTATTGACTACAGAGTAAAATTCAATACCAGTGACGTCGGGATTTTCAATATTATCTATTGGAACTGAAGCAAAAGTTGGACTGCCGGCTCTGGCAATCCAATGATCCAATAATACTTTCTTGTCTGTACACTCTGTATCTGATTGTGGAGAATGCTCAATGGAAGGTGGTTGATTTGTGCATCTGTTAAAAAATAAGGAATAAAAGATTAATAGAAATCAACCTATCATACATTCAATACGAAGCAAATTAACTATGAATGTGTCAATAGCATACTTAGTAGGTTTATCGGATGTTTCGTGCCAAGTTGATTTCAATGATCTCATTGTAAGATTGGCTGCTGAAGTGTTTGCCTCCTCCTGTTTTGGATAGCCACTATCTATCGGTATTTCGAGGGTGGTCTCCGATGGTAGAGTGTCTTTTGGGTCATTCCACCATCTAATAGGTCCGCCAGGATGCAACCATCTGTAGTAAATGAGCATGCTACTGAGACCTGTAAACATCCATTCATTTTTAGACACATAAAAAATTAACAATAACGTTTAATTTTTAAAAGCTGAAGGGAAAATATTACACTAAGGCTGGGTTGTTTCAACAAAAGTATCGGTAATAGTATAGTTAAAATACTTTAATTTCATAAAATTGTTCAAAATTGAGTCGTTTACGGTATAAGATTTCAATGAAACAACCAAAATTATTGAACAATTTTATGGAATTGAAGTATTTTAACTATACTTTTACTTTAATCTTTGTTCGAGAAACACAGCATAAGGTTGTCCGACTGGAGTTCAAGTAGTAGATATTTTTTTTTGACAAACTTTTTAACATCTCAATAGAGACGAAGTTGGAATATTATAAAAGAACCAGGAACTCAAGGAACATACAGGGCTTACGACCTGTCATCGTTTGGTTTACGTGGTCACATAATGCACTTTAAAGTTCTATATATTTGAATAATGAGTAACAGATCACCTGAAAATAGGACATTATTACGAAGAAACCTTTTCTGTAACGCCATCTATTGAGAAATTGGTTTATTTATAAACAATAAAAGTAAATGAGGTGACGGTGTTCTCGCACAGATGTCACCACTGAACTTCTTCTTTGTCAGCCATCTCTCCACTGCTGATTGTAGGCCTCCTCCAATGAACTCCATCTCTCTCGGTCCTGTGCATCTTCCAGCCAACCCCTTCCCGCAACCGGAATAATATCGTCGACCCATCTTTTTTGTGGTCGCCCTACCGGTCTTTTATTTTCCCACGGTCTCCATTTTAGTATTCTGGGTGTCCACCTCTCGGTACCTTGTCTTGCAACATGCCCTGCCCACTGCCATTTCAACTTGATGTTGGATGGGCTCAGGATTTTGGTTTTCGAAATATTCATCTCTAGGCCTACCTCCAAGGAAGCATTATGGAGTTCTTTTATCATACCTTTCAATTCTTCTAGGTCGTCGGTTATAAGCACAATGTCATCTGCGAATCGAAGGTGGTTCAGATATACACCGTCAATTTTTAATCCTTTATATTCCCAATTTAGTTTTTTGAATATGTTTTCTAAGGCTAGGGTAAATAATTTCAGTGATATTACCCCCTATTATGTACAAAAAGATGTATAAATAAAAATAAATAAATATTCAGTAACTATTGTAACTAAAATAGGAACGTTCTAAAATAATAGATTGACGGTCTTATTTCAGCGTTATAAAATACAAAATTGGACAAAATGGAATAGGAACGTACCTATTTTGGCGGGAACGTTCTTAAAATGGTACTGAATTAGACGTATTATGAATAATTATGACATTTTTATCATTTTCATAATTATTCAAAATATATCTAATTCAGTAATCTAAACCGTAAATCTAAAATCTACAATTTTAGAACGTTCCTATTTTAGTTACAATAGTTACTGAATAGGGGGTATTGTATCACCTTGTCTAACACCACTGAACTGCGCCAGAAATATTATTTCATTTTTGGTTTGTTTACCTACTTGTACAAATGTGTATGTAAATTGAATATTTTTTTAATGGCATTTGCGCAAACATTGGTAAAATATTCGTTCTGTAGATGCCTGATTTCTTTTATGGAAAAATGTATTCTTGTTTAATAATTTCAAGTTTTTATCGGTAACACAGTGGAAGTTCATATTTATAATCTAAATTTATTTATAAAAATAAAACAGTTATAATTCACGATGTGTAAAAATTTATTTAACTTTAGCCCTTTCTTTAGACACAGCTGACATCCTCAGGGGCAAAATTTATACTCTGAGGATAATTTTGTATAAACGTTGCCGTTGAGGATGCTAGCGATTAGCGCTACTGCTAAATAAAATAATATTGGTTGTGGATTATAGCTGTGTCTTACTTTTATGAATAAATTTAATTTATATTCTTGCTTAATCTTATAATGTTCTATATCATTTCCTTCTACTAGAGCCTCCTAGAATAGCTTACAGCTTTGCATCTTTTAAACATGAATGCTGCGGAAAATAAGTGTGCACACTTTGTTTGTAAATCAAAATATAATAATTTATATTTACCAAGAAATGTCCCGCTCATAATAATAACTGAAGACAGAATGATGAGCTCCTTTCTCATGACGTTGGGAGATATGAATAAAAACAACAAGAGACAAATAATGTTCTGAGAGACTAATATAGTGTAGAAAGTGATCATTCTATAGCGAGCTTGTCCTTCTCTCAAATTGAAGAAACAAAAGCAGTAGATAACACCGACAATGCAATTGTAAAATATCTCTTCCGGACGAGAGGGACAGAAATCGGTCTTTTGTTGCATCACCCACGCTGTCATAATCAACCAATGAATACCTGGAAATTAAATAATACATAAGGAGTTCATATTTTGAAAGGTACCTTTAAAAAATACACTTGATAAATCGGTAATATCGGATTTCATTTATTAGGTATAGCAACTCCACTACTCACTTGTAATAATAATAAACACATCCTTGTGTCCATCACATCATGCGCAAGTAGCGATTTTATTTCCGATCAGCAATTTCAATCAACTAATCAGTGTTTTCCAGCACAGAGAAGCAGGAATTGTGAAAGAAATGATTTTCTTACAATACTAATTTATTTGCACATTAAATTTGTTAGTTTTTGCGCTACAGCCCATTGAGAGGTCAAGGCTCACAATGGGCTGTAGCGACAATATTGATTAATATGATTGGACCGGACTAAATGGAATGAAAGTTTTGAAGGAGGCTAAGGCTCGCAATGTTGATTAAAATAACTATGACTCAATTAGTCCATTCTAAATGATTTTTGAGTGTGCACTTGCTGTACTCGACAATGTGCATATTTTTATTGAGTCAACTAAGTTCTTTAAAATTCAACCCACACGATAGGTCTGACCTTAAAATAATTGTCTCGGCAAAGCCTTTTCAAAACTTACTGCAAGTTCCATAAAATACACAGGCTAATCAAAATATATGGATAATGATAATATTATGTACCTAAAAAGAGGAATGTCCAATGTTGGAAAGTGACAGCGAACATTAGTAGTGCTGCAATCCTTGCTGCCAACATACCACCTCGCCATGTCGCTTGGAGGGCGAGAGATAATGGCTTCCCTCTTACATTGGTAGTTTCACATGCACCAGAGCGAGCTCTCCTCAAAGCACTCACATAACTCACAATTGCCCAAGACAATGAACACAGAGATGCTGTTGCCGAAATCACTGTAACAAGGAAATTATGTTATCATAATCAAGGTGATAAAAATTTTCTATAACAGATTTAAAATATTGAGAGGATAATTATACAAATACTAGCAAATCCCAGCAAATGTTGATTGCCTGTGTATAACTAAAAATGGCTGATCTGGTGTAATCTAGAATTTCTTATTACAATTCTGTTCATTCAGTCCCTTTCACGCTATAGACTCTCTGGTTCCTTCAGTCCCTTTTGTCCCTTCAGCAAATCTATGTAGCATCTTACAGAAATGATTCAGATTCTTACCAGTAAGAATGTGCCAATCTCTCATAACAACCATAATGTATAATTGAAGAACTAGCTGAGGAGCGGCTTCCAGAAAAGACTCGAATAAGTGAAGCATACAGATATCACTTTGTTGTAGATTTAGTCTCTGTACATCATGAGGAGACTTTGATTCTCTGGCTTCGAACCCAGTTTTTAATAAAATTGTATACCTGAAATATTAATAGTGATTAGAATATTGTATATACCATACGATGATTTGAGAACACTGAAAGAATGAATGATGTATGCCAGACTTAAAAATATGTTACTTATATAATGAAAAGTTCTAATTATTTTATACATACTTACACAAGTATGATAATACCTCGTTCTTTGAATTTATTCATTGGAACAAACTTAATCTAACAAATGGATGGAAAACAGCAGTACTTTGTGTATTCTTTACACTACATCTGTGGTCCACAGTCCTTGAGTAGGTGTAGCGGAGTTTCATGTTCGTCTAGGCAGAATTTGCATAGATGCATGTCGGCTAAGTTCATTGTGCATAAGTGTTTATTTAAGCTACAATGTCCAGTCAGTGTCCTGATGAGAATTCTTATATTTTCTCTGTTAAGAGCAAGAATTTGTTTAGATCTTTTAGCTGAGAAGTCTGGGATCATTGATTTTGCATGCTTTTGTCCTGGTAGGTTAAACCAGTTTTGTTTCGCTTTTTCTAGCATGCTGTTGTATAATATTGTTTTAATGACACTATTGGTTAAGAAGCAGTAAGGTTCTGGTTCATAGTTAGCTGAGTCAGCTCCCATATTTGCAAGTTTGACGGCTTCTTCATTGCCTTTATAGTTTGAGTGTCCCAGCATCCATCTTAGAACAACCTTGTTGTTGTGTTCTATTTTTAGTTTGTTTAACACTAGATTATAGTCTTGGACTGTAGATGAATTTATTTTACATGAGTTTAGAGCTTCTAAGGCTATCGGAAGTTAATAATATTTTGAAAAACAGAATTATACACCTACAACCACCAGCATGATTTAAATAAAATAATGTAAGGATAGAAGTTATAATACGATAGGCTCTGAATTCTCATTGCCTGTCTCTTAAGTGACTTAATGTAATGGATTTTATGTATGGGTTAGAAGAAAGTAGATATTGTTGTCCTATTCTAAAATTGTGCAAAAGAAAACCAATGACTCGTAAAATAACAAAATCTCACATGATTACAAAGAACATTATGATAACCTTCATCTTCTTCTTCTTCGATGGCTCTACGGCCCATATCGAGCCTTGGCCTCCATGAGTTTTCGCCTCCAACCTCTCCTGTCTCCCACCTCGGCCTTCCAATTTGTTGCCTGGAGCAATTCGGCCTTCATAGCTCATCATAATTGGATATTTGACTTTGAAGTCAGGGTACCAGCTTTGATTCAGGTTTGTTGTTCGAGTTATAAAAATAAAATATAAATTAAAATAATTTACCTATGCAGTACGCCTATTAAACATATATGAGTGATCCAATGCCATAATGATACAGCTTCATCCATCAAATGCCATCTCATAGAGAAGAGTTGAATAAGAATGGCTGGTACTAGAATTAATAAAAATGTTCCTATAGACCAAAATAGATGGTCTTTTCGCCAATACTCTATTACTAAAATTATATCTGAAAAAAAAATGTAAATTTATTTAATCAATAAATATATCATTTTAATTAAGAGGCTATAGTAGGCTATACATTATATTTTAATTAAGAGGCTATAGTAGGCTATACATTATATTTTGAAAATAATTTCCCTAATACCCTCAAAATATATGTCTTTGAAATAAGGAACAGTTTGTATGTACATCTTTAATCTATTGCAGGATTTTTTTGAATTTTGAATTTTGTTTAATACTTTTCTTGTAAAATTAGTTTTAGTAAAACCCTTTTTTATTTTTTTATTGTAAGTAACTAAAAAACTACAAGGCCTATTTTTACTTTATTCGATAGAGAATATGAAAATCTACCGGCTGAGTTTTTTATTGTTATAAAATTTCAATAACTCTTCTTGCAATTTGAAAAAACCTCTAAATTTTACCATTTTTGCACGATAAAATGTTGTATATCACATATCAGGAGATATGCAATATTTTCTCGTGTTTCATACATTAGAAGCTAATTTAGTGTGCATTTTTGCGTACATCCGTATATCCAGGGTACAGTAGGGCCTTAATTCAATTTAACTAGATATCACATATGCAAGAACAAATTTACATTTATTATTTTTTATAATTTTTCCTTACATAGTAACTAGATCCAATATGTTCAGAGTACAAGTATATTGTTATACACTACTTAAAGATTTAAGAAAAAAATTCATTGGATTTCATCAAAAAAATTCCCAAAATCTCAATTCTCTACAATAACAATGCAGAACAACAATAATTACATACACATCCTCTTAAACAAGCAAATGCTTATGTTTGAACTCGGATATACTGGACAGTAAGTATGGCACAATCACCAATCTGTTATTATTAATTTGTTAAATTGTTTCATTTTTCTTAAACTGGTTTAGGAAAGAGGCATTTCTTTGTTCAATAGGGCACAGAAATTTGTAAATTCTGTCAATTATACTACATGTGATACACCTGTATAATATAATGACTAAAATTAAGTGGACAAATTAAAAACATTGTCTAACCACGCATTGATATCTTTTGTATGGAAAATTATTATTATTGAAAATTGACATTATTAATTTATTGTATGTAAAAAGGAAGAGACCATGATGTTCTTTTTTGAGATTCACGGTGTTTTAATACATCAAAGAAGTCTATGTGTGTAGTTATTTTACCGACAAACATGCTTATTTATAATGTGATAGTAGTATTTTTTGTAGTAAAAAAATCCCTTTAAAATACTATGTAGTATGCAATTATATGCCGACCGCCGTGTCACAGTTGATAAGCTTCTGTGCAGGCGTCCTGGGTTTGATGCCCAGCAGATTAGAAATTTATTTTAATTCATTTCTCAAGCAAATATTGCTTCTCTGGGCATGAACACTGGTTAGTTGGAAGAAATTACCATATGGCAATAAACTCGCCACTATAGGGTGCAAGGAAGTGTTCATTATTTATAAACTGGATCTATATAAATTTAAATCTAATATTAACTGCAATACACATACCATGTAATTAAAACACAATATTTCAAAATTTCTTATAAAGAACATCACTATAAAGTTTTTTTTAAATTAAACAAATGATATTTATTTTCTGATGTTTATTTTGAATTTAATATAAAAGTTAGAGTTAGACTTATAGTTTATAATGATATGTTCAGTTGATTTTCTAATAGTTTTATCTGTATCTACAAAGCAGGAAAAATTTAAGATTAATACAAAAGGCAAATGTAGACCAAACCACAGCCAAACATGGACCTTTAGTTTTGACCTAATTAATAAATTAATTCCTGAATCCTGTGCATTTTCAAGAATGACTTTTTTATAATTAAGAACACTTTAGTTGAATAATCATTTTCCATGCTTAAATATTGCAATCAATAGAATAATTTGATTGACAAACACTATAGAAACAATAGGAATAAAATATTTTCGTATTGTAAATTATAAACTCTTACCTGTTATTAAATCGGCAACAAATGTTCCCATAGAAAAAAATACACAAAACATATCAAAACTCGTAAATGTTGTTAGACATTTCGATGAAGAATCATTTTTGTTGTCTTTTGATATATCATTATTTACGGACTGTCTTTTCTCAGCCATTTTATTGCGTCCCGGATCTACCTGCTATTGCCTTACCTGACACTCAAAATAAAAAATGTAGGTACCATACGAATCTCCTCAAGAAGGAAAACGACCACCTACCGAATCTTTTGAAATTTAAATTTTGAAGAATATTTTTGTCTATGGTAGGATAAAATAACCAGTATTAGAACACACTTTAAAAAGTTGAAAAAAGTTGCAAGATAAATCGTAAGAAAATTGACCGATTACATTGGGTATGTATATATTTAATTTATTACCTAGCAGTAAGACAATAGATACCTTCCAATTGTAACTATTAACAATCGATTGGATATTATTTTGTAGTAAATAATGTGATTAATTTTTTCAGTATTTCAATAAAAAAATATGCTTTCAAAAACAAATTTAAAGATGACATTTAACAGTTGCATTTTATGACTGCTATATGGCTTTCTTATGATTATTACTTAAAAAGATAATAATGAATTTATAAAAAAAGATCCGCATGTCGTTTTTACATAACATTAAAGGTAGGCGCGCATGGAAGCTAATTTCATCGGCCGATTAATAATCGGTGAGTTACAACATACGAATTACATGTAAGAGCGCGCATGAAAGCTAACAGAATCGGCCGATTTTAAAATCTGTGACGAGACACAAAAAAATCGGCCGATCGAGATCGGCCGATTTTTTGTAACCAATCTTGTTGTATGAGAGGGCGCGCATGGCGCATGCTCGCCGATAATTTAATCGTCCGAGCGCAGTAGATCGAGAAGTACGTTCTCAGTGCTGCCAAACGAAATGTCAGATGAAATAAATTTTGATTCGGAAAAATTAATTATATTAGTTGAAGCACGTCATTCATTATATGATAAAAAATTATAGTAACCGCCAAATTAAGCAAAAATTATGGTTGGAGATAAGCGAAATATTAATAACTGGCTGGGAACAGCTAAATCATAATAAAAGAACTGAATTGGGTAAGTTATTACTTAATTGAATAATAGTTACATAGGTAATTTAATAAATATTCCGCTTAATGAATAAAAACTTAACTGTGTTTCAAGTGGTTTTTTTTACAATTTATAATTATGAACTTCAACTGTGTCAACGAAAAAACCTTAAAAAAAGTTTTATATTATAAAAGTTTTATACTTGGTTCACTATTGCGTCTGTACATTTGCTCTGTCACACAATAGTTCTTTTCTGTTTCCCGCGCAATGTTTGTATTTTCCCGCTTGTACGCGCGCGGAGCCCATCATAATGATTTCTAGGTTATGTTTGGTAAATTATGATCTGTCAATTTATTTATCTTTTCCCGTGCAATACATACCTTTTACCGCGCAATACAAAGGTACCGCAGTTTTCTGTTTCCCGCGCAATGTTTTTCTTTTTCCCGCTTGTTGTACAGGCGCATGGAGCCCAAGTTAATGATTTTTTGATTAAGTTCGGTAAATTATGATCTGTCAATTATTTCTAATCATATGAATGTTGACCGCCGTGTTATTTCCAATTGTACGATTCTAGAAGCTTCCATGCGCGTTAGAACCGATCGGCCGATTTTTTATCGGCCGATAAATTAATCGGCCGATAATAATCGGCCGATTTATTTAAGCTTCCATGCGCGCCTTACCTAAGAGGACTTGAGGACGGATCAACAGTTATCGGCAATTGGCACGCTAAAATATCTCTTTTCTATGGCTAAAATTTAAAAGCCTACTCTGGAAAATCGATATTTTTGTCTTACGGCACGTTCCCACTTGTCGTGTATTAGGTCCAACAAAATGTTGAGTGATCTAGTGGAAATTTTAAATGGAGCTGTTCACACTTACACGATAACGACTACGACGAGGCACTTATACTTACCACTTAAAACTAAAAGGATTTATACTAACCCCCATAGATCTAAAAGAACTTAAATTTCAATTTTAAAAATAAAGAGGCTTATAATCACCTCCGAAGATAGATTGATCAGCAAAAGAACTGTGAAATTTATTCTGGTAAAAAGGATAAATAATATTTTAACAAACACACACAGATTGTCCATATATTTTTATTACTAATTACTGAAAAATTCTATCAACTGATTTTGTTTTACAATGTTCCTTTGTTTATTTTATTCAAAATAAGAAATCTATTTAGTATGATGTTTCCATAACTTCACACCTTCTTCTTCTTCTTCTTCAGCTAGGACTATGTCCTGTAGTTCTCGGCACCTGTTCCTGGGAGGAGGACGTCCAGCTGTCCCTCCATCGTTTGGGTGGTCTTCCTGGAGGTCTGCTACCTGTAGGATGTTCATCAGCTGATATCCTCACTACTCGGTCTGAGCTTGCTCTCCCCACGTGGTCTCCCCAGAAACGTCTTCTTGTTCTACCCCATCGTACCACGTCCTCAACATCACAAATTTTCCTTATTTCGGAGCTCCTCAACTTCACACCCTCTCTCAATTTTCTATTATAAAGGTCAATGACATATTTTCACACAATATTGATACAAGAAAATATAAAGAACATATGAAATCAGTAATGGAGGTACTGAATACCTGAATACAAATGTCTAAATTCTTAAGTTAAATAAGTCCTTCAAATTTGAAAATGTATCTAAAGTGACTTTGTGAAAATGTTAGATACGTTGTCATGAGTCGATAATATTCTCTTTTTATACATTCCATGTAATACTAAATTATTATTATTATTTTATTTTTTAGAATTAAACATAAATATGAATCTCAAATAGAAGGATTTATAAACAATGAGTAGGATATGAATAATATAGGTTGTTGGCGCAGATGACAGATACTTACTTATTTAATTGTAAATATAATTTGTTGAATCAGTGACGAGAAGGAAGAACAACGCGACAGAGGAAAGGAGGAGAGGAAAGGTTTGACATAAGGATAAAAAAGCATATGCGTTGTATAACAAATAACAATTTTTCTGAATTCGCCAACCACCTTATAAGTACAAACCACACATTTAACAAAGATACAAATGTAAAAATTCTGCATAAAGAGGGATTAAAACTAGATAATCTGGAAGCCCTAGAAATTAGGAAGGCTCTGAACAGAAATAATAAAATTATAAATAATTAAACAATTTTGAATAATTCACCGCTTCTCAATATGTTTCCACTAGCTCGCCATAACGGTAATCCTTACTCCTCCCCCTCCCATTCGTCTTCCGCGTTACCACCGACAACATAGTATCGCACACGTTCGTTCATTTTTAATAATAATTTAGTACAAGTCTGCCCTGAGGAAGGAGCGGTCAGCTCCGAAAAGCGGTTAGACACCAAGTATTCACAGTGGTTAAAACAAAAAATATATTTGCACCAAATTTCAATTTGCGAAAATATTTAAAATGTGCTACAAAGTTATAGCAACGTATGAAGAAAAAATTTATTCAGTTCGATCATAAAATAACCGGTAATTTTAATTATAAAATTGGTGTTTTTGTATGAAAATTTGCCTTGCCGCCATTTAATTAGTGAACTACAGTCACCTGGCTTTTCCATACAAATCATGTTTGCCGAAGGTACTGCCTCCCTGACCAGCCAGGATAGCCTAGGGATTTACACCGATTTTTTAAATCTAACCTACAAAAGTTTTGTAAAAATAGGTTGGTTAGGTTCGTTTGTAGTTATAATTGCGACTGGCGTGAGCCAGTTGCATTATATATTTTAAAAAGTCACTAAAATATTAAAATAAAATAACTAAATTGGTGTTGGTCAAATAATTTTTAACCAGCTTGATGAGCCCTCTCTACGACCACGAGGAAACACCAATGCCAGTGTGAGGAAGAAAAGGAGACAAATGATGGTGACACTATGAAAATTCTTTTAGTACGGCGCATTTATTCAACATATGAGTATTATCAAAGTCTAAATAAAACAAAACACAACAGCAACAGAATTCAACAAAAACAACAAAACAAAACGAAGAATAACAGTCCAACTCTCAAACACAACCAAGCACGAAGAGACGCCGACCAAAAGGTGCAGCCCCAGGGTACAGCGGCATCCTCTCTCCAGGCATGTCACTGTCTTCCACGTGGTGGCTGAAAGTCCGGCGGGGCCCAGCCTCTGCGTCAGGCTGGCAGGTTCTTCTGACGATGACGGCGTCACACCAAACCGTCCGTCTCCTACCAGAGTTGAACGCCAAGAGAGCGCGTGCTAGCTGCTAGCTGCCAGTCTCGTTACTCGCCCGCAAACAGCGCTAGTATCTTTCCAGGAATGTTGCCGTGGAAAAAAAATTAAAAATATTGTTTTTCGGCAAAATTTATTCTCGGGCATAACAAGTTGGCTGGTCAGGGAGGCAGTACCTTTGCCGAAAATCTGCCAAGCAAAACTCCTTTGCGCGTAGTCCATATATACATGCCGGATTTATACGTTGGTATAGGCGCGGCGAACGTCTCGGCGAGCGTGTAAACGGCTTAAAAGTCGACAGCTCGGACACTATTTACATGCTCGCGAGCCCGCAGTATGCTTTGAAGCGGCAATCATGACGGACGTTGAGGTTATGTCGGCCATAACTTTAGGCCTTACGTATTTTTATTATAATATAGGATTTTTTTCAATTATCTCTACATGTACATGTTCTTAATCAAACAATAGACATTTTTCAATAATTATTATTTAAAAATTATAAAAGAAATGCATATCAAAATATAAAAAAAATATTTTAATCATTATTTATTTATTTGGGCTGTTCTAATTGTATGCCAATACCTATACTAATTTGGCAAACCTATACATACATGCATGCATGTATACATGCATGCATGCATACATACATACATGCATGTATACATACATGCATGCATACATGCATTCATACATGCATACATACATACATACATACATTCATACATACATACATGCAACTAGTATGTATATACTATTTTATTTAATTTTTCAATAAATCCACTATTTGATATTAATTTTATGCATATGATGTATTAATAAATAAATAAAATAACATGATTGAATAAATGTATTTTATTATAAAACATATAAATAAATATTAAAATGAACGTTTTCACATCATAATATATTTAATCCTAAATAATTCATAATCAGATAAACTATAATCATAAATATAACTTTGAATATTCAAATCCCAGGTTTAAAATACGTGTTATTACTATAATTTTGGATGTCAGTTGTCAAAATTCCGATACGTCTTTCCAGCGCCAGAGCTCCAGATTCTAATGTCAGGGCCAACGTGTAAATGACTCGCAAACGTCTGCCGCAAACCCCCTTTGACTCGTGTCAAAATACCGACACTCGATCGGATCGGGCGCGAGCCCGGGCAGCGCCCTCTGGATTGGAAAACGAACGACGAACAATCCAGAGGGCCTTGGCCCGGGCGAGACCACGCGAGCCTATCCAAACACCCTATTTACACGTTGGAGCTCGGGATGTCTCGCCGAGTCAAGGCGAGCGTGGAAACGGCCTATTAAGTCAATGATACTAGTCTATGATACTTTACCATAGAAAAGAGATACTTTTACTTGACTGAAAGCACAACTAACTGAAAGTTTTGACGTTGATCGGGTCGTGTTGTTTTGCTATTATAATTTTCACGGCGCAAATTTTTGTGCATATATTTTGCCCATTCTAGTATCATATTCTTTTGCTGCTTAGTTAGCATATTGATTACATCATTTCCACATTCAGACAGCCATACGGCAAATACTTCTTGAAATATAATTCCTCGGCGACCGAATGCTCATAGAATTACTAAATATTTAATGTAGAGCTGTATTCCATGTTTGTTAGTCTTATGAACTTATAGACGATGAGCCGAAAAGCAGGATTCCCTAATTCTTCGTGCTCCATCAAATTGGTATTATTTACGTTCTTTGTTTTTTTACTTATTCAGTGTGTTTTTATAGATCATTTGTAAACAAATATATTTTTTAGCCGGATGGATCATCTCAACGAAGTGAAAATTGCGATAAAGCTGAGGACGCGGATATCGTCTACAAGAAAAGACAACAGCTTATCACATTTGGCCATAGCCGATGGGGTTTTAAAAACTGGAGTTGGTCTGTAACCAAACAAGAATTAGGTGAGCAATTTATTCCTATTCCAACTGTCGATTTGTTCAAGAGAATTTATTCTCTTAACATATCGACAAAGTATTAAGCCAAGACCCGCGTATAAGGAATACTAGGAACATTTTGTATGGCGTAGTGGACTTTTTGCATGCTAAAAACACCAACTTAGAGGCTTCGCAGCATATATGTTTCCATACATGGATTCACTCAGAATTCGGAGTAGAACATTTTATGTGAGTTTTGTGTGTCTGTGTGTGTCTGTCCGTACCCTCCTTATAACTTTGATCCGCTGGATTCACAACCTAAAATTTCAGAATATATAGACAGTTTTAGGTACACAAAACTTTTATACTCAGTATTTAGAATTTTTGTTCCAGTCAGGGGTTATCAACATTTTAATTTTTATAGCATTTGTCCATATATCTCAAAAACTATAAAAGCCATAATGCTGAAATTTTGTACAAATATAGTCAAATATAGTATTTCGAAATGGATTTCGAAAAAGAGTTCCAGGGTTTTTCAAACTGTTTTTAAT
Organism: Molanna angustata; assembly: GCA_963576475.1. Lineage (NCBI taxonomy): Eukaryota > Metazoa > Arthropoda > Insecta > Trichoptera > Molannidae > Molanna > Molanna angustata. The sequence continues at coordinate 22,433,290 of OY754978.1, read as the reverse complement.
AAGATGCAAAAAATTGGTATGACAAATTTCTGTCTAGCTGCCTTTATTTCCATTTCTTTTAAAAATATCGAAAAATGCCGAAAAAATGTAAACTAGAGAATTTAATTTTCTATAAAAAATGTTTACATTATACTAATATATCTCAAACTTTTTTTAACAAAGTTTATACAAATTAATATTAGTGACGACATCGCTTCATACAATTTGTATGGAATACACAGTATCCAAGTTCAACTATACATAATACATACTATCGCTATCGACAGTTGGATCTCATGTGTTACATGCAACTATTTAATAACTAAACATAATCCTAATTTTTCCAAATCTTAATTAATCTAAAATTGAAACTATTGATTATTATTTAATAGTTAATCTATTTGTCAGTAGACATACAATATCTGCACACTACAACAGCAGTTGGTAAGTGTCAATTCTCTCATATGTTGTAAATTTATTAATAAACGCCATAAATGTTCATGTGGAGTGCGTAATTTTGTAGATGCATAGTTCACTACGGAAACAAGTCAAGATATTTTCCCATTCTTAAACAGTCATTATTTACCACATGGATTTCTTCTGTAAAATTCTTATACTATTTTGTTTAGACGTTATAAGAATTAGAAAATTATGCCACATTATGCATTTCTACCATTACCTCTGTGGATATAAGGAAATAAAAATATTTTTCAAATTTATTTTTCTCTTCATAACTGTCCTGGTCAGCCCCTCTAGACAACATGTCATTTAGTTCAAGAAAAGATAACTCAATGTGTGGAAATGACATGTGTCACGTGACAGACAACCGTCACTTCCATACTTTTAGTTATCATTTCTTGTTTCTTTTCTTGAGCTAAATGACATGTTGTCTAGGGGGGCTGGGCTCCAGCGCTGATGACGATGATTCATAACTGGGTTTGTTTAGCTGCAACATTTTCTATAGAAATAAAAAAAAAATTTTTAACCACAAATCACATTAAAAACATTTTCTTGAAAATATTGTATAACCTTCGGCCTTCGTGGCTCATTTGGTTGAGTATCTGACTGCTGATCCAAAGGTCCTGGGTCCGATTCCCGGTGGACACACAGTTTTTAATAGTGTTTTCAGTCTGGATTTGTGAGACGATTAATATCCTAAGTCTCTAGAATGTGGCAACTTGTTATTGGGTGCATGTTAAATTAATCGGTGCCACTATTTTTACGACCGGAATTGGCGGGAAAAGCGTTTTCCCGCCAAAAAGTGTCTATTTACACGACAAGTTTTCTGACGTCGTCTATGTTTTTAGGTCATTTATAACCATAGAAAGCGCAGATAAATCAAAATACAAAAATATTTACCTTTGTCATTTTTTCAATGGTCATAAAAATGCATCACGGAAACCAACTTGAAGAAAAAATAACTAATATTGGCATCTTATTACATTTACTTAATTTTATAAATCATTTTTTATCGAGATCTACAATTATAAAAAAGTATAAACAAAGGTAAATATTTTTATAACTTGATTTATCTGCGTTTTCTGTGGTTATTTTTGGTTTTCGTCTATGGTTGAGTCGTGTAAATAGTCGTAGCCTAAATTAATATTTGGGTCATTACATGTCAAATCATCCAGCCGTGTCACCCATGGTATCAGATTTGTTGATATTTTTTTATTTGTTCCTTTTGACATCCTTATTTAACAATGCAAAATATTATTTTGATATATTGTATACTTTTTGAGATAATAGCATTTATTTATTAGAATATTTAAAGAAAAATTTACTGAGATACATTAAAAATTGAAAAAATAATGATGTTTTTATACTTTTGTGTCACACAAATACAAGGCCTCGGAAATAGCCCTCGGGTCATTTTTTAACCAATTTCATTTGTTGAGATATCAAAATATTATTTTGCATTGTTAAATAAGGATGTCAAAAGGAACAAATAAAGAATATCAACAAAATCTTAGACAATGGCTGACACGGCTGGATGATTTGACGTGTAATGACTCTTGACATATCTGTTAGTTGCCCGAGAAGTAATATTAAATAAATAAATAACCAAAATTGATGTATGCTTTGAGGAATGTATTATGTGAAATATTATTGTAGATTTTGTGGACTTTGCCAATGGAAAATTCAGTGCAGGTGTGGTAGCATTTGTGTCAGTCTCTATTAAATCATTGGGAATCCATAGAGAAGATGTCGGCTACGCTACTGCAGTTTCAACTCAAAAGGGGTCTGCCATTCACAATGCTAGAAAAGTATGTTATATTTAACCATTTATCATGCAGTTTATACTATTGAAAATAAATAATAAGTATTAAGTATTGGATTAGCAAATTATTTTTAAAAGATGTATTTTATAAAATGATTCATATTGTTTTATTTATTTTCAGTCCTCTGTAACAAATGCATTGCGTGAAACGCTTTTAAGTTTTGGTGGTAATATTTCAACTCAATTGTTGGAACTAATAGAAGCAAACAAGATTGAATGTAATGCAGAAGAATCTCTAAAACAATCATTGGATACCAAAACTGAGAGGAATTGTAATTTAAGCAATAAATCATCGACTGTGCCAAATAATAATATAGAAGAACCAAAAAATGCTACTTGTTCCAATAAGAATTCAAATGGACCATTTCGTAAAGACTCGAGCGACAGTTCTGGTTCCATAGAGGCTGATCAAATAAAAATGGAGGCCAAGTCTCCTCAATGTCAAAATTCTTCTACTAATATCCACACAGTGCAGGGAACCAGTAGTTTCCATGAGAAATGTCCCCCTCAAAATAACGGTAAAGGGAGGAACAAACAAGATTATCCTAGTGCAGCAGCTAACCAAGGAGGAAACAAACCAGCGGGGTACGCAGCTAACATAAAGGCAGTTCCTCCTGTTACTGGAGTTCCTCCTCCCGTTGTAATGGCACCCCCACCGCTGCGACCCATGCACCCTCCCAATGTAAGTTACGTGGTGCAAAGAGTAATGCCACCCCTTTACAGTGTGCAGTGCGCTACTCCACCGCCCCCACCCCCTACGTCCCTATATCATAATGCTTATTACACAGAATTTACTTCGTGGCCGGTATCTTACGAGAACATGGATCGTCACCACGGTAATGTCAATTTTAACTACAGCATGCCCCCTAAGAATTTTTTGCTCAACAATCGTCCTGGAGTGGAATGTTCGAGGTCTTCCGGTGAAGCCGACGCAAATCCTTATGTCTCCCATCCAGTTAATATGAACGGTGCTTGGATAAAACCCACAATATTTTATGATGGATTTTGGACGGAACAAAAAGTAAAAAAATGGGTCTCCGAGCAGAGTGATAAAAGCTCGGCGGCCGATGATATATCTTCTCTCACGGTTAATGTCCAGAATCATATGTGTCATTCCAAAGTTTAATTACATAATGTACCTGACTTGTGCTAATTTTATTAGGATTAATGTATGATGTAGGATTTCTTTATTATACTATTTTCCATATTTTTATGAAAAGGTTTTTGGTATGTCCATTAATGAGGAGTACAATTAGCTCAAAATTAGACAAGAGTAATATATTATGCATATAGTAAGTTTATATGTGGCAGAATTTGCCTTCGTTTATTAGTAAATTAGTTTTTAAAACAGCAATATGTAGTGTTTATTTGTAATATTTATAAAATACTTAATATGTAACATGCAATTAACATAATGTATTTTACAATCTAAATTGTTAGATTTTAGTTTTTTCCAGATATATTAATATAACTTATTGTATATAAATTATATATCAGAAGGTTTGAAACAAAATAGATACAACATTGCAGGTTTGTCAGGCAGATAATCCAAATATTAAGACAATGAACGAGGAAGAAATGAGAAATGAACGCAAACGTAGACAGAAACAAAAACAAGAAGAATTCAAACGGAAACTACAATCAAACAATTCCGATGCTTAGTGAGGTTTTTTTTTTGTTTTTCATTTCCATACTTTTTATTTTTCCTTTCTATTCAATGCTCAAAAACTTATAATTTTCTTATCCTGTGATTTTTGAAGTAATTTATAAAAAGTACTTAAAGAAGCCACTCAATCTCATTTTTGTTATTGTTTAATTTCATTCCAATGCAGAAAATATGTATGAACCATGTTTCACTGTTGCAAATAAGTATAATATATATTTTTTTCACTCATGCAAATATATATATTTTTTATATAGTTCAACATAGCCATTTTGAATTACTAGGAAGGTTGATCCTTAATATTGTGTCAATATCAATATGAAATGTTAAATATCGGGGACACAATTCGCAATATTCAATTGGCATAACATAGAACAAAGCAAATCCACAAACGTTTGAGAATCTACACTCATTTGAGATTCAAGAATTGTTTTCCGAGTAAGGGATGTTTTTGATTTTATTTAGCAATAAATTATTAATTTGTTCATATTGATTTATCAATAGTAGAGTATATGTATTACATTATATGCAATACAATAATGTAATTTGAAATACATGTTAATAAAATTTTATTACATTTATATTTGAACCGGGATTTGAACCCAGGATCTTTGATTTAGAAGTCACATATGTAACTAACTGAGTCATGAAGTTCAATATTTTGAAAACTTTAAGTGTACCTATAAAATTAGCCAAACATCTTGAACAAGCTTTCGTTTGCGCAGAGCGCAAATTTGTCTTTTTGCTTCGTTAGTTTACGTGCAAATCGCCCCCTTCTCGGCTAAAAGTTCAAGATGTTAGGCTACAACTTTAATTAGAAATCTTACTGCAGAATTGAGTAAAAACAATTAAAACCATATGTAAAATGTGTGTAAAAAAAAACAAAGGAATAATTCAAATTATTGTTTAAAAAAATATATAAAAGATAACACATTTTTAATAATTCCACTTCATATTTTTTTTTGAAAACTTCTGCAAAAATAGAAAAATGGTTGTTCAGATATTTTACATTCCAACATATTCTATGAAAATCTCGCATTGCATACAATTAAATAAATATTTCATATGTATACAACCTCACTAGGACAAACCTGTATCGAGGTTAAATAAAGTCACTTTTATCTTAAATATTTATTTATTAACTTATCTATTAATTATAATGTATGCGTATGAATATGTCCAGATATTAATTTTATTTTCAGTTTTCTGTGTAATTTTATTTGAATTACTTACTTTATGCTACTACAAAATTGTTAAAATATTTTTTTTTGTTATTAATTTTACCCGCGAATCTTAGAAAATAATATTTTAAGAAAGTGCCATGTAGATGTAAGAAAATGTTTTATAATTTGAATAAATATTTTGTAATATATATTTTTTTATTTTAATGCTTACCAATGCTTTATTTTCCTTAGCAATTTTAAGCTTATTATTGAAAGATATAAATTAAAGAAATAGTTAGCTACCTACATTAAACCTGTTTTATTAGTCAATGCCAGACTAAACAAAGTTAGACTAAATATTTGCTACATCTTATTGAGTATCCTAGATCACCATGGATGAGACTTGCTTTAATAATGTAGGCAAAAAACATTGAAAATTGCTATTGTTAGTTGAAATACTCGTTAGTTGGAAGAAATTGCCATATGGCAATAAACTTGCCACTTGCATAGAATGCAAGGTAGTGTTTATTATTATTGTTAGTTTGAATATAGTTTGCAGAAACCAATTGTTTTCGTTGTATAGGAGGTGGTTTGCACTTATACTAACTGATTGCACTCTGCGCAGCCCATGTGATATTTCAAGTTATTTGCTGATAACTATATAAAATAACTAACTTTGCTGATAACCATATACATTAAATATTTTAACTTTTCTTTGGAAATGTATAAACAGAATTATATATTGATAAGAGATATATTAGAAAAGTATAATTCTATCAAAATTATACTGGAACTTTGCATTTTAATAAGTGTATATACATATCTAATATATGTATATGACTAAAGAGTTAAGCTGTAAGGATTTCAACTATATCTCAATGGAGACGTAGAAGAATGTTTATGTCAGAAATGGAGATGTAAAGCAACTATAGGGTTTACAACCCGTCATAAGCTACACTTTATCAACTATGCCTTTCATTTAGTTCCCATATCAACAAAATTGTTCTTCCTGGCACTGTCCCAACTTATTGCCATTGAAGGCTGTTGGGGGTCGGCTCTTTGTTCATAACATGAAATTAGTGTATAAGGGATCCAAAATGATAATTATCTGTTGGAGACAGTCCGTACCAATTTGGTTTATTTTCCTTATAAATTTGATGTATTTAGTGTTTTCTACAACCAACTATAAGGTGTAAAAAAATGTAGAGCTGTATGGATTTACTGAGTTGGTGATAAATATGCCCTTCTACAACTTTAGATCGGGATGAGTCTGGTGTGATGGCCGCCAACCCCTGTTAAGGGCGTCATAAGAAGAATAAACATTCACAAACAAATTTCTTAAAAGGAAATACACTCCATTTTAATAATTTCAATAGACTGAAATTGTTTTTTTTAACTTACCATATGTTATTAACAACTCCTTGAAGTATTTCTCAATTGTTAAAATTCGAGCATAATTACATGTTTAAATTATTTCATTCCTTCCAAGATATTGAATCTATTGAAACACATTTTCAACTTCCTCCACGACATTATTTTATTTTTTATATAATATCATTCCCTAAATGTTTGCTATTAATTTTAAATTTAGTTAATATTTTAAATTTATTCAAGTATACCCAAGAATTAAATATTCTCAATTAATTAGTTATTAAGAAGTTGATTTCTAAACAAATAAATATTGATTATTTTGTAAAAAAAAATTGAACATGTAAAGAAATTTGCATTAATGTTATGTACTTTCAATTTTATTTTCTCTCCTGCTTAGATTTTGCATATTATATTTATGTAGAATAGAAAGAATCCTATATGAAAATCTATGCATAAAATTAAATTAATTAACGGTCGGTAAATGTGCAACGATACGCTGCTTCGGTTGCATATTTCTTCGGTGATTCGGCACGTGTGATTTCGGAGACATTTCGTTCGAACATCGCAGTGAAATCAGTGTTGTGTTAGTGACTATTTGCATCGGAACAGATTGGAAAACTTCAGGACAATATCGGTGAGTCTTCGGCTTCCTTTCATATACAGTCCACAATCCTTTCCGTGGTATATTAAACCTTTTTTATATGACACAAGGAAATATATCACACATTTTTTACTTTGAAAGGTTGTGAAATAATATCCAAAATAATTTGTTTCAAATTGTCAGAATCATAGCACCACAGCATTGATAAATTTTGGTTAGGTTAGGATGGTCTCAGGATATCTTCAAATGCTTAATTATATCATTTTCTTGCCTGTTTTTTTTTTATCTCATTTTCCTGTAGTGACGTTTATTAATATATTAATATACATATCAAATAAACACAATGAATTTTATTGTTTATCCTTTAGGAAAATAAAGTGAGACCTACAAAGTAATATACAATAATACGAATCAAATTAAGCAGAAAAATCTACTAGTACAAAAACTTGGGAGTCTTCTTCACATGGCGTGTATCTCTCTTTACTTCTGGAACAAGGAAAATATATATTATGGTTTTGGTGTAGCAATAATGAATGAAAATATTTCATTTTATCTCTTTATATTTATATACAAACCAAAATGTTTATGTTTTTATGTACGTCTATGTAAAGCATAATAAAGGTTTGTTTAATTTAAGATTTATGTAACAGTTTTATGCCCGACGGAAGGACTCTTGGAAAAGGTAACAATGAAAGAAAACAAATATTTAAAATTCACAACATGCTTTACTCTTTCTAAGGCTCACATAATATTCCATCCTTTCTAAACTTTTGACAGCACTATTGAATTTCATAACGAACTATATTATTCAACATACATATACATTGTTTTTTTCCTGTTTATGGCACAATTACATTTTTCAAGTATCTTGGACAGAAAAAAAACAGGAATTAAAATTTACAGTTTTTGTTACACAGCTATGTTTTCTGTAATAGTAAAAAAATATTTTTGATTGGTATTTTTAAACCCCCTCATTCAAAATTATCTTTTACTTAAAAATCCCACAAAATTAATACAAAAATAGTGATTTTGTATTAAATACTTAAACTTAAATTGAAAATATTATTCACATAAAAAAAAATTGTTATTTATTTTGATTGAAATTATATTTTTTTTTACTTGATTATGATGATTGTTCATGTTATATTTTTGATTGCAACAAAGAAAATATTTATTGCATCATAAATTTATATTGTAAATGGAAGAAATTTGAATGAGAAAGAGTGAGATAAAAATCAAATTGGAAAGAAATACATTTTATGGCCAATATTACAAATTTTGTTTAAATTGTCAGTAAACTTTTGTATCACATTCTTTCAGCAACTCTACGCAGAGCTATATTTAACACAACACATTCTCTCAAGATAGAGTACACAGCGCTATTCACTGGACAAGTGATTTGGTTGACAACGAGAGTACTATTCTGATGAAATACAGCTGATGGTTATTTGATGGATGAACAGTCCATCAATTTATGATGTGATAAGTAAATATAAAAATTTAACCGTCAAAATAAATGTCAGCAAACAACTGATATTAACTAATAAAAAAAAAAAAACAAAATATCACTAGTAAATTTTTCATTTGATTTTGAATTGGGTTCGTGCATGTTCGCCATTTAAACTTCCATTGTTCTTTTGTGAAGTGTAACTTTCAATTGAAAATGAATTTGACGTGTTTTGGCCATAAATATTTCATTTTAATTCACACAAATTAGATTTTAATTTTTTCTCTTCATAAATATCTTGATTTTCGTTTAACAATTTATGTATGAAGACAAAAATAAATAACTTTATTATGTGTCCAATTATTGGAAATTTGTTAACAGGTGGAATATACATACCTAGGCAAGAATTTTTTAAGATCTCTTCACAAATTATGTAAATTAAACAAATAAAACTACATATCATATACTCCTCTTCAAAATAACTGTTTCTCAAAAAAATGGAAAAATCTATCAACCTATTGGATTGGAAATCTGTAAACAACTTAAATACATTTGTACTTTATATTAAATGAAAACAATATTTTGTCATATCCAATAAAATAATGTTGACATCACAGTTCTAAAATGCAATAATATGTGAATTTATTAAAAAAAATACTTTTGACACTATCTTTCTCTAGCGTTTGAGCTTATGCTCAATACTGGATATTCATTTTGGAAATATTTTTTTATGGGAAGTTATTAAATGCTATAAAAAAACAAATTCTACAAATTAAACACAATATCAGTGAATGAACTACATTTAATGACAAATTTATTTACATAATAAATGTCTCAAACAATATAAGAAAGAGGTAAGTATATTTAACAACAGTGAAATATATATAATTTGTGAAAATCCTTATGTTCCATCCATTGAATTTGTATATAAATTTGATTTGTATCAATAAAAAAAAATAGTAAAAAAAGTTTTTTTCCAGCCGAGTATTTCTACATCAAAAATATTATATTGCAAATTCATGTAGTATATTTATATTATGTATGTAAATTTCACTCATAACCTCCTATTAATATACGGGAAGAACATTCTAGATATAAATGTTACTTAAGAATACTTATACAATAGAAATTAAAAATAATTAATCAATAAGTGGTATTTATTTCCTATCTTTACATTGTAATAATTAATTTATCCTACAAATATGATTGTAGAAATATAAAATAACATTAAGTATGCTATAAAGTGTACTTCATTAAAATATTGTGGTCTCCTTGGTTTATTTTTTTAATAATTTCATGTAAATGGCAGTGAAATACATAAGGTTTTCTCATCATGATTTTATAACAACAATAAGTGTGGAATAGATGATTTTCTAAAATAAAATATGTAAAACAAACATTTATCATCCGAATATTGATTGTAAATGTTTTATATTTTGGTTTTAGATCAAGATTCTTATATGTACTTTCATATATTTTTCGTGTATCACATGTGAGGAATTAAAGTGAAAATATACCTAATTTATAAAGTAAAATATCCTGAGTTCAAAGGTACTATCGACAATACTCAAAATAAATATTTTCATTAATAATTTTAGTTTTAAATATCTTTGGGACCACTTTAAATTTTAAACGTCCCATGATGGGTCGCAGTAAATATGACCAGTTCGTGAGTGAACTACTCCATACAATTTTGTATACAAATACTGTACTTTGACACGCACTATTTTATACGACGCATATTTGGTTAATAACCGAATTATTCAGTGATTTTGTGTTGGTGTATTGAAAATTATTATTCATTAAGTACCTATATAATTTTAATCATGACTGAGCAAGGATATGTGTAAAATGACAGTATGATAAACTTTCAAAAGTGAGCCTGTCAAAAGCCATGATGGTAACATATTTTTATTTACTTTTTAGCATTGAAATTCGTGAATATAAAGCTGCAAATTATTTGTTTAGTATTTTCAATTAATTCTGAAGGAACACATATTTTGAACCTTCACCAGTTTTCAATATCGATTTCCAACTGTCACAAAAATAAATAATACAATTATCATTCTTTTTCTAATACGTCATCAATAATAAATTGAATACGCAATTAATAATTTTTCCTGAATGCAATTTTACATATGCGTTAAATCAATAACACATAGAATGAGGCGTAGTCTATACAAATGTTCGACGTGCAGAGTCTACGATGTCATACACTACAGAAATCTGTAGCAATGAAAAATGGTGCATTTTTGGGAGCCTCCAATATATCAATATATCTCATTTAATTTTTACACCACAAAAACAATTTGTTTCTAACTTTTGAAACCTTTTTTTGAAGTAAATTTTCTATGTGAAAATATCCCATTTTACGACGACTAGCTCAGCTCTACTTGATGTTATTTTTTATATAGAAAAATAAATATAAAGAAAATAGTAAAATCTATAAAATGAAAACCTTGCTTTCAATAGCGGCACTTGTATTTTAAAAAGATACTTAACATTGTTCGCTGCAACATTTATATAATAGGCATGACGACTAATTTTGAAAAACTATCTCATTATGTTTTTACGCATTCACCGTTTTCAAATATATGTTTCTACATAAAATAAATGTTTAGAAGGTAAAATTGCCATTTCAAGATCAAATTTGACATTTACACCAAATATGCTTACAGTGTCATGGCATCTGCCGGTGACATCACGCCTCCAAAAACTGCATATTATTATCAACTCTTCAAATTCGTAGCACATAGACAATTCTCCGCGGTGCAACAAATTGGTAACGGTTATGACGTCACTTATACCAACTCAAGTTAAGATTGTCGTTTTACATAAAATGATGGATTGCTGAATTTCATATAACTTATTTTTTTAAATATAATATTATAAACTCTTTTAAAATGTAAATAAATACATTTTTTTTAATCTTTTTAACCTATTTTATTTATAATTATGAAAAACCCCCAATTTTTAGTTTGCTTTCAGATGCCATTAGGAAAAAATATTCATTACTTAATGACATTGAATTTATTCATTTATAAAAAAGTATGAAATACTAATTAGATAATATTTATTAGTTTAGTACGGGCAAATAATGCTATGCATGAAATTTAGGTTTCAATTTCTATTAAACATGTATCTGTCATAATATGATGTACAAAAATGCTTCCTGAATGAAATTAACAGATTTTCATATTTACAGAAAATAAAGTCTCAAAACATCGATTCCACACCCATGTTCAAAAAATGAAATCTTTGTGTTCAAATATTTTTCCTATGTACAACACAAGATTATACAAAAATAAAATAAACAAAATTAGTAATGCGTATTGTGTTTATATAATAAGAAAGGAAGAATGAGAAAAAAGGGTTTGCAAAAATAATTTTATGTTAAAATTTTCTTTCTAGTTTTCAATTCCCATCTTTATTCAAGATTGCGTAAAATGTTTTTAATAATATTTCATGTGATACATATTATGCTTTGTACACGTGTCATTAAAAATATCTAATAGTGGCCAACTTCATTTGGTGCATATCATTTACATACCTATATTATGTACATTTATTTGACAACATACAGTAATGAATTTCATCATTTTGTCCAAAATTTATTTAAAACAATTTGATTTATTACAATAAATGGTCACATTATCTACATATTGTATTTAATAACATTTTTATTTGCATAATACTAAAGTTCAATGTGTTTTACTGAATATAAAAAAATATCCATTTTTTCTTGAATATCTTATTTTTTAAGAAATTTTGTTTTTTCATTTAGTAACTTACGTTATTTCAAACTGTATCTAATTCTTCACATTTTTTTTCTCAAAGTTTCTTAACTCGAGATTTTGATTAATTGTCCTAAAGTATTGTATTATCTTTGTATTTTATTGTAAAAAAATCATTATTAAATTAGTGGTTTTTTAAACATTTGTTTTGGTGTACATTTTTTGCATTGACAAGATATATAATATTTTTGTCAAAATTTTGATATGCTTTATTGTCATTCAATAATAAAAGAAAATCTATTATGAAAATCTTCAGAGATTGTGTCGATCTTTACAGAGAAAAATATAAATGAAAAATAATATTATAACAATAACACAACCATTTCTTAAACCACATTGTTGAAGAGGTGTACCAATCAATATGTATTGCTTATTATTTATTAATTAAATACATATACACACACACACATATATATATATATATATATATATATATATATATATATATATATATATATATATATATATATATATATATATATATATATATATATATATATATATATATATATATATATAAATGACAAGAACATTTTTAAAAATTAATCCTTTAGTGTGGAAGCACAATAAATTAATTTTACAAACAAAAATTCTAAATATATGCATGTATCTTCTGTAAAATAGCAATTTGAACATAATCTTTGCTCTATTAAAAAAATTGAAACAAAGTACACAATCTTCATAAAAAAAACACAACAGAAAAAAGAAAGTAGACGACTTTGACCCGAATGCAGAGTCCTAGAGACCCAAATACTAACCCCTTTCCTAACTGGAGTATTTAGTAATCTTAAGATAGCAATTGGGTTGCAGAGTCATCACTAACTAAATATGTACTTAATACTACGCCAAACTTAAGGTCGATGGCATAGCATTTCCAAGTGTTTCACATTATTGCATACGAAGAAAAGAGATAAGATAGTTTTGTATGGGTTTAGACCAAAGATTTTTATTGTAATATACTAGATGTCGTAGTTGGCAAATTATGTATGAATCGAAGTGAGTTATTTTTCCGGGGGATTTTTGACGTATTGGTTCCAGACCACATCGTTTTACTATAGAGGATAATGATTAATGTGAATTGTTTTTGGATTTATTTGTCTAAAAAACATTTTTATGTTGGAACCAAAACGTCAAACCTGCGATATTCCATGATTCACTTTTTGCACGGAGTACCTACCACATCTAGTATATTATAATAAAAATCTATGGTTCACAACACCAACACATACAACCAAGTTCACACTGACAGCTTGATGTAGCGATTTTTCTGAAATTCAAGCGAATTTTCGGCATCTCGTATAGATCGCTGTATACTCTGTTTTGTATTTGATTTGACAAAATTACCAAATACATATTCAACGAAGCCCATAAAAATCAACATCCATCGAAAACATCTCGTATTTTATTATTCAAACACTCGTAAAGTTCCTCGTGATCAACCTTACTTTTTGACAATTCGCAAATGTTGGTTTATGCCGACGCGCATGTGCTAAGTATTTAGATATGTCTCTGCAATGCAAATTTCATATAAGAACATTGTAGCATCCTACAATTAGGAAGCCACGTGATCTCCTAACTTAAGTGAGTGACTGTGCAATGAAAACATGGTTAGTGTTTAGAATTTAGTATTTAGGTAAGACTCTGCATTCGGACCTATGTATGTATTTGATTTACTTACCTGATTGAAAAATTTATGATAATCTACATATTTGTACTAAGATAAAGCATATTGCTGAGATGTTACATGAAGAATCATAGATCATAAAAAAGGTATCGAAAAAGTAATATTTGACTATGTGAAATTAGAATAAAACATGATATTCACTTTATTTTTGATACATAAATCATTTAAAATGACAAATTTAATATAAATTTATGTGTCAATAAGGAATTTTGTTCTAATTTCACATTATACCTACTATTAATATTATTAAATTATTAAACACACAACAACTTTGTACATCAAACACAAAGAAAAATATCAGGAAATTAATTAATAATTTCTAAGTACCTACAAAATATACAATTTATTTTTTTGAGCAACTTTGAGAGACAGGTATCTAAACATTATGATATTATATATTGTCTAATTACTTGTGTATGACAACACTTCATTTATCATAAATAAAATAGCCAATTTTATCAAAGAATCGAGACATAATAGTTTTTATTTTTTGGTGAACTGCAAATGAAACAAATAATTATGTTAATGCCAAAATGATCAGATATCCATTAATGTTTATCTTCACCACATTTCTACAAATTACTTTATCTACAATAATATCACTATATATTAAAAGAACCTTTCATTGAAAAAAAAAACTAATTAGTTGCAGATTTCTATCACGTAAGACAAGAATGATTAAAAATAAATTTATATATACAACATAAAAATGCATAGTTATCATCATACCAGTTTAGAAACACTTAAAATAATCGCAAGAAAAAAACTATAATCAGATATAGGTACATTCTATATCAGAAAAACAAAATAATTATTTCTTAGTATACTTAAAAAAATTACTTTGTTACCAAAACATGCTACATATTTATATATTTCACTATATACACATCGAAACCGTACAATATGGTTATAATTCAAAGAAAACTTTATTGATTAATGAAAAAATGATATTAAAAAAATATAAAGCAGCATTTTGTAATCACAGTCAACAAGTTTCCTTTAATTATTACAGGTTTCTAAGAAAATGAAAATTAAAAAAAAAATATTTACAGGAATTGACATTCTTTATTAAAAACAGGAGTTGTTGATTTTCTACTACAATACACCTAATAATGAAAATACTTTGTGGACTATTTAAATTACAAAGAACATTAAACAAAAAATGTTTTATATTATTTTACATTTTACGGTACACATTGTAATGACCCTCAGGGCTCTGTCCAATTGAAGATACAATGGGGAGTGGTCATTACAGTGGTGCTGTGACCAGGATCATTACAAAATACACAAAAAAAAACATTTTTATATTATATAATATATTGGTACTGCTAAGATGAAACATAAATTTCAAATAATAATCTATTATTTTACTAACCCTTTTAGTACCAAGAAGCATATATTAATTTTCTTATAAAAAAAATATGTACATATTTATTTTTAATTCGAAAATTCTGTATGTGAACATAATACAACAATAAAATATTTCCAATAAAAGGATGGATTAAAATGTTTGGCATTCAGTTTCTTCTGCAAACTTGTTATGAAATTCTTGACTTCTCTAGGCTGAAAACACCGGTTCCATATGATGCAAAGATATGTTTTTTGTTAAGGGTGGGGTAAGGAGGGGAAACCAAATTCCACATGCTTTGTAATTCATAATAAATGCTTTCTAATTCTGATTCCTTAACGTTACTTCTTTCAAAATCAAATTTGTGATTATGGCAGCTTATTCATGTTCTTACATTTTTTCAAAAGTGTAACCATTACAAGGGAAAAGTATATTTATAAATGTATTGTAAAGACAGAAAATGATTTATTGTGAATAAAAAATATTTTTGTACTTTTGAAAACTAGCTATTCAATTTCACATGGTACAAAAAGGGTTTAGTACACCTACATATACACAGTACACTACATATAGTGTACCAATATAAAAATTGTCATTAAAGTTGAAATAAAAATGTTAATATACTTAAAAGGAATTCCATTTAACATATTATATGACAAGATTAGTTAACATCGATGAAGGCACTTTTGGCTCAAAAATTTTAAACACTAAAGTATTACATATTTAAATCAAGAGGAAGATTAACAACGCCATGTTATTTCAGATACATTTGTTCAACCTTATCTAATTAACCACTCTTGTTACAAAGAAATATTCTTTTAGGCGATTTTTGTAAAATGAAATATTAATATTTTTGTAATATTATAAGTTACAAAATTTTTCTGTAAAAGTAGATTATTGCGTGAATATGGCTTCAATACTTTGGATATACTGTATCCTGGCAGGAAACTGTATTGTGTAATGACTACCAAGTGTTGTATTCGCTATTTATAATGAATATTTTTTCCTTTGTACATCCAGTCATGAAAACTTGTCTCCAACAC
Source organism: Molanna angustata (assembly GCA_963576475.1). Classification (NCBI taxonomy): domain Eukaryota; kingdom Metazoa; phylum Arthropoda; class Insecta; order Trichoptera; family Molannidae; genus Molanna; species Molanna angustata. Next base: position 22,416,916 of record OY754978.1, on the reverse strand, counting down.
TTATATTATTATTTAAGTTAAAAATACACATATACTTTTTCTTGCGTAAGTAGTTAGTAGAGATTTTGGTATATTTATTATTTACTGAACACATTATAAATACACTGGTATGATTATATTATCTAAATAAAGTAAATACATGGGGCGGAAGAATTAATTTTGTTTTTGTAACAATAATAATAATAATTTTTCATTTACAAAACATCCATTATCATTATAAAATTGTCTATTATAAAGTCGACAATTAATTACAATAAATGCCAATCGAGGGAGTTTTCGTGAGTAGTTGCAGTAAAACAAAAGCTGCTTTCACAAATTTGGTAAGAGCATAATGTCGTATGTTTATAAGTTCATATTATACATATCATAAACATACATAAATTATGTTTATTAATAAAAAAAAAATGCAAAACTTGTTTCAAATGAATATTAGTTAATTAAAAAATTTACATTTTATTATAATGAAGATGTATTACAATTTTTACGTTCAATACATAAAATATAATTATTCCACATTTTAAGCAAATCCTCATCCAATTAGGAACAGTATTTAAATGAGATTCACAGTTTGTTCAATGTAAAAGTCGTCCACCTTATTAAACAAGTCCAACGAACGATACATTTTCATATTGAGTTGATCACAGTAGCGGCGTAAACAGCTCCAAGACTCATTTTCATTTTGATATTTAAAGTGCTTCGACAGAGTAGGGTTTTATAAGAGATATGTCTTCTTTTCACATTTCTTCTCTGGAAGCACTCGAAAAAACTAACGGCAAAAATATGAGAACAAAAGGTATACTTCTCAAGAAGCATTACTTGAGAGATTTCAATACAGGACGGTGTATGCAAGACGTCAGTTTTGTTAACATACCAACAAAGACGGGTTTAATGAGATAAATCTGAAGAAGGAAAGGTCACATTCTAAACTTGAACTTCTTCTTGTTCCTTTTCGCGTTGGCGTACAGCCACAGCTGTTTCGACCAACAGATAGAGACACTTGAACTTGTCTCTATCGGTGTTGGGTCCCGATTGAGAGGCGCTTTGCTGCTTAGCAGGAGGGGGTGACGGCGGGGTAGGGGGAGGGGATGACGGCAGGCGGGGTGGGGAGGGAGGTCGTGCTGGCATCACCTGAAAATATTTTTTCTTCCATTACAAACTATTCTAAATTACATAAGATATAAGTGTAAAGCTAATCTTTAATTTTATATATAGATAATTTACCGACATATTTATATTACATAGCTATTGAGATTAAAGTTTTGATATAAAAATAAGATATAGGTATATTTTAATTCTGAATAATCAATGTTTTATGTGAGTTGTCTATGCTAACATTACATAGATAGTCATTGGTAATTTTAAAGTAGACAGTCACAATAAAATTTATTGTTTTTCAATCTTCTTATATCAAAGATAATGTGCACTTTAAGAAAGTAAAGACAAGAATAGACAAAGATAATCTGTGTGAAAATAAAAAGTTGATATCAATTATAACAATGCAAATTTATTGTTACTAAGAAAAGAAACAGTATATAGAATGTATACAAAATTGATAAAAGATCAATTAAAAATCCTATAATTGTATGAAATCTGTTTTATAATTAATAATGATAAAAATACATTTGTTTCTACAAAAATATATTTGATTATAGAAAAAAAAAATACCAACTTAAATTACCTAAAACTATTGATTATTTATAACAATTGGAAAGTAATACAATTTCAAACAATAATATTTGTTACATTACTTTATAGAAATACAAAATCAAGTTTAAAATAAATTAATAACGATAAAGTCTACAATCTACGATATAAGTACAAAATCTAAATAAGATAAATAGGAATACCTTGACTTTGGGTCGGTTTTGAGGAGAAGGAATTTGCAAAGGAGGAAGCTAATGGTCAAAACACATTGAAGATATACATTAGTATTAAATTTAAATAATAACCTGCCATTGCAAAATATGTTACTTTTATTTAAATTCTCAACAGCCCATATTATTTATGGAACTCCATAGCAAATTATTAAAAATAAGATTTGGTTAAATAAAATTAATCTTGTTAGTAGTACCAAACTAATTTATTTATTTTACCCAAACTATTTTTTTATTAATTCATATAGTTCCCTTGACAATTGTACAACTACTGTTTCACATTCAAGTTATATTTGTCAATAATCCAAAAAAAATTAACATTTCATGCAAGGTACCATCTCTGACTAAAAACAAATGCATCCAACTATTTCTTGAAAACTCTATTGAAAAAAATAAAATATCTTTAACACTTTATTAGAGATCTGAATTATTCGCATTTGCGTTAAACCTGATTTTATTCACGAATTTTTAAGTTTTATAAAAATAATACCGAAATTTGGCAATAAATTTGACAAAAATATACAGAATAATATCTACCAAAAAGGTAGAATCAAAAAATAATTATTGTATTTCTAATTTCTGCAGGTGAAATCTACACTGTCAATGCATTAAATATATTTTAGTTAAAATAAGACAACACGACTATAAGAATTAGTTGACAAAATAAATAAAGCTATATCATATCATATGGATGCTTTACGCTAAAATCAATTCATATAGGTTTATGTTTCTGTCCTCCTATTTCTGTTTCTGTTGACAAGGAACAAACCTTAAGAAAACAACTTGGCTACGATGGAGATTCTTAATTTTGAATCTAATTAAATTTAATGCAATATATTGTTGTTCATATGTAATATATAAATGTAATTCAAATAGAGAATGCCGATTAAGAGGACATATAACGCTAAACTAAGGCCCATTTACACGATGCAAGTTTCTTGCCTGTAGCATACAATAATATTGAAGCAATAAATGACTTGCATCATCTAAACAACATGTGACATTCTTGCTGTACAAGGCAATTATTGCATTCAAAACTGTTCTTGGTTTAATGGCCCATTTACACGATGCAAGTTTCTTGCCTGTTGCATACAATAATATTGAAGCAATAAATGACTTGCATCCCTTAAATAAATGACCCTTCAGAAACACCCATCTCTTCAGTACCTCCCGTCCCTTCAGACCCTTCAGTACCTCCCGTCCCTTCATTACCACCCGTCCCTTCAGGCCCTCCCGTCCCTTCAGGCTCTTCAGTACCTCCCGTCCCTTGAGGCCCTTCAGTACCTTCCGTCCCTTCAGGCCCTTTAGTACCTTCCTTCCCTTCAGTACCTCCCGTCCCTTCAGGCCCTATAGTACCTCCCGACCCTTCAGGAACTTTACTACTTCCAATCCCTTCAGGCCCTTTAGTACCTCCCTTCCCTTCAGTTGGTTAAAAAAAAATTAAATTCAGAAACCATCCTGGAAGACCTGCGAAGAGATGGAAGGAAAATTGGACCTTTTTCTCCCAGGATAGTCCATCTTCATGGGTAAAATGACCCGAATACCATATGAAGAAGAAGTAAACTTTTTTAATTCAGAAACCATCCCGAGCATTCGCTCGACAATTCACCAAAGTTTCATAGCAATTGGGTGAACGGTTTAGGAGATAATAGAAGTTTTCCTTAGGTCCAAAATCTTCAAATCCAAATTCCTGTACAAATGCTGCTTGTACATTTTCAGTGTCCCATAAACACTCATGATTCCGATAAATTTCAATGAACTTTATTAAATCAGCGAAACCGAATTTTAATATTTTTTGATTAATTTTTTACTGAAAAATGAACAATCACCCTTCAAAACATTCAACACTTGAATGAAAATTCACCAATGCAAATACGTGCAATACTTGAAGCAACACGTCTGTAAGTGGTACAAGTCTGTGTTTAGACAAGTCAATTCTGGAAAGCAATAATGTCATAGAAATAATTGTATTGGTGTAAACAAAACACACATGCAATTATTTCTTGTCAAGATTTGCATTCAATAATTGCATTCCATTTTTTAAATAATATGCGCGTGTAAACACTTGCTTACAATTCTTGAAAGTCAATTATTGCGCCTAATTTATTGCATTCAATTATTGCTCTGGTATGTACAAGAAACTTGCATCGTGTAAATCAGCCTTTAGTGACTGAAAACATGATATATTAAAACTGCCCAATGCACTATGAAGTTACGCGTTAGTAAGGGTAAATATTGCGTGCGTAAAAAAAGGTTTATACGTGATTTAAATTATCGGAAACCCCAAATTTGTTGATTTTTTGCATTTTAAGAACAAACCTTAATTGAAATGAAAAAATTTTATCAGTCATTCACTTTGATTTTATGTACTCTTTAAGCTTATAAAAGATTTATTTCTCTACGACACATGGTTATGGAGTAATTTAACAAAAATGCTGTAAAAAAGGATATTTTTAATAATTTATTTATAGGAATTTAAGCTGAATTTTAAAATTGTGTGACGAACATTCACTAGAGAAATGTTGAAAAGAATTGTACTATTATTTCTAGAAACACACTGTTTGACATATTTGAGGGATTTGATTAGAAATTGAAGTGTTTAGGTTTATATGGCCCCTTAAATAGTGTTTTTATTTTTTTATGGTGAAAAAATTATTTGCGGATCCAAATCATGTGTTGATTTCTATTAATGTACTTTTTTTGTAGAAAATAGCATTGATTTCATAAAAATAACACTACTATTCGCTTTTCCACAAAAATATCACCTATTTACCAAAAAAATAACGCAAATAATAACCGCTCTTCCACAAAATAACAGCCCTTTTCCAAAAAGTAATGTGAATTATAACACTGCTTTTCTACAAAAATAACATCCCTTTTCCAAAAAAAATATGTGAATAATAATACTGTTTTTCAAAATAAAACACATTAAAAAAAAACACGAACACAGCTATTCGCTTTCCTACAAAATAACACCCCCTTTCCAAAAGTAATTTGAATAATAATACTGCTTTTCTACAAAAATAACACCCCCATTCCAAAAAAATATGCGAATAATTCAGGTCTCTAAAAATCACAAGAAAACCAATTATATATGAAAATAGAGGAATATAATTATATATAAGTTTATTTAAAATAAATACAAAAATGTATAAAACAAACTTAAATATATAAAATAACCCCAGAATACTGTTTTATAGAGACAACTTTCATTTTACTTCTTTTTGATTATTTGAAAATGTAAAATAAACAAAAGCTCAAGTATATAAATATACAAATAAACTGAATCTACTGTATAGACTGAAAGACATGAACAAAAAATAGATGTATGCCATATTTCTTTATGCATAAAACAAAATAAAACCTGAAAAAATATGTCCCAATACATACCTACCAAGTGCAATATGTAGTTAAATATGTGAGTGTTACAAAGTAATAGTCATTTAATGAATTTTATTAATACCTACATCTAAATTTTGTGATTAGTTATTAACTTCAGTCAGAAACCCCAAGGTTTGTTATAGTTGATCTGAGGATGAATATTAATGTAGATCCTAGATAAAGAGTTTTATCATATGTAGAATTTTAATTATTCGTTGAAATAACTAATCTAACCATTCGAAAGGTAGCGTAAACAAGGGAGAAAAATAAATAAAAATGGAACATATACACAACAGTAAGGAAAACATTAAATATATTACCATTATATGTGGACGATAACGAGGAAGAGGTGTTAATTTGAAGGACTGGGAAAGTGTCTAAAAAAAAGGTACATGAAAAATGATTTAATTTAGGTTAGGTTGTAGGTAAATATTAGTAATATTCAGTCAGGGCCAGATTTACATGCCAGTATAGATAAGAGGCTGCCAAAAAGTATACCTGGAGCATTTATAGCAAAATTATCTCAAACTACCTTGGATTTTTTCCCCTAAAATTGTATTTAGAAATCTATGGTTACATAATTCAAATTAGCACACAACATATCTTTTGCGTAATTATTTGTTAAATTATAAGCCAATTAATTAGGCTTTGTGAATTCAAATAATAATAAAACTGGCTTATCCATATAGTGCCACTTTTGTGAAACTACTCAATAGGTTCTATGATGAAATTGTAAACTCAACTCAGCATTATAGATAATATAATAATTAATTTTGCGATGAAGAAAAAAAAGGGAATAAGTTAGGAAGAGGATCACTACAGTGCTACAATCTGTCCAATAATCCATGCATTGTAAAATAATGGAAAATGTCAAGTACTCAATGTGAGATTTAAAAAAAAAAAACAACATTTATAAATTCATAAAAATCTGATAAACCTTTCTAATATAAAATCATTACTAACCAGTACATGTAAGTACAAATAATATTTTATATATTTCATATGAAAGATAACGACAAAACGTGGATGCCTGCAAAGCCATGACATGACTATACTTCATTTTTAGTATTTGATTCTAGATGGATATTGTATTTTATTAAAATACCAATACCCATTCAAATGTTTTTTGAAATACTATACTGTGTTACATATAACATCACAATAAAGAATTACCATAAAGATATGCTTAGAAAATTCTGAAAATAGTCTTGGATGAATTGACGTCATCTTGTGTCTATATTATTTAAAAACGAGTGGGTTGTGGCCAACACTAAACTCTCCACACCACAAATATTGACAATGAAATATTTTATTCATTCTAAATTTTACTACCAAGAATATAAATTTTCTAACGATAGTATATTTTCATGTTAAGATAGACAAACTATTAATGCAGTATGGTGAAGAATTCTAATGTTGTATGAAATATTTTAATAAAAGCAGATAAATTTTGTTTTAAAGGACGTTAGAGCATTTTGACAATTTTGACACGTAATATCATATGAAGAAATTTTTGTTATTTATGAAAAGCTAATCAGTTCGATGTTCAAGCTCTTTACATTATAACATGAAATCAAATTACTGAACTTTTCCATACATAAGAAATTTATCTTATTATATACATTTTTATTCATACTAAATTTTACTACCAGGAAAATAAATTTCTATCGACAGTATATTTTTATGTTAAGATAGACAAACTATTATTGCAGTATGGTGTAGAATGCTTATGTTGTATGAAATATTTTAATAAAAGCAGATAAATTTTGTTTTAAAGGACGCGAAAGCATTTTCCAAATTTTGACAGGTGATATCATATAAAGAAATTTTTTGTTATTTATGGAAAGCTAATCAGTTCTATGTTCAAGCTCTTAACATTATAACATGAAATCAAATTACTGAACTTTTCCATATATAGAAATTTATCTAATTACATTTTTATTCATACTAAATGTTACTACCAGGAATATAAATTTTCTTCCGATAGTATATTTTTATGTTAAAATAGACAAACTATTAATGCAGTATAGTGAAGAATGCTTATGTTGTATGAAATATTTTAAAAAAAGCAGATAAATTTTGTTTTAAAGAACGCGAGAGCATTTTTCAAATTTTGACAGGTGATATCATATGAAGAATTTTTTTGTTATTTATGGAAAGCAAATCAGTTCTATGTTCAAGCTCTTTACATTATATCATGAAATCAAATTACTACACGTTTCCATACATAGAAATTTATCTAATTACATTTTTATTCATACTAAATGTTACTATCAGGAATATAAATTTTCTTCCGATAGTATATTTTTATGTTAAGATAAACAAACTATTAATGCAGTATAGTGAAGAATGCTTATGTTGTATGAAATATTTTAAAAAAAGCAGATAAATTTTGTTTTAAAGAACGCGAGAGCATTTTCAAAATTTTGACACGTGATATTATATGAAGATTTTTTTTGTTATTTATGGAAAGCTAATCAGTTCTATGTTCAAGCTCTTTACATTTTAACATGAAATCAAATTACTGAACTTTTCCATACATAGAAATTTATCTAATTACATTATTATTCATACTAAATGTTACTATCAGGAATATAAATTTTCTTCCGATAATATATTTTTATGTTAAGATAGACAAACTATTAATGCAGTATAGTGAAGAATGCTTATGTTGTATGAAATATTTTAAAAAAAGCAGATAAATTTTGTTTTAAAGAACGCGAGAGCATTTTTCAAATTTTGACAGGTGATATCATATGAAGAATTTTTTTGTTATTTATGGAAAGCTAATCAGTTCTATGTTCAAGCTACTTACATTATATCATGAAATCAAATTACTACACGTTTCCATACATAGAAATTTATCTAATTACATTTTTATTCATACTAAATGTTACTATCAGGAATATAAATTTTCTTCCGATAGTATATTTTTATGTTATGATAAACAAACTATTAATGCAGTATAGTGAAGAATGCTTATGTTGTATGAAATATTTTAAAAAAAGCAGATAAATTTTGTTTTTAAGAACGCGAGAGCATTTTCAAAATTTTGACACGTGATATTATATGAAGATTTTTTTTGTTATTTATGGAAAACTAATCAGTTCTATGTTCAAGCTCTTTACATTATAACATGAAATCAAATTACTGAACTTTTCCATATATAGAAATTTATCTAATTACATTATTATTCATACTAAATGTTACTATCAGGAATATAAATTTTCTTCCGATAGTATATTTTTATGATAAGATAGACAAACTTTTAATGCAGTATGGTGTAGAATGCTTATGTTGTATGAAATATTTTAAAAAAAGCAGATAAATTTTGTTCTAAAGAACGCGAGAGCATTTTCCAAATTTTGACAGGTGATATCATATGAAGATTTTTTTTGTTATTTATGGAAAGCTAATCAGTTCTATGTTCAAGCTCTTTACATTATAACATGAAATCAAATTACTGAACTTTTCCATACAAAGAAATTTATCTAATTACATTTTTATTCATACTAAATGTTACTACCAGGAATATAAATTTTCTTCCGATAGTATATTTTTATGTTAAGATAAACAAAATATTAATGCAGTATAGTGAAGAATGCTTATGTTGTATGAAATATTTTAAAAAAAGCAGATAAATTTTGTTTTAAAGAACGCGAGAGCATTTTCAAAATTTTGACACGTGATATTATATGAAGATTTTTTTTGTTATTTATGGAAAGCTAATCAGTTCTATGTTCAAGCTCTTTACATTATAACATGAAATCAAATTACTGAACTTTTCCATACATAGAAATTTATCTAATTACATTATTATTCATACTAAATGTTACTATCAGGAATATAAATTTTCTTCCGATAGTATATTTTTATGTTAAGATAAACAAACTATTAATGCAGTATAGTGAAGAATGCTTATGTTGTATGAAATATTTTAAAAAAAGCAGATAAATTTTGTTCTAAAGAACGCGAGAGCATTTTCCAAATTTTGACAGGTGATATCATATGAAGATTTTTTTTGTTATTTATGGAAAGCTAATCAGTTCTATGTTCAAGCTCTTTACATTATAACATGAAATCAAATTACTAAACGTTTCCATACATAGAAATTTATCTAATTACATTTTTATTCATACTAAATGTTACTACCAGGAATATAAATTTTCTTCCGATAGTATATTTTTATGTTAAGATAGACAAACTATTAATGCAGTATAGTGAAGACTGCTTATGTTGTATGAAATATTTTAAAAAAAGCAGATAAATTTTGTTTCAAAGAGCGTTAGAGCATTTTGACAATGTTTACACGTGATATCATATGAAGAAATTATATGATATCTATGAAAAGCTAATCAGTTCTAAGTTCAAGCTATTAATATTCTTCTATCAATATGAAATCAATGAACTGATCATTGCCAAATATAAAAAAATTCTCTTGTTACATATAAGTTTCATACAAATATCCATTAAATAAAATATAATTTTTGAAACCGTTGAATATTTTTCTTTTAACATTGACCAACTTTGAATACAATTTTATGAAGATTCTTGGTGTTGTATAAATAGTTGAAACCAAATTAAAATATCTCTAATTTCCAGGTCGTGAGAGCATTTTTTCAGTTTTAATAGATGAAATCATAAAGAAACATTGGGAAAAAATGAACCGTTGTCTATGGAAAACTAATCAGCTCTAAGTTTATGGACTTAACACATGTGATATCAATATGAAGTCAATCGGACTTATAGTTTGGGCTGCAGAGAGGACACAAAAAAAAAACAACGTAAATGATGAATTCATAGAGAAGAAATCAAAAGTTGTCTATGGAAAACTAATCAGCTCTAGGTCTTTGCACTTTACACATATGATGTTAATATGAAGTCGATCAGACTTATAGTTTGGGCTGTAGAGAGGACACAAAAAAGATAAATGCTACGGCGTACGGCGTACGGCGTACAGCGTATACGCCATACACACAAACACATCACGACGAAACTCATAGTGTGCATTCTCTACATGATACCCATTGAGAAATTGATGTAAAAAAAATACGCTTAAATTTTGCGAAATCATGACTCTCCCCTATTCCATAGTGTGGAGAGTAAAAATATATAAATACGCAAAAGTTGAGATGTGAGAGTTTTGAGACTAAAAGATTATAATTAATTAATATTGGACTGTAATTTTTACTAATTGTACTGTTTGTTTCACGAGATACAAATAATAACTCGTAATTATAAAATCGTCATATTTTATAATTAAAATAAAACATATTGACTAAACTTATAAGATGATAAAATTTTGCCGAGCACAGATATATGAAAGTATCATTACATTTGTATTTAAAATATTAAACTGCCTAGAGTTTATGGAGTTGGTTATGTTTCGTAATAAATTGTGATTCCTGTTATTACAATATTAAGAATAACCGAAAACCAATTGAAACAACTGGGACACAACAAGCTGTTCCAGTACGCTGTGATCATTAAAAATCTACTCAAGTTTGTGGATTTTCTTCTAAAATATTTCACATTGAGTATCAGACACTGGAAGAGAACGAAAAACCACCACACAAAAATAAAGTGCACATGTTACATTAACATATACAAAGGAATTTCTACTTATACAGTGAAAGAAATTAGTATAAAATATAGAATGAAACTTTACCTGTACACGCGGATGCTTGCGTGCTGTGGACCCACCACCTGCTCCCGCCAACAAGGGATGTGGCAACTGAGGCAGGTGAGCCAACTGAGGATGTGCAGCTGCCCAATACGGTGCCGTGTTCACGGTCTCACTGACTGGAACCGGCACAGTCTCAGAACTGGAACTGTAATAAACGAATTAAACAAACGCATCAATGAAATGTTATTAAAAAAAAATATTAATCATAATGATGTTAAACTAAAAATGAAAATACAACAGGCAACAATAACATCTCACATAGTTCAGCAATGAGGTTCACCGCCCATTCTGAATATAGTGCCTTTTTAGGTGAGACGAGACTGGTGTGTAGGTAAACACAGATATGTTGTGCTCCCTTTTATAAGGCAATGCACACCCGCACACCTTTCGCTGGTTACCCCACATTGTGGGATATGCCGTGATGGTATGAATGAATGAATGTTAAACTTCATGATACACTTCCGTTCAATTTCGTTGTTATGGGTAAAGTATAGATTCATGATGTAGATAAATAAATAAATAAATAAATAAATAATAATTTATTTGTTGCATATAAATGAGAAAAGAAAAAACAAACAATTATACATGTTTTGCATTATTTTGCAACAAATAGGCTATTGCTCAGCTGTACACCCGTGGAGACCCACAGTGCAGCTGGTTTTCAGCAATGCCTTGAACGATCACAAAATATATAGGTAATAATACAAAAGAAGAAAAGAAAAAAAAAAAAAAAAATATAATTATATACGAAAATATTTAAACAGGAAAAATAAAAAGAAAAGAATTAAGTAAAAAAAACATGAGAAAAAATAAATAAATAAATAAAAATAAAAAATAAATAAATTTACAAAGAATGCACTATTACTTGTATTATAGGTTAATTTTGTGTACTCAATAGCCATTCACTGCAATGCTTTTTAAAGCTCCGCAGTGACGCTGCTGTACGAATGTGCTGCGGCAATTCATTCCAATATTTGGTTGATGTGTATGAATAACTCCCTTCAAAGGCAGTGGTTCGATGTCTGGGGAGAATAAGTAGATGGTCTCTTTGTCTCGTAGCATACATGTGAATATCACGGGACCACTGTAATCTGTCATACAGATAGGAAGGTGTCTTACTTTTAATGATTCTGAAAATTTGACACAGATGATGAAACTTCCTTCTGTTAAACATATTCAGTATCCCGTGCTGCTTAAGGTATGGAGAAACATGTGCTCGCCTAGGTATTTTGTAACAAAAACGTGCACACGCATTTTGGATACGTTGCACTTGCTTTTGTGTATTCTTTATCAAAGAAGGACCATACACCGCATCCCCATAGTCTAATATGGATAAAACAAGACTATCTGTCAGCAGTTTGCGAACATTGACCGAAACATATTCTCGAATTTTATATAAAAGGCGTAGCCTTGAATAGCCCCATTGCACCTTTTTTTTTATATGTTCTTCATATTTCAACCGTTGGTCCATTATTATACCGAGATTACGTGCAACGCTTACAAATGGAATGTCAGTGGAATCAATGACAACCCTAAAGCCGCTGCTCTCCACAGCAGTAATTTTTTGTTTTGGGCCCACAACCAGTGCTACAGTCTTTTGGGGGTTGAGAAGTAGTGCATGGGCTTGTGCCCATGCATGAATTTTATTCAAATCAGTATTTATCATGTCCACGGCCGATTGCACGTTGTGTTGCTCAAAAGACAAATAAACTTGCGAGTCATCTGCGTACATATGTGATTTGCAATAATTTAGAACATTCATCATATCAGCTGTGTATATAGCAAATAACAATGGTCCAAGTATGGACCCTTGTGGAACGCCACGAGTCAGCTTAACAGCAGTAGAGTATTTCAAAGACCCACCGAGTTCACTGCAGACCAGACGCTGAGTTCTTCCTCTGAAATAACTTTGGAACCATCTGATAGTTCCATCGTCAAATCCATAGAACTGCAATTTCGATATGAGCAATGGAATACTTATCATGTCAAAAGCTTTGGAGAAATCGAGAAGTACCAATATTGATACTTTTCCCTTGTCACATGAAGTGTGTAAATCATCGGTAATGCATTGTAATGCTGAAGTGGTGCTGTAACCCTTACGAAAGCCGGACTGATGAGGGGGTATAATTTTACATTTTTCCGCATATTTTACTGTTAGATCAAACACGATTTTCTCAAGTAATTTAGATAGAGTGGGCAATATACTAATTGGTCTAAGATCATTTAAGCTTGAAATCGGTGTCTTTTTGGGCAGTGGTTTTACAAGTGCATTTTTCCAGATCTCTGGTACCGTACTAGATGTCAATGATTTATTAATTATAGTTGTAATAGTACTAAGCGTATAAGGTAGAATGAGATTTATCATATTTATACTAATACCATCACACCCGATAGCATTAGATTTAATAGTTTGTATGTGTTTACTAATTGCAGCTTCGTCTACAGTTTGGAGCTTAAAAGACTGTGAGGTTATATACTTGTTCACATTATAGTAATTAAGTAAGTCTACGTTGTGTGATATATTTTGATTTAGGTTTATAAAATGGTTATTAATTTTGTCTGGATCATTTAATTCAGTTGGTATACTGGGTTGTTTTTCCTTTAATTCAAGGCTGCTTGACAGAGATTTCCAAAGTTTTTTTGAATCGTGAATATTACAATTGACGTTATATGCGAAAAAAGCTGATTTTTCTCTTTTTATAGAGGAGGTTACCAAATTTCGTAATTGCTTATAATACGTGTAATGCATATCTGCTTTGGTTTTTAGATATCGGCTATAGGCGCGGTCTCTAACCCGCATCATATATTTTATCATATCAGTTATCCAAGGTTTGTGTCTGTCCCTTATTATTTTCGTATGTATTGGTGCAAAGGTGTCAAATAAATCTATAACATATGAATTGAAAATTTTAACCATATCATCTACATTATTTATTGATCTTATGTATTCTAACGGACCATTATTTATTTCGGCACTGAGATTATTTACATCAATATCTTTGATATTTCTAAATGATATTGTTTTTGTTACTTTTCTAGGTTTAGGAAATTTTAAGTCGCAAACAATTAAACCATGATCACTCATATCCTTGCAATGATGCACTCTGAGATTTGTAACTCTCTCAGGTGCATTAGTGAATACCAAATCTATGATCTTTGATGAAGTATTTGTTACTCTCGTAGATTCATGCATAACTGAAGTCATATTAAAAATATTAAATGATTCCAAAAGTTTTCTTGCATTAGTTTCTTTGGTGTCCGTAATATCAATATTAAGATCACCTAGCACAAAAATATTATCACAATGAAAAATGAAGTTAGATATATTATCACTAATACATTCAATTGATTCACCTACGCCCTTACTATGCGGTCTATATAATGTACCCAATATCATACTGATGTTTGGAGCCTTGATTTTTATCCACATTTGTTCTAAATATTTATTTTCATATGATAAAATCGTACAGGAAAGTCCGCGACGAACATAAAAACCTACACCTCCACCTCGACTTGGTCGTGGTGCCAAATATAAAGTGTAACCTGGTATAGCCCTATCCGTTGCACCTCTGACCTCATCAATCCACGTCTCGTTCAGGGCAAGCACATCAATTTCATGTTCATCCATATAAACACACAGATCATCGAACCCCGTGCCTAGAGATTGAGCATTTAGTAAGCCTATGGTTAAGCTCCTTTTTTTATTCCTGAATAGACTCATTCTGAATAATTATTATCAATGAAAATATTTCACTACTAAAATCGCTCAACACGAGAATTACGTTCAAATACATACACATAAACAGCACAATACGCACAAAGTCAATGGAGTGAAGCACCGCAACGCAACCAACAACAAAAATATACAGCAACCAAATAATAAATAATGCCGAAGGTACACGAAAACAATATAAATAAGAAAAGCAAGTACAGTACCAGATATTCATAAAAGAAAAACAGAAAATAGTAAAAAAAAAGAAAAAGAAGAAGTTGAGTAAATTAAAAAACATAATTTTTTAATTGAACATGATTTTCAGTTTGTGAGAGAGAAGTCTTAAAAACATTAAAAAAAACAAAAATAATTATTAATAAACAAGGAGAGAGAAAAGAGTATGAGTAAAATATAAAAAAATATCAATTACTAAGTTAAATGTTACATTATATGAGATATCAATGAAAACTTTTAGATGAGATGTGGATAATTGCGGGCTTATTACCTAATGGCAATAAGCCCGCCAGTGTACAATTACATTTGTTTATATTATGTACAAGAAGATGTATAAATAAAACAAACAAGATATATAGTTAATTACATTATCCAAAACCAGATTCATAAACAATGACATATCTCAAAACAGTCACTAGAAGTCTTATTCCTCAACAAAAACATCACATGTACTAGGTACTTTGATTGTTTCCGCCGGCATTTTAAATAATACCATTTCAAATAAAATGAATACACGCTTAATAAAATAATATAATATCAATACAACTTATTTATAAGTCAACACCGACAAATTCACTAAGTTTGTATTAATCATATTTTAAATCTTCAAACGCGTTTATCTCAAAATCACTTTTTCTGAAATATGTCATTGTTCCCCCAAACGAGCGATATATGAGGCATTCATGAAAACTTTTATAAGATGTGATAACGATACATAATTAAAAAAATACATTTATTATAATTATGAGTGTGTGAAAGAAAATTCTTATAAAGATAAAAAATATAAGTGAAATAAGAGTAAATTACATGTTAAATGTTACATAATACATTAATAAAAGATAAAAAATATATTTAGTTAAATAAGAGTAAATTACATGTTGAATGTTACATGTATTAATAAAAGATAAATTATTAATGAAAACTTTCCAATAATAATAGGTATTAAAGCATATAATACATACAATTAAAACTCTTGTAAAATGAGATAAGGCAAATTGAACAAAAAAACATATAATCCATAATTAATCACTAGTTTGTGAGAGAAAAATCCTAGGGATAAAAAGTATAAGTGGAAAAAGAGTCTTATATATGTATGAATGGTATATATGAAATATTATTAAAATAAATTGCCAATGAAAAACCTTTAAAATATGAGATTAGGAAAGTTAAATACATGTATATATAAATAATAATTATAATAATAAACACAGTTTGCGAGTGAAAAGTCTTACAAATAAAAACAAAAAAGTATAAATGAAACATAATTTACCTCTAAATTTCTTAATACGGTGATCTCATATAATATATTCCTTATAACACCCACACTAAATTCACATTGAGATAAATCACTTTAGCCCCTCTATCACAGAAATACTGTTCAGCAATATAGGCTTATCTTCATCTGTCTTCTTAATAAATATTGTTCCATTTTTTGTCCATAGATATTTGTAGCTTAATTCTCTCTTCTTTGCTCTTGCGAGGTTAAATAGGTATCTAGATTTAGGAGTCAGGCACTCCGAAACAAAGATGGGTCGGACAGGTCCAGACATTCCCAGTAATGATGAGTTAATTTTCTTTTCAGGAGCCTGAGAACGATTATATTTTTTAATACTTGTTAATAACTCCTCCCTGGCCATTCCACCAAAGAAAGTGACTTGCACCACACCCGGTGATTCTCCTTTACTAGTGTGTCTCTTGATATCTTTGACATCTTTCAGTCCTGTATCCGAACCTATGACGGTGCATAGGTTGTGCACCAGTCCCTTCAGTTCCGTGATGCCTTCACCTGGTACCACAGGAACACCTCTTAAAACTAGGGATGACCCTAGTGCCGCTTTTTCCTGTCTTTCGCACTTGTTCTCCAAGGTCACCAGTGTTTCTCCATTTTCTCCAAATTGGCAGCCATATCTACACCAGACCTTAGCCCCTTGATGATCTCGTCCTTCTCCTCGTTAGACCTAACAAGAGTCTCTATAGTTTTCCTTAATTCGCCCATTTCAGATTCCACCCGAGCCATGATCCTAGCCTCCATCTCCACCACCCAATCCTGAAGGGGAGCGCCCTCTGAGTCCGACCTAGCTGGCGGGGTTACAGGAACGTCCAGGGGACCCATCACGGATTGCAACGGGCTTCCGCGCGGGTCATGCAATGCGCACTGGTCGCATCTCCATGTAGAGCGTGTTAAGCATGACATCTTAGTATAGTTAGTCTTGGTCATCTTGACACAGCGGAAGTGATAACTATTATAGCACCTACCACATTTAAGTTTCTTGGTAGGGCTAACAACGTTTCCACAAGACCCACACGGGCAATTCTTTCTCACCTTGTCATCGCTCATTTTGAAGAACAATCGTACAGATATTGGACACTAAGAATTTTCTCACTTCAATTGCACATCAAACGATTATAACTTTTAAGTTTTCGTTTATATAAATGAACTATAACTCTTGTATTTTGTTTTCGTTACATCCAGATTGGAATGTCTCTCATCACAAAAAGAAAATCAAAATATACAACTATTTAATTATTACAATAGATTAACATTCGTATTTAGCTTGTTTAGATATAATAATGATGGTAATTTTAATAAAAATAATGCGTGAAAAGATTAACAGCGCGCACTTTGACAGATGTTATTGTGTTAGATCTATATATTAATCTTTTTCTTCTTCTATTTATTGATCTTCTGAGTGTTGGCGGCCATCAAGCATCAGTTTGCTGGCTTAATTTAATAATAAATCAATTTTCTGTAAGTAAGCCAGTATACTGGCTTACTTAAATATCTGCTGCTGTGATAAAAATAATATTAATTGCTTGATAAAATATTGTTTTGTAAAAAAAAAATGCTCGCTTGAACAGTCATTTTGTCCGATTTTTGCTCAGAAGCTCAGAAAGGGTCACAGTGTATAAAAGTTAAAGAGCTTAGAGTTTTAAGGGTATAATGGACAGTGTAGGTACAATAATTAGCATTTTTATACACGACAACAAATAAAATGAAAAAAAAATGAATACATACCCTCTGGAAGCGGGATGATTTTCTTTGTCATTAGTGCCATAACGTATAACCGACTGCCAAACTGAAGGATCATACTTGACTTCTTCTTCGCTCGGTGTAGAACTGGAATATTCCTCTTGTTCCTCATCACTTCTGAAACAATGGATCCATGTTTTATCCACTCAAATACACAGTACATTTCATGAATTACTAAGGTTTAATATGTATTTGAATAAAAAAATGTATTTGAATAAAAAAATGTAATGGACGGAGTCTGTGTTTAAAAACACTACTCTTCACTCTAATCAGCCACATATCCTAACTTCATGTTTTATATTAGCAAACTCGGTGAAAATAATCAAGTGTGAACAGAATAATCACACCCATGGACTGTAATTCACTTCATGTTTTCTGTGTGGACCGAAATATCTAGAAGCATTTTTGAAAACAATGGAATGCTTCACACTTGTTTATTGATATCAATTTATCTGTTTGACTCATGCCAACAGCAACTACAAGCTTCGATCAATAACTATGATAGTATGAATTACAATGTTTGGCTCAAGCATGCAGTGATAATGATGAATGAAATAGGTTGCAGCTGATGAATCAAAAAGATATCAGCTCGATTTATGGCTGAATGTGTCAATAGCTGCACTACTGCTCATCCATTGATACATATATTTAAAATAAACATAGTACATATATAAAATGATTTATCATTGTTGGTTCTATGAAACTTCTTGTGTGATGTAAATTTTACAGGAGAAGCAAAAAACTATTTTGAATTTATTTGTTTCGAGGACAAACCATTCTTGAAAAAAAGGGATCAAAAATTCATGAATTCAGCAGAAAATAAGGCACTTCTTTATACTCTACAGCATTTTTATATGTTTTTAATATCATTGGAAATATGCAGTTCAACGGGGCTATCATTTATAACACCATTATCTCATTTTTCGAAAAAAAAAAAAAAAATGATTTGTTAGAGGTTTCATAGAGCTAATGATGGTAAATAAAATAATAATAAATGAAAAATTTGTATAGCACCATTTTTGTATTTTCACCCCAAGGGGGTTTTACAGTAATAAATGGGTATTATATAAAGTCTATTTCCTTCCACTTTTTTACTATTTATTATTATGTAAAAATAAAATTTGTAGTTGTTATTAGTTAACCTCTAATTCAGTATGGCCGTATCCGTACGGTGGGAAATGTCATTGGAAATCAAAGTATGGCCATACCGGTACGGCTATGGTCATACAGACTTATTCGTAAGTAAACGTCAGAAATGGAAGCAATAGTTGAAGACACCTGAAATAATCATATGATTTTTCGATAAAAACAATGAAAAATGGTAAATTTAATTTTTTTTACCCGATTATTGTGTCGGGAGTCGTCAAACGTAATACTTATTATTTTAGATTTTTATATTTAAAATAACTCACTCCGTATAGTTATGTACATCATACCAAAACTCACCTATCATAGAGGTTATATGCAATAATAGGGAAAATTCACATTTTTTTCTTTTACTAAAAAAAATGGTACATCAAATAATAGAAAATATGGTATGTATAAATTGGACTTGCTCTATAAAACATTTTATATAAATTTGATATAAAACATATTTTTAATAACAATATATAAATCATTATATTTTATTCACATCCCTCACACATGCATGTTCTCTATTGTCGCTGTTAATAACATTGCTTTGTTATTGTCAATTTATATACCCGGCTGTTGTATCAAATAAAATTAATAATCAAATTCAATATATAACCTGTAGACCAAAAGTCCGTCGTCGTAGTCATGGTCGGTTGTGAGCTGTTGATGTGTGGCCTCTTGAGACGAGACATTGCTGGCGACATCCCAGGGACGCCTTGAGGCGGGAGGAGCCCCACCCTCGCTGCCTCCACCACCACCGCCGCCGCCACCTCCACTCCCGTTGAGCTTCTTCCCCCGACGTGATATGGTGTAGTGGAGTGGGTCGTGTCCTTCCCGCCGGATCATCTCTGGTAATATGCGACGACGGGCATTGATGAACCAGTTGCAAACCTAATAAAGAAGAGAAAAAATATTAAAGAATTTTTTTATATTTAAAAATGTATGTATGTATGTATATATATTTTATTTAGATGTAAAAAATAAATGCACTTTCTTACATCTAGTATAACCAATAAGCATATTTACTAGTTGAAAAAATAAAAAGTTTTCACATTAAGAAATATATAAAAACAACAAAAAACCAGAAAATATTCAAATTTACACAAAAATACAAAGGAAGCACACAATATCTTAAAAAAACTTTTCCTTTATGTATTCCACACTTAGGTGACGAAAAGCGGCAAGATCAGATGCTTCCTTTACACATTCTGGCAAATCATTAAACAGTTAAAAACCTTTGTAATACAATATTTTGTGTACGTGCCAGGTTAAAAAAAAAATGTGAATAGTTTCGGACAGGATTCGAATCATGATAATCTGAAGTAGTCCAAAGAACCAACAACTCAACCACTGATCCATTTCAAACGAGATTTTTTTTAAATTGCAAGATTATTATTTACTACTAGTTAGTTGGAAGAAATTGCCACATGGCAATAAACTAGTCACTTGCGTAAGGTGGAAGTGTATATTATTTATTTGATTGCTTGTATACATTAAATAATTCATTCATTTATTTGATTGCTTGTATACATTAAATAATTCATTCATTGATACCATCGTGGCATATCCCACAATGTGAAGTAACTAGCGACAGGTGTGCATTACCTTATTAAAGGAAACAAGACACATGCGTTTATTCCCACACATCAGTCTCATCTTACTTAAAAGGGAACTAAATCCAAAATGGGTTGGTGACTATTATCATAATTATTTTGATTAATTTAAATAAAATTAAAACTATGATGTACCTATCTCTAGAACTTGAGATTGGATCTTAACTGAGGGATGTAAGATATATTGTTATTCTATTGATTCAAATTCTATAATATGTAATATTAAAAAATCAAAAACATCCTTTCCTACGTATTCGTTTTTTTTATGATATTCACGCATTTTCCAATTCATATTTATTTAACTCGAAAAATGTTTGAGTAATAATAATAAATTACGCAATAATTATTTTGTTGCGTGAATTTTATTTTTGAATAGCATAAAGATGTCAACGCGCGGTAAAGCATGAACCCCCTTTAAGGCGGAAACTATTAATATTGATAAAACAATGAAAACACCGCAAGCGCAGATAAAATGTCATGTTCGACACCTATAATATTTATTTATGTATTTTTGGATAGATACAACAACACAAAAAGAGGAAATACAATCGTATTGAAAACGATATTATATAAAACATAAAAATACATAACTCATACACTTTTATATATAATTACGCGGCGGAGTAAAAAATACGCGGCGGCTATTTCCGAATTAAAATATAACATACAAAAAACATACAATAAAACATTTTTGTTAAACACATATTTTGGATGTAAACAAATGCTGGTATAATGTCAGAGTGTATACGTTGTATCAGACCACAGGCTTCCAAACTGTTTTGACCTGCGAAATATGAATTTTCCTAAACTTGATAAATGTGAATACCTTTTTGACAGACACAGCGCTATTACGTAGATATTGATTAGAATTGCAAGAAAAACACACACCTTACAAAAGACGCAAAATGTAAGTATATATTTGAAACATGTTTTACATAGGATCTCGTAAGTTCCTATGTATACATACAACTATAGCACTGTTACTTATATTATATTGATATTCTTTTAACGCTCCTACATAATGTAAACACTAGTACACAGACGGATTTTATTGGACCAAAACAAAACTGAAACAAAAACAGACAAAAAATGGAATCAAAAAGGGAAACTACTACCCTGCGCAAGTTGCGTCTTTATTGTCATATGGCAATTTCTTCCAAATAACCAGTGTTACCAGCCCAGAGAAGCAATAAATGCAAAATATTTAATGCGCTCCAATAGTTAGACAGTTAGTGCCGAAAAAAATTGAAGATAAAATAGAACACTATACAAAATAAAATAGTTTACTGACTTCAATTTCCGGTTTATCTTGACATCAAAACGTAATTTAACACAACACTGTTTCCATTTAAATAAAATTTGTATTAACGAATAACATTCCACATTGTATATAATTTTTAGTTTAATAAATTGCGGATAAAAAAAGATTTTACGCACAGCGACGATATTTAGAAGATAACGCAAGAAAACAAACTACTTACGTATCGAAAGCGAACATTGTTTAGGATACGAATGTACTTATGTATGCGTTTAAAGTAAAATGGCCGTGATCGGCATTAAAATCATAACGTATCGCATCGGTCCCAAGTGATTTGAAATTCGATCTGAGTAATAAATTAATATAGCACAATATGTAGGGAAAAATATTGTCCCCAAAATAACAGTAAAGTTGATGTTTTTACTGTTAGATTGATTTACAAATTAATTTCCAATTAGAATGGTAAAATATTACAAATTTTCGTATTCCGTAAAATAAACAACGTCATGTCGAAAATGGATGGAATAAATCAGTTAGCTGTCACTGAACAAATTCGAACATCACTTACACGGAAGTATCTAGAGGTAGTATTTATTTTCGTAGAATATCAAACATATAACACACAAATAAAAATTAAAACCTAATTGATTCAGAAAGAGAAGTCTTTATTTAAGGATATATTCTTAAAAACAAGTGAATTTAAAAAAATGATGACACTCCTTTCAAAGTTTTCTTCGCGTCGAAATGTTATTGTAAAAAAAAACTTAAATGCTCTGTTTTTTTATTAGTTTAATCAAGTTGTAAACAGTTTTAAGATACATTGTTATTGAAAATATACAAAATCAAGTTTCGGAGCTTTTTTTAACATTAAAATCAATTGCAAAATTCTGACATAGATTTTCATATAATATACTAGATGGAGTACTCCGTGCAATAAGTGAGTCATGGTATATCGCGCGTTTGACGTCTTGGTTGGCAACATATTGCAGTTTTCCATACATTTCAACACTTCCTAGATAACTGTTCTGTAAATGTTAATGTTAATGAAGAAAGCTTTTTTTTTCGACAAATGAATCCGAAAACAATTCACATTAGTCGTTATTCTTTATGGAAAAACGATGTGGTCTGCCCAACTTGTCAAAAGTCCCGAGGAAAAAAGCCCCACTTCGATTCACACAAAATTTGTTAACTGCGACATCTATGTAGTATATTATATAAAAATCTATGATAGGTGAAGTTAATGAAAAGAGTGTAAAAAAACAAGTTTATAACTTTACCGGGCACTATTCAAAATGTGTCGATGCGTTTAATTTTACTAATTAAATATTTTAAATTTCGAAAACAAAGCGGCGAAAACCGAGCGAATTCACGGATCGTCATCGTCTAGGCAGGCGAACATTTCTCTATGTTGCAAAATATCTAAGGCGTCATCAAAGTTTCAGTGGATGATAAAAAATACAAGATGGCCTCGTTTCATTGCGATAAAAAGTAATATTATTATATGCAGTTGTAAAAATGAGACAATAACAATAACAACAATATTATGTTTATAATATATCTACATTATGGTAGGTACATAACCAAGTAGGCGTTATCCATCGCGTCTTATAAAACAAGTACCGTAAGTTTGATAACACTAACTGAGGTTATCACACTTAGCCTATGTTATGTCTGATAAACATAAATGGAAGTTCTGGTATATTATGTACTTATATGTACTAGGTAGGGATAGTTATAACAATTGTATATTAAGCTTATTTATTGTCATTTTTTACCTGGTTTTGTTTGTGTGCAATTTAACTATGTAATTAAATAAATAAATGAAGATGTTGATTATTTTGAAAAGGTTTCTGTTGAATCAAAAATGTTCAAAGTCATAGTCCATAGTCATCTCCGTGTTTTTATGTTATATATTTTTAAATACAATCTAAAGATATGTTCACCAAAGAAAATCAATCATATTTGGATATTTTATAGTAATAATAATAATAAAATGTCACATTTTCATATTATTTTATATACCTATTATAAATTTAAATTGTAATTTAATTATGTATGTGGTAATCAAATAAATCGAATCTGTTAAGTTGCTACAATAAATGATTAATGACCTATGTATAATAATATGCGCTCTTAAATTGATTGCATTATGGTGGAAAATCTCAGTTCGTCCGAATTGAGGTATGCTTATTGTAAATGTTAAGGCGCAGGGTAAAGCAATGAAGGCGGGTCAAATTCAGTGTTGATTTATAAAATATCTATAACTTCTTGGAGCCTTTGGCACAAATTCAGAACAAACCTGTAACACGGTCAGGTTGGCCTCCTGCGACAGCGTCAGCTTCTCGGCGTCGGACGGATACGCGTTGTAGCGGTGCTCGTAGAGCCACCTCTTGAGGATCTTCACAGAGTGCTTGGGCAGGTTGCCGCGCCTCTTTCTGACGGAGCCGGGCTGGTGGGCATGGGCGCCGCCAGAGGACCGAGCACCGCTGCCCCGGCCCCCGCCGCCGCCCGACTGGGATCCCTCAGAGCCGGAATCGTTGTCGTCCGTGCTCGAAGTCGATGGAAAACGATCGCGGGCTGAAAAGAAAGAGATATAAAAATTATTTACTAGACTTATAATTAATGCAAACCAGGAAACATAAAATCATATATTTATATATATAATATCAAAATATCCGATATTATCAACGACAAGAAATAGAAGCAATTTTCATTCTGTAAGTAGTTTAAACTGTCAAATTGGTGAGGTAAAATAACAAAAGATGGTATTTATGTCTATTATAAAAAGTAACAAAAATTGTGAGTATTTTTTAAATTCCCATGAAAGTGAAAACTGTTGTTAACTGTAGGAGAACAAGGGAATCTCCATTTTTATTATAAAGGTAAATCTACCAAATCTAACATATAAATCCGCATAAATATCAAATGATATAATAATATATAAGCGAACCCTGATCCAAATAAAAACGTGTTAATGAGAGGTAGAACTCGTCAAGCAAAAGAATGCGGATGATGTCACATTATTGTAAGAACCAATTTAAGTACGGGGATATATTCCGATTTTTAACAAATAATAAAATTGGACTATGTGAAATGGGTAAAAAGTAATTATTGAATATTATGTTGGAAACATTTAGTGTTGGCCACAAATCATTCGTTTTTATAAATTGTCACCGAAAGCAAGTGTGTATACAAAATTTAGGTTATGGGAAATAGTTTAGAATCTTATTGAATATGGAACGTTTTTGAATGATAAAAATGGAGACATTTACATAGAAAATACTTAATTTAAAATTAAAGGAATAATCTTAAATAAACAAATATTATCTCACGAAAAAGTACATTATTTGACATTTCAATCGTTGAGAAATTTGTCGAAAACTGTCGAATATGCATCGCTTAAAACACTTTCGTTTTTGATTGATTTTCTGTCTAAAATATAAATACCCACATACATAATACATACATATAAATATACATACTTATTAAAATATTATGGTGGGGATTCAATAGGTTTATTGATCTTAATGTGGATCCAAGGAGATCAATGACTGATCTAGATTATCATGTTCATTAGATGTTGACGTTGGTAATCTATCGACAGTCACGTGACACGAGACCAGATTAGTAAAAATATTTTGGCACGATGTATGTAAATCGACTATAAGATAATAGCGTATATGCAACAAAATAAACATAAACAACCATTAAGATTTGAACCAATGTACGGGTTTTTCTTTTTAATAAAATATGTCCTCGTAACAGGTAAATATACACTCTCATACGTTCCCTAAATTGAGAATAAATGCTTGTGCTATAGATGAACGAAATCGGTCGTGGCAGGAATCGAACTCGCGACTACTGGATTATATTAACCCAGCGTGCTGTCCGCTGTGTCACCACCCATCTTTTCTTTTTACAATGCCTGGATGCATTTTTGTAAATCCATTTTTTCGTACAAAATCTTTAAACCAGTTACAATTTGAACATGAAAAATCAATTTTCCAGAACGTGAGAATATATGGAAAGTTTTTTTTTCGAAGAAAAAAAACTTACTTTGCGGTTTTACAAAACTAAACTTAACAAATTGAAAACAACGCAAAGTTACAAGAAAGTTTCACTTTTCGGATAGGCCTTTCGACTATTGGATATATTATTCTTCTTCTTCCTCTTTTTTTAGATCTATGATCTGTTCTTACAGGTCCTGGGACGAGGACGTCCAGCTCTCCCTCCATCTCTTTGATGGTCTTCCCGGTGGTCGGCGTCCCTCTGGTATTTCGCGAATTACGATATATTATTGTTTGAAATAAAAAAATAAAAGTAATGTATTTATTTTGTTTATGATTATGAGAAATAAATAATTCTTTTGTGTACTTCACTTTAATTATATAATAAAATAATCATGTAAAACGTCTATTGGTATTTGGTCGATTTCAAACCCTAGACGCGTGTGTCCGACGCGAGATTTAACAGGCCGGTTTTAATTTTGTTTATTTTTGGATTAATTGAACATAAATGACACGCCGGCATTTCATAATGATATAAATGACATTGCAAATGAATGCAACACATATCTTGGACTCGATCCAACTCTACGACGGGATATAAGAGTGAAAGTAAAATGTGCTGATGAAGATTTTTTAAACTATATAGATTGATAAAGCTGAATTTCTAAACGCACATACCTTGGATAGGTTTTCATTTTACGAATAATAAAGATAGGAAAATAAAAAAAAATACTTACTACTGTTTCTTAAATATTAGATTGCGTGTAGCAAATTTGGTCATGAAAATCAATTTACTGGTACATAAAAAAACTTGTTAAAATTTGGCAATAAACTTGCGCAGGGTGCATGGAAGTGATTAAGAATAAATAATTATAAACTAAGTAAACCGATAGTTGTTTTCATATCATAAGCATTTCGATATTTTTTCTTGTGATTAAACGATCTTGTGTGTAGAACGTATTGTTATCCGTTACCAACCTTAAATAATTATAATGCGAAATAAAACATTTTTCGTACCTAATAAAGGGGTTATTTGTGGTTACCGCTAAAAGCAGTAGATCAAATCCATATTTTAAGGATAATTGTCGAGCGATGCTTCTGGCCTCGCAATCATAGTGTGAAGTATGTAAGAATTTATGTGTATTTATGTGTGTGGGTGTGTATAAATACATGTGTGTGTATGTATGTGCGTATGTGTATATTTATATATGTGTATTTTTGGAGTATTTTTGTATTTATATTTATCTACATATAAATAAAGTAGACCTCGTATTATAATACATAAACAATAGGATCATGCTGAAAATCAGCTGCTAGGGGGCTTGTCTTCCTGCAACATAGCTGAGCATGGACCTTTTGAGTCAGAAAGGTTGTTTTTCTTTTCATTTGTTGATATAGGTATGTCTATGTATTTGTATGTGAACTTCCTTTCGACTCAATAAATGTTTTATTTATTTGTAAAAAAAACTATTTTCCCACGGTATCGTGTTTTTCTAACTATTGAGATTTTGTGACATAAATTATTTTCGAGAAGTTAGTTCAAAAACTATATCTAACTGGTATTCTTTCTTCTTTCCCCTTAGCGCTTTTGTCCCGTTTCTATCGGGGTACGCTTTGACCGTGATCCTGGAATTGGCGAGTCTGGTTATTACATTGAAGCGACTGCCATCTGACCTTCGTAACCCTTAGAAAGGGGAACCAGACAAATTGGATCATGGTTACACATAGCTAGTGATATAAATCCGCACATAGATTTTTTAAAAATCCAGAAGTGCGTGCTCCGCCCGGATTCGAACCGTCAACCTCACGCATGTGAGGCGACGACCTTACCGCTGGACTATCACCGCTATACCTAACTGGTATTCATTTTATAAAAACTTGTGTTTCGTAGAGGAATACAAGACTTAACTATAGGCGCCCTCGTTATGAACTTGAATTATCTAACGGCGCTATAAGAATATAATTATTATAACAGATGATGAATAAAATATATTTTCCTACTAAATTTACTTTATCAGCATTATTTCTACAATAATTTAAGGCATCTCTGTGTAATGTTTTTAAACAATTTATGAAATAGCTGTTGAGATGAAATAAAATAAAATCAATAATAATGAAACATGAAATCAAACCTAAACAATGTTATTTATAAAAATATTTTTATTTGAACCGCAGTTCAGTTGAACTCGATTTTGAGCTCTATTTCATACGACAGCACCGAATATAGTTTTGTTAAGTTGGTTGTCATGACTACAAAACAGTGTTTGTGGCAAGAACACGTGCGCGTCACGTGATAGTTCTGTATTTTTGACACGCGATATTTTTGTTTGATAACAACATAAATCAATGGATTAAATAAATAGCTCTTTTTATGTTTTTCTCATATCTTATGTTAAAAAAAGCTTTCGATAGAATTAAAACAGATGGCAACTACTTCAAAAATGTGAAATGTCAAGTTGAACCTGTATTACTACCCCCGTCGCCGGTTAAATATGACATTTGAGTTGAATAACGGTTCAGCTCTTAATCCATGTTTATAAATAAAAAAAGTGATCAAATTGGGATTCAACCGTAGTTCAATGTTTGATCCACGTTTATAAATAACACTGTAATAAAACACAGAGCGACTCATCACGTAAACAAAATATAAATCAGGCCGGCGTCATTGACAAACAAACAAATTATTGTTTATATCAGCGTAGATCATCTATGTGAACTATGTATTATAGTAAGTACCTATGTAATGTATGTAGGTACGACTGAGACTGACAATAGTGTTTTGCCTACCGCGTGCTAAACTTTTACTTTCCGTACACACATACATAGGTGTATATATACATATATTTATATAGAACGTGTTGTGTGCTAACGATGAATTTTATTATTGCTCCGTACATACGAAGGTAGGTATATCTCTCTATCTACAGGGCTGTTATAACTTACAGAAATAATACGGGACGTTTTCGCATTAACTCGATTTCACGAGATACAATCTGAATCTACCCGTTTGCATTCTGTTTCCGGTTGGCTCTCTGATTGGTTGAGATCTCGTAGTATTAAGTCAAATGAGCTGTGAAATTTTATATTAAATGCGAAAAATTAAAAGAATATTATATATTTAATTTATAATAATTTATAATTCAATTTATAAAGCAACTCGCTCACGCGAGTCGCTATTATTATTATACACAAACTTAAACCTAACCTAAGAATGCAGAAAAGAAACTCAGGGGCTAGACGCTACTTTTCACAAGTTTTCATGAGCTCGATTTTGTTGTACATTTTTTTTCTGTGGTTTACGCTCGTTAATGCAATAATAATAATAAACACTTCCTTGCACCCTGCGCGTATATAATCACTCATTTTGAAAAATCACCTTTAAATCACGGCCGCCATATTGGTTTCTATATTAAAAAAAAAAGTTTCACGCTTTATAAAATCTACGCCTTCTAACAAGTATAACTCGAAATCCACCCGGAAATAAAAAATAAGAACATCTTCTTAAACCTCAAAATGTGGCAAATTTGAACTTGATAATTCCATAATAAATTGACTTATTATGTAAAATCACGTTTTAATCTTGAATTTCTCTTAATATTTAAAATAATGAAAAAAAGGAACGGTTCGTTATTAAAAACGAACAAAGATTTCAAAAACGACTGTAATAAAAACAAAGACTGAAAGTGATTTCTGATACTTAAAATAATTGTTTCCGCACGGTGAATTGTCCATTCCATCAATTGTCCATATGGTAAATTGTCCCCACGGTCAAATGTTCCCACGGTAAATTGACCTTATGGTGATTTGTCCCCACGGTCAATTGTCCATTCGGTGAAAAGGGCATACGGTCAATTGTCTGGACACGTTTTATTCCATGTTTTTTTTAGGTATGTATTTCAAAGGCAATTTATGCCGTTTATTAGTAAATAAATAAAAGTATCAATAAAAAATATCTAAATTATCAAAACCGAAGTTTTCATTCGTAGCAGTGAGTTGATTTCTTCCACAATCGTGTTTTTGTCGTCAGCCGTCTGTGGCTCTCGGCCGTTTTCGTATTGCATAGTAAATTTCAAAAAACGGGACAAATACGGAGCATGTAAAAATAAGAGACGCGACAGTTCCGTATATACGTGACGTATGACAACCCTGTCTCTATACATAGCCGCATACTCGGCATGCCCGCCGAAGCAATTTGACATAATGTTCCTTCGCGATACTACATAATCTGCGCATAACTCGACAGCTGAGCGGGTCGGAAGATAAGTCAAGTGTGAGAAGTGAGTAGGAGGAAGAGGGGCGGGGCGCACGGCAAGATTGCTAAACAATTTTAATTCACATTTACGACCGACGCTCCGGTGGTGTGGAGACGTATGTACGTATCGGAAGCGGTCCAACAGTTATCATAATATTATACGTACCTTCAATAGTAATAACATTATCAGTTGTCATTTGTTTTTCCATCGTCGGATATTATATTTCAATGTCGCAATTTTCGCTCCCTCGCGTGACGCGGGTAGATTGTGTGCACAATGCGAACGATACAGACATATACACAAAAAAAAAGATCGTGTGAAAAAATGAATACATCGACGTATTTGTGACTTTTCTCACGAGTTTTGAATCGCGGCCTCTCAGATATTGATTTTATTTATGTGTTTATCCGACAAATCATATCGTAATTGTTTGGTTAAATTGGCTAATGGTGTTTTGGTTCATTTGACAATTGGCTACTTATTATCGGTCATAATCTGACTTATTAATGATGGTCGATTATTGACGTTACCCGTCAATTTTATTAATATTAAAAGGGGCTTGTCATGTATTTGATTTTTTTTGCAAATTGTGGTACTAATACTAGGTACAATATGTT
Source organism: Molanna angustata (assembly GCA_963576475.1). Lineage (NCBI taxonomy): Eukaryota > Metazoa > Arthropoda > Insecta > Trichoptera > Molannidae > Molanna > Molanna angustata. The sequence goes on along the minus strand of OY754978.1, from coordinate 22,386,116 downwards.
ACAGAGCCGTTATTTTTTTTTTCAAAATATGCCAAATGGTTAGTGGTTAGTGAAATATACAAATAATTCATCGGAATTGTGTTCGAATACTGCCTCAACCGACTTCATTTGCCTGTAAAAGTCTCAAACGACCGAGTGAAGTTAAATATAACGTTTTATATAACCGGGTTAAATTATATATGTAGTTTTCATATTAAAATATATTTATTAAACACAACCTCAACGAAAAAACATGTCCTTGTCACAAATACAACTGTAACATCCACATACATTTCCTAAACTAAGCATTTATAAATACTTGTGAACGAAATCGGTCGTGGCAGGAGTCGACCACTGGATTACTAACCCAGTGCGCTAACTACTCTGCCACCACCCATCTGACATTATTTACATAATTTGTTTCCCGGTGGAGACACAGTTTTAAATTGTGTTTTCAGTCTCGATCTGTGAGACGATTAATATCGTGAGTCACCAGAATGTGGCAACTTGTTATTGAGTGCATGTTAAATTAATATTTGACATAGTACCTGTTAGTTGCCCGAGAAGTGATATTAAATATAATCCTCCCAAGAACAAGACTTTCTTATTTTCGGGGAGTATTTGCTTGAAACAAAAATATAAAACAAGCTTTTTTAATTTTGTCAATGCTGACGGTGTTGAATATGTAGAATTCCATAATAATGGGTATTTTAAATCAACCAAATGATTTTGTCTACATATATATCACCAGTTGATAAAGGCCTAATAAGCTGAAACGGTCGTCCTGGATTCAGGAAAAAATATATATGTAGACAAAATCATTTGTTTGATTTAAAATACCCATTATAAAACAAGCTATTTATTTCCTGCTTGCTGTATGTAAACAAAATGTAAAATACGTTTGATTAATATAATATTATGTTCAATTGAGGTATAAATGTTTTATTTTTTATTGTATATAAGTATCTTTTATTTTATGTATGTAACGGTTTGTATTACCAAGCAATTAAACTTTATAAACACATTAGGGAACTTTACTACATATATGTTTCTTACAAAATTCTATAAAACTGTCTGTTTCCAGAATTAAAGAATATAAAATAAGATTAACAGGAAGAAGAAAATAATTGTTTACAAATAAATTCAACACATTTAGATAAAATGTCGCTATTTATGGAAATAACAATTAATTTTTTAATGATAAAAAAAATAGATAATGAGTAAAAATGTATTTAAATTCAATTTATAACTCCCGGTGTTTATTTATAGAGATTACAATTATATTTTTAACTGATAAAAATACATACATACCATCACGCCATGTCTCTTACGAGGTAAGCAGAGAGAACCGAGCGCCATACTTATCTATCTTTGCACACATTCCTGGCTTCCTTTACATGCATGTATCGTCTCATATCTTACCTCATTCAATATCTTATGTTTCTTTCTTTCAAAATATCATTCACATGAAAATAATAGATAGTAAATGATTAAAAATGTATTTAAATTCAATTTAAAATTTCCGCGTTTGATTTCCGTTTTCAGTCTGGATCCGCGAAACGATAAACATCATAAGTCTCCAGAATGTGGCAACTTGTTATTGGGTACGTGTTAAATATATATTTGACATTTTACCTGTCACTTGGCCGAGAAGCAATGTAAAAATAAATAAAAAATAATGCAACTCGCTAATGCATGATGCAATAATTTATTATCAACACACCTCCATAAACACAACAAGTAATTGAATATAATACAATCTGGAGATAAATATCCTCTCTTATAACAATACGTACTAAACAATCACATACACAGAAATGACCTACTTATGTATGTATTTATCAATTATGTTTCATGATATAGATCTCAAGATAACAAAAATACCTAATAACTAAGGTCAATAATTAATTACTTATTAATAGAGTAATTGCTAAATAATGATAGTTCCTGTATACCTTTTTATAGATAAACATGGGACCTGCCATGAGAGCACGTATGTATGTATTCCTTGAAATTGTTTTATTGCTAGAGTAGGCTGTTAATCGACAAACAATATATATATTTTTTAATTAAGATTATGTTTAAAACAATTTCAAGTTCGTATGTAAAATATGAATTAATATTCCAAGTCAGAGTCACATATGTCGACATACATAAATAATAACTTGAACTTTGATATTCACTGTTTCTTTACATAACTATATTTAAATAATTATATTTTCACTTGTTACCTTCATAATAAACCTAAACTAGACTTCCACATTCAAATAGGTTTATGTTCTGTGAACGGTTTCAGTATACAGAAAAAAAATCGATTCAACTCAAGACTTCTAGAACAATTCAAGGCGCTATGGTTTTGCCGTAAATCCATTCCGTGTAATCAATATAACCCAGTCCAGCTTATAATACGACTCTCTAAAGCGAGTTGCATTACAGTATTTGAGACCGCCGAAAATAACTAAAAAAAAGAGACTCAGATTTCTACTTCAAATCTAGAATTCTGTTAAAAATGTTATTCTAGATCATTTAAACGGAATTTCGGTTATTAAGAGGGTGACTACTGCCAATGTACCTATTTTTACTCTCCACTACCAACTATGGAATAGTGGAGAGTCATGATTTCACAAATTTTTAAGCATATTTTTTTTACATCAATTTCTCAATGGGTATCATGTAGAGAGTGTATACTTTGAGTTTCATCGTGATGTTTTTGTGTGTATGCCGTATTCCGTATGACGTATGCCGTACACAAATTTGAAAATTTGTGTCCTCTGTACAGCCCAAACCAAAAGACTGATGAACTTCATATTGATACCATATGTGTGAAGTAAATAAACTTAGAGCTGATTAGTTTTCCATAGTCAACGGTTAATTATTTCTCTATGATTTCATCTGTTAAAACTTTATAAATGCTCTCACGACCTGGAAATTTGAGATATTTTCATTTTGTTTGAATTATTTATGCAAAAAAATGAATTTTCACAAAACTGCATTCAGAGTTTGCCAACCTTAAAAGAAAAATATATTATCCTTTCAATAATTATGTTTCTATTAATCGATATTTTGTATGAAAAATATATAGGAGAATTTTTTGTTTGGCTTGAGATATTTTAATTTTTACTCTCCACACTATGGAATAGGGGAGAGTCATGATTTCGCAAAATTTAAGCGTATTTTTTTACATCAATTTCTCAACGGGTATCATGTAGAGAATGCACACTATGAGTTTCGTCGTGATGTGTTTGTGTATGGCGTATACGCCGTAGCATTTATCTTTTTTGTGTCCTCTCTACAGCCCAAACTATAAGTCCGATCGACTTCATATTAACATCATATGTGTAAAGTGCAAAGACCTAGAGCTGATTAGTTTTCCATAGACAACTTTTGATTTATTCTCTATGAATTCATCATTTACGTTGTTTTTTTTTTTGTGTCCTCTTTGCAGCCCAAACTATAAGTCCGATTGACTTCACTTGAACTTAGAACTGATTAGCTTTTCATAGATATCATAAAATTTCTTCATATGATATCACGTGTCAAAATTGTCAAAATGCTCTAACGCTCTTTGAAACAAAATTTAAACAAAACAAAATTCCTGGTAGTAAAATTTAGAATGAATAAAATATTTCATATAACATAAGCATATTTTACCATATTCAGATTGTCAATATTTGAAGAAGAAAAAATAAACGCTTACTATGGTGTGGAGAGTTTAGTGTTGGCCACAACCCACTCGTTTCAATTTGAACTTGCATCAGTACTACAAAACGAATCTTTTTGAAAAAAATAACCTAGTTAGTTTGGATATTAATAAAGAAAAATATACCTTAACTTTTTAATTATGTTCTGTATATATTCTTGTGGGAAAATAATAAGCATACCTCGATTTTTGACATTTATCTTAAATTTCTAAAAAACTATAAGGTATAGAGCATATTTTTTTTATAAATTAAAGAAGATCAAAATATCTGGAAAAATACGATGTAACGTTGTATTTTTCTAGATATTTTTGTCTTCTTTAATCCAACTGTCGATTTGTTCAGGAGAACTTTGTTCTCTTAACATATCGACAATGTATCAAGCCAGAATACGCGAGAATTGTATGGAGAGGTCTACTTTTTTCACGGCTTTTCCAACTTTGAAGTCAAAAAACACCAACTTAGAGGCTTCGCAGCATATATGTTCCATACACGGATTTACTCAGAATTCGGAGTAGAACATTTCGTGTGTCTGTGTGTGTGTGTGTGTCCGTCCCCCCCTTATAACTTTTGATCCGCTCAATTTACAGAGCCCAAAATTTCAGAATATATAAAAAGTTACAGGCCTACAAAACTTTTATACTCAGAATTTTGAATTTTTGTTTCAGTCAGGGGTTATCAACTTTTTAATTTTAATTTTATTTTTCCATATATCTCAGAAACCATGAAAGCTAGAACGCTGAAAATTGGTACAAACATAGAAAAATATTTTTTTATGATAAATTTATGAGTTTAACTGCCTATATTTCCAAAACTTATACAATTATCGAAAAAAGCCGAAACACCCCAACTAGATCATTTAATTTTCTATAAAAAATATTAACATTGTAGTAGAAGATCTCAATTTTTTTTTAACAATTTTTTTAAAAATTGAATTTAGTCATCGACATCGCTTCATACATTTTGTATGGCAGTCGCCTATACACAATATGTAAGAAGACTTAATAGTTTGATACTTCATTTCCAAACATACATACCATCATGCTATTTTCATATTCTGGGTAGGAAAAAAGGAACTTCCTCCATACTATCCTATCTTGACATACATACCTACATATGTTGTATAGAAAACAAAATATCTGAAAATATTCAATAATTTGTATTTATGGGTTTATAGTTTGGTACATATTCTTCAACTATACATACTATCGCTATCGACAGTTGGATCTCATGTGTTACATGCTATTAGTTTATTAAAAATATAAGATAAACGTTGAAAATCGGGGTATGCCATTATTTTTCTACAAGAATTTATACAGAATATTATCAAAAAGTAAAGATATATTTTTCTTTATTAATACCCAAACTATCTAAATTATTTTTACAAAACGATTTGATAAGAATTAATGATGGTATATCAAATTGAAAAACAGGTACGTTGGCAGCATCAGTCCCCCCCTTAAAGCAACAGTTTCCTCTCAGTGTACTTGTTGATAAGAGGAAACTAGTATGAATAAAAATAATAAGAGATCAAGGCGATATCGATTAAATAATCTAATGTTTCAGATTTCATTTGAGTAAACATTACATACGCAGATAATTCCAAGAGTTTATATTTAATGAAATGACACGTCCAATCCATCGATAATATAAACGATGATTGATGATGACAAAAAGTCCATGAAATTTAATTAGTGAATCAGTAATTAATATTTCATTGATTAAATTTGCTAAATACACAGATGATATTAAACCACATAGATGGAGTCAAGTAAAGTCAGTGACCGAATAAACGTGTTTCTTTATCAACGACTGTGGGTGCGTTATTAAATTAAATGTTGAGGGTCAACGTTGACTCTAAAAAATATAAATTTATGGCTATTGTCAACACTTCAAAATATCAAGAGTGAATTCCAACCAATGAAAACTCTGACCGGTGGAGGTTATTAGAACCTACAACAAATATTGTTGAAAATATCATTATCTTTATCTCTCCAATGCTAGATAAGTTCTCTTTTTTAGGTTTTGTCATGTCTCTAACTTGCGTTCTCTGTACTCTGCGACTGGGATTCTTATAATTATATAATAGTTAACGGATTATTGGTACTCTTATCATAATCACAAATATGTAAGGAACAGTATAAATCTTACAACATGATGTTATTCACAGAAAATGCAAAAAACCTCACAATATCAAAACAGCCCTGAGAGATGTAAATTAGTTGTGGACAATCAAATAATATAACAGGTGATGGAATTTAAATATCTGAGAGTAAGCATCAGCAGCAACGGCAACCTCTATGACGACACTCTGAAGTAGGTTAACATAACAAGGCGCCTGTAATATAATTTAGCATTTGGAATAACAAATGAATACCGATAGCAAAGTAACAATTTATAAAACATGTGTAAGACCAATCTCCACATATGAAATAGATTTGTCGGCCTTTGTGGCTCAGTTGGTTAGGTATCTGACTGCTGATCCAAGAGTCCCGGGTTCGATTCCCGATGGAGACACAGTTTTTAATTGTGTTTTCAGACTGGATCTGTGAGACGATTAATATCTCAAGTCTCCAGAATGTGGTAACTTGTTATTGGGTGCGTGTTAAATTGATATTTGACATAGCACCTGTTAGTTGCCCGAGAAGTAATGTAAAATAAAAAATAGAGACCAGCCCCCCTAGAACTTCGGAGATGAAAACAAAAGTTAAATAAAAAAAGAAGAGGAAAAAATAGTTACATAATTCAAGAAAAAAAAAAGTTATAGAAGTTACATAAGTAGAAGCAAAAAACAGGCACATAAGAAGTCAAAAAAGTTAGAGAAAAGACAAAATAGCGTACATATACAGCACTGAGACCTTCTTAAAACAACACGCGCGAGTTAACTTTTTTCTTAAAAACAGAGAGCGAATCCGCGTCACACGTCAAGATCAGGACACTCCCTTGTCATATCGTTATACTGTCTACACATTCTTGGTATAGGACTGTAATACATAAAGCTGGTCCGAATTATACGAAAAAAGAAAATACTATACGAAAGAAGGAGAAGTATAAATCATCATTGCACTAACTGTCTTATCCACGTTTATAGTGTACAGAATCCCTAAATATACTATGATAGATGCTTCATTTCAAGTTATTCTATTAAGTTGATTACAAAATCACGTAATGCCCGCTTCTATTAGCACTCAAAACATTTTTTTATCGTTGTGCAGCACACGAATAAGCTTTTGCCGCCTTAGAATAATCAATCGGCGCTATATACACTGGAGGAGGCCAGGGCCCACATAGAGCTGTAGGGACAATGATGAAACACAAACAATATTATTTATACTATCCTATACGTAGTGATAGTATAAAATATGGATTATGTAAAGATCCTACATTTGTCAAATAATGTGAATTTTTCTTGTAATTTAATTAGGGACGTTCGGCAACCTCCTCCAACCAATATAGATACAATACATGAAATAAAATAACATGATAATCATACTATAAATTTATAAAAAAACATATACCTAGACCAGTCATGGGCAAAGTACGGCCCGCGGGCCGAATGCGGCCCTGCGGGGTAGTCATCCGGCCCGCGACATGGTTTATAATAACCCCTAAAATTACACATAGAAGAGGACAAAATAAATCTGTCACATAAGCTATACTCTTCTAAAGAATAATCAATTTTCGTAACTTTTTTCTAACAATATATACAAGTACCTATGATCTAAATAAGTTGTGTGTGATGCAACAATCAAAAATAATGTTTATCACTTATAAAAATCTGTATTGTTCATTTTTTTGGCCCGCCAAGATAATTTTTTAGTCTATCTGGCCCTCACCTTAAAAAGTTTGCCCATTACTGACCTAGACGTAATAATTTAATTTTAAATCATAAACAAGTTACGTGCATCGCGCCAATAAAATAATTTTATCAACTAAATAAATACTTAATGTGAAAAAACATGTTGTTGTATCTTCGATCAATTATTATATTGACAAACCCAGTAGGGTTACTCATAACACAATTAATACATTATTATCTTGTCTTAATCTTAAAAATGTATAAACCGCTACTCGATCATAATCTTCATTCAATCATACAAATTCATTCTGATAAAATGTATGAAATTGTCATTAATTTTTATAAAAATTAACACAATTAAGTTAATTTGAGTCTAAAAGATTTCTTCTTCTTCAGCCTGTTTTTATCAATTCTTGGACATAGGCCTCCCCCTTGATCCTCCACAACTCCCTGTCTTGGGCACACTGCATCCATCTCCCTCCGGCACATTTCTTGATGTCATCAGACCACCTAGCCTGGGGTATGCCATACAACCAATTTATTATGTTTTTGTCAATAAGCAACATATACATATAAGTTTATATGTTGATACATATAAGTTTATATGTTGATACATATAAGTTTATATGTTGATACATATAAGTTTATATGTTGGATTTAGGTACCTATATGAAAAAAAAAACTTTTGGGTTCTATAAATACGAATAAAATATTATAAACAACCAACCCCATGTAAACTAATGTTATCCAAAAATAAGGGATTTTTATTCTTAGCATATAGACATATTTTCAAGCCAAGATATTTTGAATGGCCAGGTCTACATTTTTCATCCAAATAGGAAGCCAAAAAAACACTAACTTAGATGCTTCGCAGCATAAATGTTATATGAAGTCAGAATTCAGAGAATTACATTTAGTGTCTACGTGTGTGTCGCATTAAAACTTTTGATCCGCTTGATGCACAAATCCCAAAATTTCAGAATATAAAAAAATATAGGCCTACAAAACTTATCACAAAAACAATAAAAACTAGAACGTTGAATATTTGTTTAAATATAGACAAACACACTACAAAAACTATTTTTATGAAAAGTTCCAGGGGTTCTCGTACTTTTTTTTACTAAGAACATTTTTATGACATGTTTGTATTTCCATTTTTTTTTTAATATTGAAAACGCCGAAACACCCAAACTTGATAATACATACATCTATAAAAATACATAGATTAAAGCATCTCTTAATTTGTATGGCAGAATACACAATATCTATGGGGACTCACGATAGTTTGATGCATACCACCAAGTTTTTTACAAACATATTTTGTATATTAAGGGGGGGACTGCTGCCAACGTACCTATTTTTCAATTTGATATACCATCATTATTTCTTATCAAATCGTTTTGAAAAAAATAATTTAGATAGTTTGGGTATTCATAAAGAAAAATGTATCTTTACTTTTTGATAATGTTCTGTATAAATTCTTGTAGAAAAATAATGGCATACCCCGATTTTCAACGCTTATCTTATATTTTTAATAAAATATAAGGCGTAGTTCAACATATTTTTTTTTAAATTAAAGAAGACAAAAATATCTAGAAAAATACGATGTGACGCTGCATTCATGCTTCAGGTTTAGAAAATAAACCTAAAAAACATTTATTTTCCATTCAGCGCCATTGCGAAATATAAGTTTTTTTGGTTTATTAACTTAACCTGATGCATTAATGCAACGTTACATCGTATTTTCCAGATATTTTGATCTTCTTTAATTTATAAAAAAATATAATGCCTTATAGTTTTTTAGAAATTTAAGATAAATGTCAAAAATTGGGGTATGCTAATTATTTTCCTACAAGAATATATACAGAACATAATTAAAAAATTAAGGTATATTTTTATTTATTAATATCCAAACTATGTTATTTTTTTTTCAAAATGATTAGTTTTGTAGTAAATAGGTACGTTGGCAGCAGTCCCCCCCATAAACAAAATATCTTAAAATATTCAATAATTTGAATATAAGGGGTTTATAGTTTGGAACGTCTTCTTCAACTATACATACTATCACCATCGACAGTTGGATCTTATGTAATACTTGCAACTAGTATTATGAGTTGAATTATAAATATTATGTGATGTATTACTTACTTTATTTGTTAAATGATAATAAGTTGTGTCACACAAAATGAAGTGCCTTGAAAATAATAAAATCTTCACTATACAGTTAGTGTTATCTCTAGGTTAATTACTAATTAAACTTTAATCATCAATAACAAATACTATAACATAATTTTTGTTTAAGTACCTATACCTTTTAATAAAAATAATAAAAAGCTCTCCTATCTCTGCAAACAAAAGCACCTTTTACACAAACTGGCTTTTCGGTAACTATGTTCTGTTTTTTTTTAATATGTCCTTGTTAAACAGTTAAGTACACATATATCTTCCTACATTCCCTAAGTGAAGCATAAATGCTTGTGCTTTAGGTGAACGAAATCGGTAGAGGCAGGATTCGAACTCGCGACCACAGATTTATCATCCCAGCGCGCTAACCGGTCTGCCGCTATGTAGGTAATTCAACAAATATTAATTTAACACGTACCCAAAAACAAGTTGCTAAAGGAGATGTTAATCTACCATACAAAGCCAGACAAAAATACAGCGATATTATCTCCACAGCGAGTCGAACCTGGGGGGCAAGTCTGGTCCGACCGGCGAAATCAAAACCCTAGTGATTACCCATATCATGGATATAATTATTATATGGAGTTCTATGACATCTGAAGATATTATAGAACTCCATATAATAATTATATCCATGATATGGGTAATCGTGAGGGTTTTGATTTCGCCGATTGAACCAGACTTGTCCCCCTGATATCAACAAACTGAGCGTATAAGACCGAAAAATAACATATTATTATATTGAGAATATGTATGCTGAGAAATATGTTGAGACTTTCTCGATAATGATTTCTTTTCCGAATTTTCCTATTCCTAACCATTGTCCTTATTTGCTTAGTTAAGTATAATTGTTTTTTTTTTCTGTGAAGACCGTGACTTAGTAATTCGTGTTAAAATCTTGGTTATATAGTTGTATTTCAAAACTGTATGTTAAGTATAATAAATAAATAAAATACCACTTTCATGGATCTTCATTAGCCACGTCCAGGTTTAATTAGCATACGTCAAATTGAGCACAATTGTAAAGACAATGTACAATAATAAATATGACGGCAATGAATAATATAATGGACGAACGTCAAGACTGTCCTGTCCTGTTGTTTCGTTATATTATATGCTGATAATAATGGGCCCCGCATTAAGGCGCAAAGTTTGCATAATAAATAACACCACGATAACAGTACGTAACGACACAATAATATGTTGTAGGTACTCTCATTAGACGGATGTTGCATTGTACCTATTGCTACACTTGACAGTACACCTACGTGACGATCATAGATGCGAGTCTTTTTTCTGTTGCAGTACTCTATAACCTCGTTAAGACATATCGAAGCGTAAAACATCATCTTAAACCACGTCTATAATGCCTGATTTACACCAGTCTAGTGTTGTTCAAGTATGTAAGTACAGTAGTGTAAACTGTCCGGACTAGGGTTGCCAACCGTCCCGCGTGAGGCGGGACATCCCGTTTACACGACTCAAATAATGGATTTATTAATCCCGCTTTATGGTAAACCTAGAGGTTAGAGAGAAATCCCTATTCAGATAATATCAAAAATTGCTCAAATGCGCAATTCACAAGACAAGTAATCTTTCAAAAAAAAAAACTAATTGTCTTGTGATGATGAGTTTGCTGTACATTTTATTTATTTATTCCAAATCCTTACATAGCTAGGTACATAGCATATATAACGTAAATATTTTAAAATATTCGTATTACTATTTTTTATTGAGCAAAGTATTTTATTTAAATTTTAAATAAAAGTGATAAAAAAACAAAATTGTTATTTTTTTCGTTTCTGAAGGTACATTTGTAAGCCAAGTTCCGCATATTAATTTCTGTTTTCCTGCTGCCGTAAATAAGAGTTGGCAACCCTAGTCCGGACTGTGGGTCAACTTTGGCTTGCAAGCTGAACGAAATAGAATCTTTTTCGCTTTTTATTTTTTTCAGCAAGTAACGCCCCTCGCGCTCCCCCACGTCTCCCGCGCGACACTTGACACGTTACTCGGCGCGTGTAAACAATCAATTTGGTACAATGAGTAAAAGTTGACGAACGTGCGCGCGGCGCCTATTTATCACCATATTTATATGATGTTGATCGCTCATCGCGACGGAAACAAATGTATGTACTTGATTGACTGTTACCTGCTACCTAGACTAAAAACTAAACTGGTGTAAATCAGACATGCGTTGAGATTTTTCAATACTACAATTGAAACACACGAGACAATATACTTGAGGTTATACTCATACTGTCAATAATAAGCGATGATTTTTTTTAAATAGCTTTACACATAATTAATTAACATTGCATCGAGCAGATCATTTTAATAAACAAATAATAATAAATAATCAACGATTTCAGACACATGTTCTATTTTATTATATTAGGGACAATAGAGATATTGACAACAGCATACGAGTAAGTATAGCTTACAATTTAATATAATATTATGAATGCCCTTTTAGAAGTTTACACATGAGTAAAGTTTATCAATACATACGCTAAAAGCTTTTTATACGTGAGTACATCCACAAACACACGCACACACACAAAAAAACGCATCACACAAATATATTAAAACATATTATGAAATTAATGTAGATATATTACAAATATAAAAAAAATACTTGGTATTAGTTCTATTGAAATTTATATTTTTTTTCATATTTGTAATATACCTACATACAGTGGAGTTCTATCAAGAATTGTTGATCGACAAACTTAGTATGAAATTAAATTTTTGCCTATGATTATGCCGGCTGTGTTCTGCAAAAGCGCTTAGGCTCATTAAATTAATGCTCGTTTGTGGATTTTATAAATAATGTAAAATTATGTGATTATATGTAACAAAATATCTCAATTTGACTGTTTAAAAAATGAAATTTAGCATAACAGTTTTTAGCGGACGATAGAAAACTTCGACTTCTTTGTGGATGAAGCCGAATGTAATTCTTTTAGCCGAAGCCGAATGTTTGGTCAGACACTACATAAGACAATAGTTTGCATGACCAAGTCGTGATCTTGCAACTTTAAAAATAAATAATTAAACAATTAATAAGTAAGGTCAGCAATTCAACGGAACTTCATAATCAAATGACCGTTGGCAAAGAGTGCCATGCCACAAACATGATTTCAAAATGAGAAACCACACGTAAGTCACTCTTTTGGTCAATTATCGCTCTTCAAGTGTGGTCAGTAGGTATCTTCAAATCACAATCTCACTGTCAGCTAACAATACGATAATGCAATTAGCAAACAGCGCATATACCAAATAACGTCGTGATCTCAGAGAGATAGACAAACACGACACGACAGACTTATATCTATTGTCAAATATTACTTGTCAGGTGGTGCATCACGGCGTATCGTTTGACACCTCGGGTACGTACTCTTACTAAGAGCAGGTGCGGTCGAGTTTGACGACGTATCACATCTCAAGACAACTCGAGTGTTAGGCATTAGATAGGTACAAGCCAACTAATGAAGCGTGTTCAGGAAGTGAACTTAAAATGTAAAATTGACTCTAGTAACGCACTGTTTTAATACAATATTCTTCAACATTCGTTTAAATACTTATGACGTACGAACACCAGGCCAAGTCGCTGGTGGGGTCGACCAATAATCAATGCCAAACATCCATACATTTTATATCCCTACATACACACATTGCTCTCCAACTTCATCGTCACTAAAATACTCATTCCCGTGATCGGTCATATTTTTCCTTAGACGTTATTCTTTTCATTCCGACCATATATTTTTTTTACATAAATGCATTTTTTTATTATTAAGTTTGTCAATCGATAATTAATAAATTCACTTATCTTTCAAGCCAAGGGCGACCACTTCGATCTGCTGAACGTACTTTACTATCTATTCCTATTCATAGTTCTGAATTTTTAAGCTCTTCATTTGAAATAAATTCAACTAGACTATGGAATAGTCTAAGTCCTGATATTACGTCGCCTATCTCACTAAACATCTTCAAGAAAAGGCTAAAGCAAAAATATTTATCTGACAACACCTGATTACATCTTCCATTAGTTTGCCTATCATTGCTACGAATTGTTATTATATGCTTTCTGCTTTGTTTTTTTTTACTTTTCTTCTGCTATCTTTATTTATTTTGTAATATGATAAACTTATTGCCATAATACACACTGTTTTGTATATTTAATATTTACTCTGATTGGTTGGAAGAAATTGCCATTAGGCAATAAGCCCGCCAGTGTACTAATTATATGTACAGGAAGATTCAAATGAATAAATAAATAATTCTGGATAGACCTTTATGAGGTGGTTTTAAAAAAGACGCGTCTCGTACGAGACACGTCGACAGAACAAAATTTATTCATTATTAATGAAACGCGCCCATTATTACAAAACCAAGAAGAGTCTTACAATAAATTGATAAATGAATAACGCCCGTGTCCCATACGTGTCATGTCTGACACGTTGAACGACTTACGATGTGCGCCCTCTGCGTTATGTGTGAAGAGTTACACACGAATGGTGTACCTAGTACCTACCTAGCAAGGTAGGAACAATCTACTCGTATGTATGAATTGAGTGCAAAGTGTACCGAGAGAAGGCGTGAAAATTTATTTAACTTAGCAAGAATAAATTCGTGAGTCGATAACTGCCGAGTAAACTGGGAATACAATACCTAACAGTTAACCCACATTACGGCTGTTGTGGATATTTTAGAAATAGTTCGATACTTACGTAACTAGGTATCATTGTATTAAAATATTATTTAGGAAAATGAATAAAATTTCAACATTTAAACAGCGTCGTTTTCGTGAATATCTTAATTTTAATCCGCTCCTCTATAGCCACAGTCAACACATACTTATTTGATTTTTTTTACATATTAATTCAATATTATCTCCTCTAGATATCTTTTTGTGAATTTGACGATCTATTCAAATTTCAAATATTATTCACTGGAAAAAACTTTCAATTGAAATCCAAAGAACGTACTTTACTATATATTCTAATTCATCGTACTGTCTATTAGCTCTTCGTTTAATGTACTATACTAGGCTATGGAATAGTCCAAGCTCATCTATACCTATGTATAAAGCTCATCTCATTAAACATATTCAAGAAAAAAGCTAAAAGCAAAAATATCTATCTGACAATATCTGATTTCTTCAGATTTCTTATCCCTTTCCTTATCCTTTTGTTTTCCTATCATTGCTTTAAACTGGTATTATTTTTTTCTTTTCTTATGTTATCTTTATTATATTTTTTATATAATTTTGCATAACATTACCTTATTGTCATAGTATACGTTGTATTATATATTATCATCAACATACTCTGGTTGGTTGAAAGAAATTACCGTTCGGCAATAAACCCGCCAGCGTACGAGAAGACACAAATAAATAAGAAAGAAAATAATTCTCTCCTCCTTCGCGAATCTTTCCTAGTATATTCTATTAATTTATTCATCGTCATGATCTCCTTTAAATATTTCAATTCTTATTTCCCAGTTAATTTAGCAATAATTTATAATAAATTTAAGGTAAACGCTGAAAACCTGTTATGGCTTCCAATGCAATTACAATCAATGTCAATACTTGTACATACATTATTATGTAGGAGGTCTATTTATGTGCAGATAAACAAAAATTTGATAGGCGAGAAATAAATTCAAATGAATCTTCTCTGCCGGAAATCAAATCCAGGTTCCCAGCACTGAAACCAAACGGATTATCATTTTTGAGTTATATTTAAAAATACTATCGGAAGTATACGTATGTCAATGTAGGGCTTGCTATGTATGCGTAATTTTCAGTTTAATATTAAAAAAAAACAAGGTTAAAAGGGCTATAATACTTGCTTTATACCGGAAATTCGTTTGACATTACATTGTATATGAATATCAAAATAAACAAACACGTAAATAAACAATATGTGGATATTACGTTATTAACGATTATATAAAGATTGCAAAAAAGATACCATGAGACAAAAATAAAAGCACGATAAAAGAGACACTTTTGTCACGGCTGAAAAAATAAAGGTAAATAAATAACGCATCGTGACAACGCCAAGTTTGGCAATTTGAATTCGGCGGCCATTTTGTAGCGTCTGTCAATTTGATACATAGGTGCGAGGAAAAGACATAATATGAATTTTCATACAGAAAATAGTTGAAAATGGAAACAATTATGACATCAAATTGTACTAAAGCAAATATCAAAATATGATACGCAACTAATAGTTATTTATAAGTTTAAAAAAGTCGGCGTCCTTTTTTAAATGTCGCATATTGCTCTCTCTGTCTTTTTACTGTCATAACATAGGAGGAAAGAGAGATGAAAGCGAAGCCGCAACGATTGACAGTTGAAAAGAAAACAACAACAATTATCATTATTTCGTATCACAAATCGAGAACAATCTTAATATAAATGGGAAACTTGTTAAGATTAAATATAATATGCAAAAATATCATCGTAAATCATTTAATTGACGTTGGTAAATATTTGGCAAAATCGATAACTAATGTCTAATTTGGCAGATGCCAAAAACACGTGGTTCGATAAGGAAAAACAAATAAAACATATACATATTATTGAGAAAATTAATCCTAGACGAATTTACGACATTTCTAGTAAAATAAACTACGAAATTGGATACATCTTCAAAATGGAGTCCTGCACGCGGACATTGTACACAGCGTAACCCACGAGGCGAACGCTTGGCGCCATTTTATTTTCCATTCGACACGGATAACATTCGTTATAAATCGGCATAAATGACTGACATTCGATTACATTTGATAATAAACGCGATGATCGAAGAAAAGGCGAATAATGCTAATCAATTAGTAGAAAGCAATGTGAAATGTCACTTTGACGTACATGTCAAAGTGACATCTGGCATGGCGGCCAATGTTGTGTGTATCAATGTTGGAAATGTTGTTAATAATACTCACTGGGCGACAGAATGTGGGGTACGGCGTGAAGACGTACATCCCTCGGGATCTCCCTGGCCATATCTCTCACGTCCCGGCGTCTCTCGGCCGCGGGGCCCACGGCCCCTCCTGGGGGAAGCATCGCACTGCCTAGGACTTTTCAACACACTACTAAACACAGTGGAGAAAAACAACTGTTCGTTCGTCAAGACACCAATTCACAGTCAACAAACAATATATATATTTGACTACGACGTTTCGAAATACTTTTAACTGCTTGTCAAACGATTGACATATACACACACGAATGACACAAGAAACCACGGTGCTAAGAACCAAACACGAGAGAGTCACTTGCGAGACAAACGAAGCGAGACTGGTGGCGGGAAGCGCGCGCGGCTCTTTGCGTCTCGCTCGGCGTACCCGGGACGCGATGGTGTTATCTCTGTCGCACGCGTCAAACAGCCGTGCGAAGGTAGCGCCGCGGATTGGCGGCCATTGCTAGCGTCCGCCCGATAGAAATATAGAAAATACGAAATGTCAAGAAGCCAAAAATACTTTCCGGCTGTACGAATCGAAGCGCTTGCACGATCTAATATTATTTATAAATTGTCGGCAACGAACCTACCGTGACGTAAAACAGTCATTTCGAAATAAAGTGAAGATATTTTTATTTTGCGCTGTAGAGAAGTATGTATGATGTATACAATATTATATACCGTCCCCGTGATCTGTCAAAATGACTTTTGGTTGTTGGTGTTGGCGGGGAAAAATAAAATGTCGTAAGTGGCGCGGCGCTGCGCGGTTACAATTTGAAACTCTTGATTGAACTTCGAACAGAAAATAAATACAGGCTTTCGGAAAGAACCTCGATAAATTTCTTGTTATTGTTGGCCCTCAATTAACTCGCATGCAAGTAACAAATATTAATAACAAGACCAAAATTAAAAATCGACTACTTTCGTAACGAGTTTCCTTCTTTCAATAAGGGTCGAGATTTTGATAAGCACATATTTTGTAAAATATATATATGTAGGTATATACAAAATCTTCATAAAAAATAATAACCTTTTTAAAAAAGGACAACTAATATTTTAAAGTATTTAAATAAAATACATACATATACCATCATGCCATATCCCTTACGGGGTAAGCAGAGAGAACCGAGCTCCATACTCCTCTATTTTCGCACACATTCCTAGCTTCCTTTACATCCATGCATCGTATCATATATGCTCGTCGATTACTCAAGCTTATATTTCCTTCTTTCAAAATATCATATAAAATACAATTCAAATAAAATAAATGGAAAAATAATAATTAATAAAAGCTATAATTTCTACAAAACAAAACCTATAAACAGTGTTTAGTGGCATTTTTGAATAGTAATTTTCATATTAAAAACAATCACATTTAAAAATATCGTCGGTATAATTTAAGATAACTATGGGCATTATTTTTTTGTAATGATCCACAGACAGTTTGTGGTGTATCCATCATAGAAGATTTTATCATCATCGCATAATGGATTAAAGCTTTTGATGGGTCAACAGATGGGTCGATGGCAGAGCGGTTAGCGCACTGGGCTAGTAATCCAGTGGTCGCGAGTTCGAATCCTGCCTCGACCGATTTCGTTCACCTATAGCACAAGCATTTATTTGCTTATTTTAGGGAACGTAGGAAGATGTAGGTATATGTACTTGTTTAACAAGGACATATTCATTTTTATATAAAAAAAATAAAGAACGAGTATGAAAAGATTTCACGTCATAATATATTATTTCGTAAGTCAAGAGACTGCCGTTAACAATAAATAACGATAATTACGAAGGATCAAAATTTCATTTGCTATTTGCTGTAATCATTACATAATGAAATGATTTTCGATATTTTTCACATATTTTTAAACAATTACAAGTGAAAATAAAAAAAAAACGATTAGGTACTTATATATCGCACCGTTAGTGTAAAACCTGCGTAAGTGCAAATTTTTCATTTTTGAGATAACAATGTGAAACATTTGCTTTTTTCATAATCTTGAATGTGTAAAAGAGAAATAATTGAAAATTCAAAATTTTTCATATTTAAAAACAGATAATTTGGTTTTACAATATCCATGTTTATTTTTTTGTTAATGTAAAACCGGAGTATCTGCACTTAACTCACTTTTACATTTTTTTTTTTTAAATTTGCATTTAACTCACTTTTACATTTTTCTTTTTTTAATAAAAGAATACATTTCAGCAAAATGAACACTTACCTTTTTTTTTGCTTTTTGTGAATCTATATAAAGTTAGCATATGATAAAATGTAATTTAATGTTACATACATACATACCATCACGCCATGTCTCTCCAGGGGTTATCAACTTTTGAATTTTTACTTTATTTTTCCATATATCTCAGAAACCATAAAAGCTAGAACGCTGAAAATTGGTACGAATATAGACGAATACAATATCTCAAATCGGTTTTTTCAAAAAAATTCCAGAGTTTCTCAAACATTTTTTACTAAGAAAAAAAAAATATGATAAATTTATGTGTTTAACTGCCTATATTTCCAAAGTTTTTAAAAATATCGAAAAAAGCCGAAACACCCCAACTAGATAATTTAATTTTCTATAAAAAAAATATTCACATTGTAGTAGTACATCTCAAATTTATTTTAAATTTTTTTATAAAAATTGAATTTAGTGACGACATTGCTTCATACAATTTGTATGGCAGTCGCCAATACACAATAATATATGTAAGAAAACTTAATAGATTGATACTTATCTGGAGTATAGGGGACAAACATAAGCAGCAATTATTTGTGGCTAATTGTATGAAATCTATCGTGCCTAAATGCCGGAGAGTAAAAGAGGGCAGTACACGATCACCAAATTTTCAATATTTCTTTGAAACGGACAACATACCTATTGTTGTGTGTAAACACTTTTTTAAAGCAACATTAAACATAGGAGATTCTTTTATAAGTACTGTCATTCGAAGGAAATGTTCAGTTGGTATAGTACATCCTCCACTTCAAGAAAAGCACAATAATAGGCCTAGAAATATATCTAATGATGACAAATTAAATGTTCGCAATCACATAGAATCATTCCCACGAATTGAATCTCATTACCTGAGAGCGCAGACTACCAGAGAATACATTGATGGATCATTATCAGTGCGAGAAATGTATAGACTGTATACAAGAAAGAATATTCGATGTATTCATTTATATTCAATACAGAATATAATATTGTTTTTTTTTCAGCCTAAAAAGGACCAATGCAAATTATGCGAACAGTTTAAAAATATGAACGATGAGGAGAAAAATATTCATCAAACAGAATACGACATTCACCAAAATAATAAAAAACTATCGAGAGAGCAAAAAGCGAAAGACGTGCAAGAGGCACCAGCAACAAATAAAATAGTTTGTTGTTACGATTTGCAAGCCGTTTTATCAACACCAGAAGCACATATTATATCAGTTCTACACTACAAAAGGAAGCTTTCGACGTTTAATTTCACCATATTATATAATATGGTGAACAAAAGTGGTTACTGCTTCGTTTGGCACGAAGGTATTGCCAATAGAGGTGCCAATGAGATTGGTACCTGTGTTTACAATTTTCTAAGAGAACAGTCCACTGGAAATGATGTAGTTTTTTACTCAGATAATTGCCCTGGGCAAAATAAAAATAAATTCATGGCTGCGATGTATCTACATAGCATCCAAAATTTTAATATTCCAAAGATAACACATATTTTTTTTGTAATAGGGCATACCCAAAATGAGGGAGACTCTATGCATTCGTGCATAGAAAAGCAAAAAAAGAGATCCCTTAAGTCTGGGCCAATTTATGTGCCAACACAGTGGATTCCTATAATACAAATGGCTAACAAAAAAAAACCTTACAAGGTTACAGAATTGAGCACTGGAGAGATTTATGATTTTCATAGCTTGGCTAAAACAATGGGGACAAATTACAAAACAAATGAAAATAATTTACAGGTTCGATGGATGGATATCTGCGTAATGGAAGTAAGAAAATGCAGTCCATACTACATTTTTTATAGAACAAGTTATGCTCAGAAAGAGTTTTTTAGTATTAATTTACGACAGCGTCAGCGTGGACGTTCAATAGAACCGCAATTGAATAAAGCTTTTATAGAACCACCAAAGATATCTGAAGCAAAAAAAAGGACCTGATATCTCTATGTACGTCAAGAGTGACACCAGAAATCCACCATGATTTTTATAAAAACCTTGTGTCACAAAATCCGTATTAGTCACTGTAGCAAAAGAAGATGTATATTTTAGTTTTTTTGCATAATTGACTTCTTGGACAGGCCTTAAGGCCTAGAAAAGAAGAAGAAGAAGAAGACTTCTTGTAGATTCACATTATTTAAAAAAGGTCAAAATTTGTCCTTTTTAACTTAACCTTTGCCATATTTGATAAAAATAAAAAATATACCTAATAGTGAAGTAACTGAAAAATATCAACATGTTTTTGTGCCCTGAAAATGTAAAACCTAGCAACTGCAAATTTAAGAAAAATTATATAAAGAAGGATAATGTTGGCTTGGAAACTAAGAATGACAGTCAGAGGTGTTTGGAAGACCGCCCATGAGATGGAGGGATGAGATCAACCATCATGCTGGTGTCAATTGGCAAGACAGAGTGGCTTGGAAGGAGATGGAGGAGGCCTTCGTCCAGGAGTGGATGGGATTAGGCTGAGAAGAAGAAGAAGATATAGTTTTAATGTTTTGTTTATATGTTCAATGAATAAAGCATGGTTTAATATACTTATAAACAAAAACACATTGATTTATTTCAAAAACCCAATTTTTGCGAGCGATGTGAAATCTTTAAACTCCCATATCTCCAAACTATAGTATTTGCACTTACGTCGGTTTTACACTAACGGTGCGATATGTTCATCAACAATTTAGTGATTTAAACTACATATATGTATATTTTTACTCCTCACTAACCCAAGAGGATATAGTGGGAAATTATGATTTCGCAATTTTTTAGGCTATTTTATTTTATTGCAGATTATCAACTAGTATCATGCTGAGATTGAATTCTGAAAGTTTCATTACAATGTATCTGTGTACAGCGTGTTTATTTTACTTTATCAATTATAGACATTCGATTATTTTCAAATGTTGCAAATATACTCGCTTAGACCCCATTAGATTTTGAGCGATATCTGAATAGTGCTTCTCAATTTTTTTAACTGTCAAATATTTTAAAGTGACCCCAAGCTCAGGAAACTTATAATTTGAACTTTTTACTATCAAATTGGTAAAAAGACGCATCATTTTCATAAAATGGCATTGAAGAATTATCAAGTTTTCATAATAAAATATTTAAATAAAATAATAATTGAACAAACTCATTTCATGGAAATGCTGAAAATTTTAATAATAATAATGAACACTTCCGTGCACCTTGCGCAAGTGGCGAGTTTATTTCCGTATGGCAATTTCTTCCAACTAACCAGTGTTTCCAGCCCAGAGAAGCAATATTTGCGTGAGAAATGAATTTAAATAAATTTCTCCTCTGCTGGAAATCGAACCCAGGACGCCCGCACAGAAACCCAACGGCTTACCAACTTTTCCACGGCGCGGCGGTCGATTTTTTTTAAAAATCGACCATTAAAAATTTTTCATACAAAATTTGAATACTTTCAGTGGTTAGTGAGGAGTTTAGGGTTAGCCACAACCCACTCGTTTTAAATATAAAAATAGATATAAATTCGTATATTCCAAGGTTATATTTGTGTCAAAAGCAAAACAAAAGGCTAGATATTAGTTCACTTTTATCCAATTTGTAGGTAGGTACTAAAAAATACAAACAGGAAAATAAAATAACGTCCATTACTAGGGTCCTGTTAAATTTCGCAGAAACATTGTCATTTGACTGATGTAGAGTAAAGTAGGTAGGCGAAACATTGAGAGACCAAGATTGAGATGGGAGAGCGACATAAAGATATGCAGCACAGCTTCTGTGAGTTTTCAAATGAAGGACGGACAAAGGCGGACTTATTGCTCGTAGACAATTTCTATTAGTCAACCACACTAACAAATACACTTTTATATTTGTCGTCAAATATCTTGAGCCCGTTCGCCAAGAAAGGGGACGATTTGCACGTATACCCACGAAGCAAAGACACAAATTTACGCTCTGCGCACCCGGAAGCCTGGTTCAACATATTTGGCGATATTTATAGCAAGTATAAATATTATAAATACCTACTAAAAACTAATGAACATTTAATAAAAAGTGAAAAATACAACATTAAGGTAATACAAAATAAAATTATATATTTATTGTTCAATTAGTTGTAGTCTACAAACGCGACTCCCAATCACCGGTATCTAACTATATCTAAATATAATTTTAAATTCGTCATAAATAAAATGGGAAGGAACAGGTTCCCAGAGAATGTCTTGTAGAAGCGTAGGTACCTAATGCTAATGGCTAACGGTGACATAGAATAGGTGTATAGGGTATAAAGTGCAATGCATTGCGCAGTAGATATGTACCTACAATAATATCATAGAATGGATACAGTGATAATGATGAATGAAGTCGGCCCCGAGTTGTAGGTAAGTATCTACGGTACAAAATTATGAATGAGAATTGAACAGTCCGAACGACAGGCGCGCCCGCCGGCGCCGCCGTCACGCGAAACCCTATTATCAAAGAATATTGTTATTTGTTATATAAACGATGGACTATCAAATTATGTATGCTAAAATAGGTAGATTATGAGCCAAAAACATAAAAAATATGTTGTCAAATAAAGTGAATCGTATTTCAATCCCAACAAACGATATTCGTTCGAAGAAAAAATGCTAAAAAGCGTAATTCCTTTATTGTATATGGCAATAAGTACTAAATAAAAAAACAGAAATCCGTTACATAAAAAAACGAGTGGGTTGTGGCCAACGCTATCCTCCTCACTAAAAACTAACTCCACAAAGTATTTAAAATTTGGAAAATATTTAGCATTATCGTGAAATTATTTTGTTAAATTTAAATATCTTAGTATGAAAACTTAATAATTCTTCAATGCCATTTTATGAAACGGGTGTGCTTTTTTTAGCAATTTGAAAAAAAACTATCAAATTTTAAGTTTCCCGAGCTTGGGGTCACCTCGAAATATTTGACAGTGTAAAAAATTGAGAAGCACTATTCAGATATCCTTAAAAATCTAATGGGGTCTAAGCGAGTATTAGATATACAAATTTACAAAATTTGCAAAAAAATTCAATAAGTACTTCAGTCTATAATCGAT
This sequence comes from Molanna angustata, assembly GCA_963576475.1. Taxonomy (NCBI): domain Eukaryota; kingdom Metazoa; phylum Arthropoda; class Insecta; order Trichoptera; family Molannidae; genus Molanna; species Molanna angustata. The sequence goes on along the minus strand of OY754978.1, from coordinate 22,362,220 downwards.
AAAGTAGAATCAACACTCCGTATATAGTACAAAGCACAAAGTACCTACACAGCACACATACACAAATACATTGAAACTTTCAGAATACAATATTAGCATACTAGTTGATAATCTGCAATATCAAAAATTACCTTAAAAACTACGAATTCATAACTCCTTACTATCTCTTTGGGGTAGTGAGGAGTAAAAGTCTTAATTAAAAGGAATTGTAGTTTTTAAAAACAATCTTTTTTTTTAATTATACCTCCTAATCAATAATAATATACAGTAAAATTAGGATATATATCGTTTAGTTACTCCTGAGCCAAAAAATATCAAAGATTCCCGATGGAGACAAAATATACGGCTTCTTCTTTTGATAGAAATGATAAACTATATTTTTTACTGTAATGTATTTTGAACAATTTGCCTTAAGGCCCTTATATACCCTGGGTATACGGATGTACACAAAATGTACACTAAATTATCTTCTATTGTATAAAACACGAAAAAATATTGCATATCACATAATACCTATGTGAGATACAACATTTTTTCGCGAAGAAAAAGTAAAATTTAGATTTTTTTTTTAAATAGCAAGAATATTAATTTAAATATTATAATAATAAAAAACTCAGCCGGTAGATTTTCATTTTCTCTTTCGATTGAAGTAAAAATCTACTCCATAAGCCTTGTAGTTTGTTAGTTACTTACAATAAAAAAAGGGTTATACTAAAATTAATTTTACAAAAAAAGTATTAAACATATTCAAATTTCAAAAAAGTCTTGCAATAGAATAAAGATGTACACACAAACTGTTCCTTATTTCAAAGACCTATATTTTGAGGATACTGGGGAAATTATTTTCAAAATATACTATATACCTACTATATTTTCTTAATATTATGGTTAAAGACAAAGAGAAATTTGTTAAATAAAAAATATTTTCTATCAAATATGTCGGTCTATGGATTTCAATAATTAATAATAATGCAAAATTATTTTATTAAATCTACTGATGACACATCCTTGGATATTTATGTTGGGTACAATTGGTAAATTATCTGGTTACATGGTGTAGTTATTATAGTAGATAAGTAGGTATGTATACATACAAAGTGATTGTATGTAATTTCACGTGTTGAAGAGTGGAGTGGGTCAATTGTAATTCCCAAACTGACCTTCGAACACGTAACACATCACATCACCTGTATCACACAGTCTTTCTTGTTACTTCGGTACACTGACGTATGTACCTACATACATTATGTAGGTACACAACCCAGCTGCTTGGAAAATAAACAAAAATATAGGTAGTCACAAAATTTGAACTGTAATTGTCAATCACAAATGTTAAATATTGTAAGTTGATAAGATGAATCAGAAGTAACGAAAAATATCTTTGTCACCATCTTCATACGGAGAAAAAAACACATTTACTAATGTAAAAACCAGGGTGGAAAGTCTGGTAAAGCGGTGAAATCAAAAGAATCGTAGGAATATTTGTAAACATCAAAGAATATTAATTATTTAAATTAAAGGGCTTACTTTGATCGTGGTTTCAGTGAAAACGGACCTATTAAATTGAATAAATTGCCTTCTGAAGTGCGTGGAGAGCAGAGTTTTGGGGCCTTCAGTAAATTGCTTAGAGCTTAAGACTTAACAAATAAGCAAAAGCGCCCTTGGAATGGCATTTTACCATAAACGGCGCTATAAAAAGTAGATCATTATTATTATTAAACAATTAATATTACCGTGTTCGAAAACTTACATATTCTTTTTCATTTTTTGGTCAAACAGAAGGATATAATACATATTACGAGTAGGTTTTTTTTATTAGCCTCTTTCATTCCTCTTCCTGGGTTTTCCATTTATCTCTATCCTGGGCACTCTGCTTCCACCCATGTTCCACCAGTTCGACAATATCGTCAGTCCATCTCCTCTGTGGTCTCCCTACACTTCTTCTATTATGATTGGGTCTCAAATTCAGAATATTGTAGTGATCCATCTATTTTCCCCGTCTAGCCACATGACCTGCCCATTGCCATTTTAGCCTTCCCACTCTTTCTGCAATGTCTGTGACCTTTAACCGGAGTCTTATTTCCTTCGTCTTAATTTTATTTACTAATTAATAATACGGTATAAACGAGCTTGAAATTTGTATAAAGATAATTTTAAAAAATGTCATGCATTTCCTATGCTAGATAAGCTTCTGTTAAAAGTAAATCTGTCCAGGCGGAAAACGGATCGGATGTTTAATCCAGCGTACTAAACCAGGGATTTAGTCTAGATAAGCACTAAAAAAATATTTTCCATACGTACCTATAATATTTATAAGCAAATAAACATAGGTAGTGTATGAAATAGGTGATATCCTGGTATAGTGTAGCAGGGATAAAACGGAGGAAAGGAAGGTAGTTGTGTGGGGGTATAGGAGAAATGCATGTCGCTAGGTTCATCGACCGCGGCCTGGTGCATTGATCGCCCTACATACCCCTTCCACACTACTTCCACCATCCCTTCGATAGACAGACACACCAGACATATTGGTCGAGATTGTCCTGCACAGGATCAGGGAAAAAAATAACAAAAACGACCGATACAGGCCGGGAAAATACATAGAGATCTAATGTATAGAGGTGCAATCCCTAACAAATTAAACGTGCAACATGAGTTAGTAACAAATTCCTATAGGAGTTGGACAGAGTCAACAAATCCCCTTACCTATGCTTTGGAGTGAACGGTCCTATTAAGTGGAATGCACTGCCTCCAGATGTCCGCATTGTTCAAAGCAAGATCACTTTCACTAAAGGACTGAAAATACATTTGATTCGTAGAGCATCACAAAATAGAACTATCAGCGCCCTTGGAATGATCTTGAATCATTAAACGGCGCAATAAAAATCCATAATATTCTTATTATGGGGTTTTATTGCACCCCGGTAAGTAGGGAGCACCAGAAATTCCGATGTATACTAAGGAAATTAATAATTAATAACATAACACTTCATTATCGCCAGGTAGAACCATCACGGCCGAGTTACCCTGCCATAGACTAAATGCTTAAATACTAAAGTGAGTTGCACGTTTTTGATACCCAATTGCAACTCTACATATTATATCTCTATGGAAAAGTAAGGACATTTTCAGCATAGAAAGACATATTTATCTTTTTTTTCTGTTAGGTAAACTTGATTCCAATTTTCTCTCTATATCTTTTTCTTTTTTGCTCTTTACTTTTTGCATAGCTATGGTAGCTGGAAGTACATAAACTAATTAATAAATAATTACTTCTAATAATAATAAATCATACTAATGCACAATCTACAAGTGGCGAAAATCTTCTTAATAACAAGTTTTGCTAGCCCAAAATTAATTGTTATAATTTTTCTTCTACAATGAATCGAATTCGGGACGACGACACAGAAATAAATAAAAAAAATATACTTTTACATCAAAAATTAAAACGTCAGTTATTTATGTAGGTATTAAATTTTACTGGCGTAATACACTGCACATTTTGTATTAGGTACAACATAATATATAAGTAGCTTTCCTTACCCAATTTCTGAAAATAAATAAAATATAAAACCAACGTTCGCTTATCAACTTTCAATATTTTGACAGTCATCTAAAAATGTTGGTGGTACCGACATATTAGATAGCATTCGTGACTTGATTCTCTGATACTGGAGATTCCAATAGTATATGGGGATATATCACTAGTGAATAAAATATATCTCCACTTGGACTGCTCAGTCAGTTTTGAAATTAAGTAACATGATTTTATATGCATGTAACATGGTTTTAGCTAATTTGATATATGAAATCGTTTATACGAAGGAAAATAATGTAAAACGAGTAGGTTGTAGCCAACACTAAACTCTCCACACCATAGTAAGTGTTCATTTTTTCTTCTTGAAAGGTTGACAATCACTGAATGCATTTTTATGAAAAAAAAAATATATCAGATTCTTAAACAAATATAAGATTTCCAGGGGACAAATGTTTTCACAATACACCATACACACAAAAACATTGTCACAAAACTCATAGTATGCACTTTGATATGGCAGACCATAGATTTTTTTCTTTAAATTTTGAGAATCCTTGAATGCATTTTTGATGAGTGTATTATGATTGTATCAAAATTTTAAACAGTATAAAAATACCTAGATTTTCCAGACCGTGAGAGCATTTTGAAAATTTGGACAGATGAAATCATAGAGAAGAAATTAACGGATATCTATGGAAAACTAATCAGCTCTAAGTTTATGGACTTTACGTATATGATATCAATATGAAGTCAATCGGACTTATAATTTAGGCTGTAAAGAGGACACAAAAAGGATAATCAAACACATCACGAAGAAACTGATAGTGGGCACTCTCTATATGATACCCGTTAAGAAATTGATGTAAAAAAAACACGATTAAAATTTGTGAAATCATGACTCTCCACTATTCCATAGTGTGGAGAGTAAAAAAACAATATGAATATGGCCTTGAAACAAGGATATCAAGGGTAAATTGAGAAGCTCCATATATCTGTCATCAAAGACCTTATATACTTAAGTATTATAAGGTCTTTGATCTGCATATACATTCATTCATTCATTCATACCATCACGGCATATCCCACAATGTGGGGTAACCAGCGAAAGGTGTGGGGGTGTGCATTGCCTTATAAAAGGGAGCACAACACATCTGTGTATGCCCACACACCAGTCTCGTCTCACCTAAAAAGGATATACAATAGTTTAAAAAAATAAAATAATGTGTGGAAAGGATATGGAGAACAAAATACTCATTCTTAATATAGAGTACAAGAATAAATAAAAAATGGATTTGAAATATAATCAAAACATAGTAATAAAATATTTAGGTTTAGTGAACTTTTTTTATACCTAAAGATAACATTGTCAAAAAAATCATAAACAAGGACATGTTGGTATAAATGAGATAACGAGGTGAGCGTATCTTTAGATTTCCAACTCTGAATATCAACAACTTACTGATGATAATATATTACTTAGACAGACAGACGGGGTGCGCCTATTTTAGAACATGGTCAATGATAAGATAAAAACAAAGTAGGCAACCGAACCGATATTTTTATCTACAATAATAATTCCGCTTAGATTTATGTTATAAATTATTAAGACACTGTTAACAGCTGAGTGTCATTAATGTGTTACATTTCATACTATGTTGCATATAACTTTCATTGCTCACGAGTGGATATATTTTGAAAGATACACGAACCTACATATGCAAGGAGTTTTTCTTTGCCAACACTTGCCGTTGCAAGGTGACATTAGCATCATCAGTTGCCGATACCACTGCCGTTTAACATTTCTTTTTATTGGATGTTTGTGATACTACTGCCATTTTACCTTGTCTTTCTATTCCTGTTTTCGGCTAACGATACATTACATTTTATATTTATTTACCTTCTTTTACGGTTTGGGAAATTGATACTTGGTTTGTGGTTGTGCATTCTTTTAAAAGGTAATGGACAAACACACACCTGTCACTGGTTACCCCAAATAGTGGGATATGCCGTGATAGTATGTATGTATGTATACTTCGACCATTTTACGTTTACAGGTTTGGGATAGTGATACTTATACTATTTTACAATTAGGTATTTACCTTCTTTTCCGGATTGGGATTTCTACCATTTTACATTTATTTACCTTCTTTTTCGGTTTTGGATATTAATACTTCTACTATTTTACTTTTATTTTATTTTCCATTTCCGGCTAAAGCTAATACTCTCCTTTTACACTACTGTTTTTCTATTCCAGTTTTGGCTTCTACCGTTAACATTTAATTTCTTTCGCGGTTCTGACTAATGCTACTACTGCACTTTTACGCAATCTTTATTTTCCGGTGTTGGTTATTGGTGCTATAATTTTTAAATTTTTAGCTAATGATTTATTCATAGTACATAACAAACACATATTATATTTATAGTGCATAACAAAGTCCGTTTTAGATAACTTAAATTCTCGATGTTCGGATTGAGGCTTAGGGTAAGGCAATGAAGGCGGGACTGAAATAATAGAAATGAAATTTTAGAAAATATTGTATAAGAATGTACGTTTTTAAATATTACAATCGTGTGCACCCGAGTTGGTGTATTTGAATCGAGCGTTTATAGATTTACGTAAAATAATTTGGTTTATTTGATATTAAAAATAAATTTATCATAAGGATCAATCTTATGATAATTTTACTATGAAAGACAAAAAAAAACATAAATTATGTATATTATAAAAGTTACATAAATTAAACTTAGGTACCTACTCATTACAATAAAGCTTTAAAATGTAGTCATTGAATTCAACACATTTTATGAATGAAAGTCATAAATTAAGAATACAAACGAGATGTCATACTCAGTATATTTTTGCTATCACGTATAATATTGACGAAATGATAATTAAATTTTCATTAGACCGTCAAGATAAAAGCACCATGTTATATGCCAGTGGCCGACAAAGTACGGCTCCCGAGCCGCATACAGCTCTTTGCCCCTAAAGTATGGCTCTGGCACAAATATCCACGAGTAGCCAGTTTTCCGGAATTTAAAAACAGCAGAGCGACCTTAGCATTCGTCATAAACCCTCTTGACGCAACGATAACACATTAGAAATTTTCTCCTTTTGGCATTGACATGGTAACTTTGAAATGTAATGACTTAAAAAAAAACAAGGATAGGTACATAGAGCTCTAAATTTGAAAGTCTTTGTGTTGATTTGGAAATACTGGAGAAGAGTAATCTGATTTGAAAAACCTGGAGAAGGAAGACACGATCATCTTCAACGCCTGGAAGAGTATTATTCCTGAATAAACCAGCTGAAAAAACTAGAGTTTGCTATTTTTTTTCCTTTTTAGTTGTACATATTTACGCGAACAATCTTTTTTAAACATGAATTTTATTAAGAGTAAACTGAGAAGTCGTATTTATGATGATTACCTGGAATCGAACGTAAAATTAAAAACAACATAAAAACCTGACATACTCAAATTTTCCAAGGAGATGCAATAACATTATTCGCATTAATTTTTCCAGTAATTTAATGAAGGTCTTAAATTTAAATAAAGGTTTACTAAATTAATAAAAAGATTAGGCTCTCGATTTTTTTAATCGTTGTAATGTATAGGTATATTTGGCTCTTTGGTGAATAACGAACGACTACTGATATAGGCAAATGAATGGACATAGGTGACAGTGAAGATTTTACAGGCGTTTAATGATCAAGTCATAAATCCTGTTAGCGAATGTTCTCCGCTCTGTTTGCAATGGTGGCATAATACATAAACGACGAATGCCATTACATCTGCTTCAAACGACAGACCGACACAAGAAGATAATAATGTTGCAGATTTTAACAAATCGTTCATAATGAACGATTTAAATTATTCAATACCAAAGAATGTTCGTTCAACAGTTATTATCTTATATGAAACACTTAATTTCAAACATTATTCATCTGAATTTCAGCGAAAAAAATCAAAATAGATATAAACATCGAACTCGTCACAAAATTGGTATTAAACTTAATGATACTATTTCAATACAAGGCTTAATTTTTGTATTTTGGGATTAAGTAGCCATAGTAGGTTAAATAGTAAATTTTGAAAATATTTTCTAAAACTCTAAATTTTACCTTTTCTGCACGAAAAAAATATTGCATATCACATATTAATTTGTTCGTGTTCCATACATTAGAAGATAAGTGTGCATAATATATGTGTACATTGTGTACATCCCGTATGTCCAAGGTCATAGGCGCGGCGTTAGCATTAAGATATATTATACAACGCATTACTTATGTATGTCATACAGCATTTAGATTTAACAAAAAATTAGCAAATAAAAGTAAAAAAGTTAAAAGTCTGAAAGAAAAGGGTAGACAATTCATAAAAAAATATTTCGTTTACTTGAAATTGACGTACCAATCAAAAAGAAACAAAAATAACTTCGACATCTACATATATATTATACTGCCATAGAACAGGTTTTAATTACATAGTGAGGCAGTTTATGATCATAATATCGCACCTTTATTTTCATAGTGACACTAAACAAAAAAAAATTTTTTTCACCATCAGGGATTAAAGTTTTAATTTTTTAAATTTAATTTGAATAAATACAAATAGCAATAATGTCAATTGGTGGCCAATATTTGAACGAGTGATCTGGTGTTTCTGTATTCAATAGATAGCGCTCATCTAAAATACATAGCTGGTTATAAAAATGAAAAAAAATTAATTTACAATTTTTAATAGTGTCACTATGAAAATAAAGGTGCGATATATTATGATACCCATATAAGTAATATACCTAAATATATTATTGATAAGTATTGTGTACCTATTAGATTAAAGCAAGGATATATTTTCTAATAAAAAAACAAAAGACTGATCGATTCGTAACTTGGAACGAAATACACCATTACTAGTGGGTGACATTTTGTATTCGAGGTAATTATTATTGCATGACATGTCATATTACACATGTCAAATAATTACCAACTCCTCGTAAGTTTGTTGTTCGTATTATGCAACGAGTCCAAGAAAAATGTCTTGGCTGCATGCAACCGAAGAGTAACGAATAACAACAATACAATTTCGTTTACAATTTATTCATCATTGAGTGAACAATGAAACATGTATGTAGTATTAGTATGTATCACTTCATTCATGAATTAAATGTTAGTGAAATAAAATGGCTTAAACGGAAAGACAATCCGTTTCTGAGAAAGCTTATAAAACATAAAAGGCAGGTCAAATAACCCTGAGAAAACATTATCTAAGTATGTTTTTCTTGACTACATATCAACAAAGCAAAGCTCGCGGTACACGATGGTATCGTCGTACCTACCGTCTCTAATGTATGCTAGTGAGACATGGATATGGCAGAAGACGCATGAAAGTGGAATTGACGCAGTTGAAATGAGGTCGCTAAGACGAATGTGTGGCAAAACGATGTATGATAGAATAAGAAATGAGGATATTAGACGAGAATGTATGATTGAAAGAGATATCGTAAGTAAGATGAAAATAAATGCCCTAAGGTGGTTGACCAGATAGATAGAATGAGTGATGACCCTCTTACAAAAAAGTATACAATGCTGATAAAAGAGGAACGAAAAGTAGAGGCCGGCCTTAAAAAGCTCGTCCTAATGGGAAGGGTGATAGAGGTTGTTCACCGACACGATGGAGTGATCTATTTACATGATCTAAATCTACATCTTCGATCACCGAAGCCTTTCGATCTGCCCAAGACTGTCCTACATGTACTAAATGAACCATTCGTCGAAGTGATAGAGCGAGAGCCGCCGTCCTGTTATGAGGTTAAGGAAAAAGAAAAAAAGTTCACACAAAACATGCCCCAAAATGTATTCTTCCAGATCTCATTCCCAATAAAAATAATTTCTGTTAATGTTATTTACAAATAAATAAAACCGGGAGTTACATTAAACATAAATTGCAAAATGAACATAAAAGTCGACTAGCTGGTAGCATAATATAATATATACTCATATGCATACGTAGTAGCTTCCGTGCCAAGATATTTTAAGTAGCGTGCGGTGTAAATATTTCATATATTATAATATCCAACCGTCTATACGACATTCTCATTCATTGCAAGAAAGTGACAGTCAGTTCGTGGATGTGGACGATGGTGATGATGATGATGATGCCGAGTTGGGAAATCACAATATGTGCCGCAAAACGTAAACGATCGCCAACTCGACGACGACATTGCACAATTGCCATCCGTATTATGATGATGTCGTCTGAATCAAGATCACAAGAGAATTTTTTCGTAATAAATATACATTTTTGATGACACGCACTAACGGCTCCATGTTTGCAGTTAAAAAAGCTAATCTATTCCTACATAAAAAAAAACATTTTTTACGGTGACAATTGGTTCTATTTTGCCTTTGCAATCATTAGCGAAACGAAACACTAAGAACATTATATTGAAATAATACAAACTATCTTATACATATTATATTTGAGAGAAATATGTATTGTGAATTATATATAGATAATTTAAAATAAAACGTATCACTTAAAACTAATGGTGCGTACCAAATTGGAGTATGGAAGCGCAGTTTGGGCGCCCTACCAAATAAAATATTCTGATATGTTGGGAGCAAATTCAGAAGTTCATGAGGTTACCTGTACATGCGGATGCACGGAGTATATCCGACATACATGCACCACTCAGAACTTTTGACGTCCTGTTCTTATGAGTCTTGAAAGTAGGCGTGATATCGCACTACTTTTGACCGGCTTCAAGATTTTCAACAATCTTATTGATTGTTCAGAACAGCTAGAAAGGCTAGGGCTTTTTGTATCACCCAACTACATAAGGGGTAGATGACATAATCTTCTGAACATCCCCCATTCCAGAACGGATGTAGTGGCCCGCAGCACTCTGGTGCGTATTATGGAAAAATTTAACTCACTCTCGGACGAGGTAGATATTTTCCATTGTAATATAGGGCGCTTCAAATCGTACCTTAAACAGAGATGGCAAAAATGTACGAATAGTTAATTAAAGCTTAATGTTTAATATGTTCGCACAAAAATCTTCCCTTCTACACTGTTAGGTAATAAAAACACGTGTTTTTACAAATTTTTGTGTTTGAAAGGCCAAGTGATAGGTAAATAAGTATGAATAGCCGATGAAATACCCACAACCCACAGCAAAAAATATGCATTTAATGATTTCAGTCACAGATCAATTGAGTATTCAAAAAAGGTTATTTCCGAGGTATAAAATGTGATTTCAGAAAATATTTCAGCATGAAGCTTTCGAGAAAATCCAAAAACAATAAGGCATACTTAATTATATACACCCACAGACATATCGTTTATAAGTTTCTATAAAGGTTATTGATTTTAACGTCAATAAAAGTAATGAAACAGACTAATGATTCAGGTGGGAGTGCTCTGTGAACTCAAACAAAAAACATATTTTACTTTTAAAAAAATCATTTATTTGTATTGTAAAATAAGTACATTGTTGAAATTAGCTTCGTTTATTTCTTTCGAAAATATTTGGGTGACCTTTGTTCTTCGCCTTACCATTTTTTTATATAACACAGTAATGATTAACAACAGATCTTGGTTTGGTGTATCCTGAAAGCACAACATTTAAAATTGGTCTCTACTAGTGCCAAGTTGTTTTGAGACACCCAGACCATTTTATTGACTGATATCTGATGCTAGCGCCGAGTATCATCAAGATTGAATCAACTTCTCATGAACTGAACTTATGAAAGGGTCTCCTCATGATTGTTTAATCTGAAGCCTGTTTTTAATTATTTAAGCACCTCCAATTTTGATAGTGTTGTTATATTTATGTAGCGAAACAGTTTTTTTTTTTAATTTTCTGCAATAAAATTTATCCGTTTTTTGGAGATTTCTTAGGCTGTTCGAATTCCCGTTCTCTCTCCAACACTCATTCGTATTAAATAGATGGATTTACTAAAATTCTTGTTCTTTTTTATAACTAATATTTTATGTATTCAGTGAAAAAATTTCACCCATAACACAAATATTTGGTGGATATTATCACGGTATTACTTAGGAACATAATGTCTTATTTCTTCATTCTTTACTAGCTTTAATGTCCCGCCGTTGGCCAATAATGTCAATTTGCGAAGGAATAAGCAATCGTTTTTATAATATATGCACACATTTTTTTTGCAAAATCGGGCTGTGAAAAGTGGTTTGAAATTCGATTGAGTTTAAGCATTGTAAAATGTTCTAGTGTTGGCCACAACCCATTCGTTTTTATATATTACTATCAAGTGTGAATAAAGTATATACAATTTTTGCACGCATGGAATATGGAAAATGGTTTTAAATATGACTAATTATTAACATTGTAAAGAGTGTAAAGTCATCGGAAGCAATTAATGTGTATTGAAAATTTAGTAATATTGGATGATGGTAAATTGTATAGAATTTGATTAAACAAAAGTATTGAAAAGAGTGTTTGTCACATCCCATTCGTTTTTATATTTTTTCATCAAGTGTGAAATATATTCAAATTCGATTTATAACATATTTTATTTGAATATCATAGTCTGTGTGTAACCATAGAAACCAATCGAATATCTAAGAAAAATCAAATGATGGATACATTTTTGGAATAGGTACCTACATTGGTTTGTTCAAAGCCAGAAAAACGAAATTCAATAAATGTGTTCAAAGCCACAAAAACGAAATACAACAATTGTCAGAAAAATCAAATATTATATGACAAATTATGCAATTTTATTATGCTTATAACGTTATTAATAATTTAACAGACTACAATATAGGTATCTTAAAACTTGTTACATGTCCTGTGCATCATTTTATTATTTCATATTTCATTTATTCTAAAGAACATTTTCATTCGGAATAAAAATCAAATATTGTATAGATTTACTATTAATTGCGGAATTGAATGTACAAAACGTTTATTTTAAAAATAGGTTAAACATTATTATTACCTATATAAAATAATCACCATGTATTTCACTAAAACGCTAAGTTATACTTGGAATTATATATTTTCGTATAATAACGTTCTTCTAAATTCTAAGTAAACAGATATTTGCGTGCATATAGTACACTTTTTTGACAGATTTGATTTAGAAAATTTGTATGAAAAAAATAATTATTATTTAATTCCATATTTGAATTATAAATAAGCTATAAACCACATATACAGTTTATAGCTTATTTATAATTCAAATATGGTTAGTATTAACTACCACAAAATATCCGCTGAATCATAAAATGATAATATTTAATTAATTTATTTAAATATATTTAATAATTACACATTTCAATAACATTTTTTGGCGTGACACTGCGTCAGGTATACTGGTACATGCTCGCACATAAAGTAGATTAGTAGATGTTCTTATTTTTCCAGGACGCGTCAGACAAACACATACACACACTAAAACTACCATTGCTTTATTACTTAAGATTATAATAAATCAGATTGAATACGTCTACTGTTCTCATTTATTGTTCCTCCAATATATTTTGGCAGATGTAGTTTGTGGCGAAACCAACAAATCTTTTTTTTTATCGGTGACAAAAAGTATATTTTTAAACAATGCGTGAAAACATAAGACGATTATATTTAATATCTTGTTTTGTTAAAATAAATAAAATGATACTCATATTATAAAGAATATTGAATACTTTCACATTAAATAACTGTCAATTTACCTTGTACGTTACCTTGTATGCACGTATTTGAAATATTTATTCAATATTAAATATTATTTTAAAAAAAGTCGCTAAGAGAAAAAACAGATTTTCTTTTGCAAAATTGATACCCATTAAATATGATTTTTAAAGTTATTTTTTTGTTTAAATCATTTGTTTCGTGTTACAATAGAACCTTTATTAATTCACCATATCGAAGTTTTTCATATTTTCTTAAAAAAGAACACCGAGTACATTATTAATTTGATATTCGATCGTGACAAAGGATTTAGTGGGAGCGAAAATATGACATTTTTTTATGTTGTCGCATAAATTTAACACGTACGAATATTTCAACAAACAATATTTTTCTAAAGGATTAACACCTACAAATACATACTTAGCCAGCAAACTATTGTGACTATATATTTTATACACACTTAAATGTCACATAAATGCATAAAATAAGAATTAAAAAATACATACCAGAAAAATGTAGTTGCTACATTTTGACACAGTTACACTACCGAAAATAGAGGTAAAGAAAATATTACGTCACAGGGTCTTGAGTGGACAAAAAGTGTTACTTCAGAAGCTTTTAGGATCCCATCAAGTTTGGAGCTTCTCTAACAACCAGGCAGTTGATATCAAAACGGGGTTGCAAGAATTTTCAATTAGTGTGGTGTATTGGTATCAAAAGTATGCTATTGTGTTAGAAATAATAATATTGTTTTCGTTCAGGTAAGAAGATGCGGAAAATAAGGAAATATTATATTCGTTTTCGAATCTTTCTATACAAAGAACATTTATAACGAATGACGTAATAATTTAACAGAACGTCACCGCAATTTTTTTAATAGATGAAATCACAGAGAAGAAATTATCGGATGTCTATGGAAAACCCAGTTTTAAGTCAATGCATCAATTTTTGAGACTTATATAGAGGACACAGAATTTCATAGTTCACCATACAGATAAAAAAGTTAAATTACCTGCTGAGAATTTGATGCAAAAAATACTCAATCTAGAAAAGAGTTTATTAATTCGGATTTTAAAAAGACCCGGGTTGTACGAAGGTGGAAACACAGAATTCGGAAGATCGTTCCACAGTCGGGCTGCTGTATTAATAAAGGAGTCGGGCTGCTGTATTAATAATGGTAGCTATTATCTCTCGAAGATATAAAATTAAATTATACTATTGTAAGGTAAGTCAGCATAATAAAAAATAACAATTGACAAATAACTTATGTAGCCTAAACATAATAACACCCAGTATGTATAGTGTTAAGTGCATTAAATTAATGTAAACACGGCATTGCAAACTATTATTATTGATATAGAAACTGCATCAGCGATGTGTTAAAACATAACAGAACTAAAATAGAAGCAAGACTTGTAGTTAATATACTTTTCCTGGTGAATTCTGGAGCGGCGCGTAGACGTTGTCGCGCTGTGGTGTCTAGAGGAGGAAATATTAATAAATTGAACACACGCATAAAATATTGTGATAGACTATAGATAGAAGATGTTGAGAGCCGGAAAGTTTATGACAATAAACTATAATGTTCATAAGTACTTGTGGATAATTTACGTAGTAGAATTCCATTTTAAATTATATTAAAATAAAACAATTTGTTTTAGATTCTACGTGTATTTATAAGTTCGTCGATAGCTATTTCGCCTTGCTAGGGCATCTTCAAGACTATGACGGCGTGGAGTTTCTGTCGGGTTATATAGGTAGAGGGTTGAGCTTACAATTTTTTGATTGGTCAGTATCTATAAACAGAGTATTAAACAATGGCAGTGGGTGGATAAACAAATATAACAAACAAATATAACTATATCAATAAACAAATATAACTACCTGTATACAAACATATTTAGGGATTGGTCAGTCAATTGTCAAGTCTAACTATAGTCTCCACCCACTGCCATTGTTTAATACTCTGTTTATAGATACTGACCAATCAAAAAATTGTAAGCTCAACCCTCTACCTATATAACCCGACAGAAACTCCACGCCGTCATAGTCTTGAAGATGCCCTAGCAAGGCGAAATAGCTATCGACGAACTTATAAATACACGTAGAATCTAAAACAAATTTGTTTTATTTTAATATAATTTATAATGTTCATCTTAATATGTCTTCTTAGCAATATTTACAATTGTTGGTTTAATGGTAGCCTGGAAAAACTGGGCGTATCGATAGCTCATTCTAAAAATCTATCACAAAGTATCAGCGGTACTTTGTTTTCTATTTCACTTTTGATTTGTCTTCGTGTCAGTTTTGTGATAACCCTGATCAGAGTTCTGATCTTTTGCCGCGCACTAACTTCTCCGTGTCATCATTCCAACAAGAACTTTACAACGATGTTCGAGGGAATTTCTTTGGATATAATATGGAACTTGTAGCATCGAACAGCAACATTAGAGGTTTCTTAACACTTTATATTAAAAAAGCGGTGAAATTCACTCTCAGTGAACGGCGAGCCTCTTGTCACCTTATCTAAATTATGATGTATTACTTCAATGGTTTCTTCTTCACCAAACCCGTAATCAACAACCTATAATGTATAAGTCATATCAGTTCTACTGTTGCTTTGCAGTAAGCTTTCTTTGGCACTTTTAAATGCAGCAATGTCTGCCAACAGTTCTCCGGACTCAGTCCAGACCGATATCACTCCCCATAAGCGGAACAAATCAATACCTATCTACATACATGCCTTAACAGCCAAACAAAAGGGCCGCCGTATGGGGCTGACCAAATATTTGTATGAATTTGACAGCTGTCATTCAATACTACATAATATATGTTGCAAAAAGATTCTTACATGTTTTATTAAATTTTAAAATACATTTCTATTAGAAAAGTAAAGAAATGAAAAAATAATATTTAGAAAAAATGTGAATTTATTCTATATTAATGAAATAACCCTTTACACCCACAGCTTTGGATTACTTATGATTATATCAATCATATATTTGTACTTACTTTTGGTTGTATTATTTAGTAACTTCAAATAATAATCATTCTTTGTCCCTTATGTATGGAGTATGCAGAGTTAAAATTCATAATTATTAGTAATGTAAACATTACTAATAAAATGCAAATATATACACAATATAATCACACTATGAATTACTAAATACTCCCTATTTTAACCTTGAACAAAATATATTCATTTAACAATTTGTTCATCCTGTTTATTAATAAGTTTTACTAACCTTAGTGAAACATGGGAAATAAAACAGGAATTATGTAGGAATAAAAATGTCATTTATTTAGGTAAATTCGTCGGTTCGATTAGTTTCACCATAAAAAAACTGACAAGAAAACTGGTTAACTAAATACATTTTTCATGTAACATGTTGCAAAATAAAACAGATATCATCAGATCATACAATCATGTTACATTAGATAAAATTAGTCTACTGAAACATCAACTTATTATATCCTTATCGTTTTTATAATAACATTCAATACAAACCCTATAAAAAATAATCTTTAATCAAATTATTATATCCTTATCGTTGGCATAATAACATTTAAACATTGAATAAAAACCAAATAAAAAATTAATGAAGTGGTTCCTTTTCATTACAATTATCACAATAAATTATTTAAGACAAATATTCATACTCTCCTATTGTAATAACCAATTCATATAAATTTCTTTCATATGTGTTAAACTACAACAGACATTTACATCATCACATACGTGTATGTTACATTGGATAAAATTAATCTACTTAAACATCAAATTATTATATCCTTATTGTTAAGTTGTCATAATAACATTGAATAAAAAATAAACTTAAATCAAATTATTATATCCTTATCGTTGTCATAATAACATTTAAACATTGAATAAAAACTTTAAAAAAGTGGTTCCTTTTCATTACAATTATCACAATGAATTATTTATGATAAATATTCACGCTTTCCTTTTGTATATTATAACTTTTTCATATAAATTTCTTTCATGTTTTTCATAATACAACAGACATTTACATTCACATCATATGTTCACGTTACATTAGATAAAATACATTTACATTCACATCATAATGTTCATGTTACATTAGATACAGTCAAACTACTTAAACATCAACTTATTGTATCCTTAATGTTAAGTTGTCATAATAACATTGAATAAAAACCCAATAAAAATTAAACAAATCGTTCGTTCTCATTAAAATTATTCATCTTAATTGACATTTACATCATCACACCATACGTTCATGTTACATTATATAAAATTAATCTACTCAAACATCATATTATTACATCCTTAATATCATTTAAACATTGAATAAAAACACATTATAAGTATACTTCTCTTTAAGTGATACTTCTCTTTCACTCATTTAATTAAATAAATACAATATATTTAATCTATCCTATTATACATATTTGAAAAATGTTTTTTTAGTCAAAATTTTTCGCCTTCTAGATGGTGCCACATTGATGAAATTGTTTTTCTATTTTACATATTTATTTAAATTTTAATTTTAAACTAGTATCTACAACAATAGAAAATTGTAATGTTGTTGAAGGTTTTGATAATAAATATTACCGAACTTTCTCTTATAAATACACTCCAGTCACCAAAAACTTTTTTCACTACATTTATAAATGCCTCAGTCAATGAAAGTCTTTTTTAAATTATAGTCATTATGAGTCACAATACTGTTGGCAATTGCCATTTTCATCTGCACTGATTCCTTGCGATTAGCCCTTCTGTTAGGACTTTCCCTGGTTGATGTAGATTTTGAGCAATTCGGCAGAATAGATGGTACTGCACCTTTCAATAAACGGCATCTAGAAAGAGGCGCAGTAATCCTTTCAAGTGAACCACTCAATATTGAAACTTCCTTTTGGATATCTGTCTCCTTGAAATGAAGTTCATCATCATCATCATCATTGATCCAACAGCTCGTTGTGGGGCTTGGCCTCCTTCAGGATTCGTCGGCATTCCTCCCTGCACTCTGCAGCTCTCTTCCAGTTGGTAAGGCCCAGCGCTCGTATATCAGTCTCCACATCGTCCAGCCATCTCATTGTTGGTCTGCCTCTGCCTCTTCTTCCGTCTGGTGTGGAGTTTAAAACCTTGTTGGTAGTACGATCATCACTCGTCCTGTAGGCATGGCCCAACCATTGCAGTCAACCCAACCGTTGAATTGAAACGAAGTTCACAAACCTGTAAATTCAAATTATATTAATATGTTGAATAAGCAATAGTTCATTTGATGAATGTATGCTAAGATAGAAAAATCTAGCGTTCGGTTCTCTCTGCCTACCCCGTGAGGGACATGGCGTGATGGCATGTATGATAATCAATTATTTATAAAACTATTTTTGTATGGGATATCTATCATCTAGAGTGATGCATCATTTGTAATGCATGCAAGTAATAATATATAAATATACATTTATTTTTTCCTTGTAATTACATATCTTCATTACCTGAACCAGATATGCAGGCATATTTCAAGAATAACATTTAATAAACATACCTAATAAAGAAAAAATAATATCAAATGTCTTGTTGTAAATGTTTTACTGAACGAATATCGTAAATTAATAGTTTATGTTATAGGTTAGATTTATTGATATTTATGTCATAACTTTCGAATCGCCAAAAAATAATATGTGCATTACTACGAACATAAACAAAAACACTGCGTCTTAATTGATTTTATTGTTGAATAAAACAATCGGGAATGTTTTGATATTTTGAAAAGCATGATACCTACAATTTTAGAGGTTAGATAAATTAAGCAAGAATGACAGTGAATATTTTAAATGAAATATTAAATAAAAAATTATTGAATACAATAGTTACTTACCCTAGAATGAATAGTTGGAGTAATTTCTTTTCTGCATACAACTTTTAGCCATTTTTTTTAAGATTCGTCTTTAGGGGATGAGAACACGTGTTCTTTGGGTCGCACATCGTAATTTCTTCGACAATTCCGCACAACGCACTTTCAAATCATTTTTATTAAACAATAACACAAAATTAAAGACAAATACAATAACAAAAAATGCAAAAGACTTCCAAGAAAGCTAATTTTAAAGAGCTAGAGCAAAATTAACACACAGAATACATATACCTTAGCGGGTATAAACAAACGGTCAAACGGTATAAACGTCAGCCCCATAAGAAACTATTTTGCAGAGGGCAGCACTATACATGTAAAGGCATGTATGTAGATAGGTATTGAACAAATGGAGTTGATGGAAGTATCTCCGGTAGAGGATCGAATGTCATAATAATATATTCCTGGCGGTTTCACAAGTGATTTTTTAAAAATATTTTCATTCGTTCATATTTCATATGAAGTAAGTACCAACAAAATCGTTTCTTGACTTTTATAAATTATGTGCTGTACAATTTCTCGGAAAATTCAAACGAAATAATAATATATGATTTTTATTCAAAGAATAAAATTCAAGCCGATGCTACATTTTTTATTTGAGGACATTTTTCTTTATTAAAAAAAACAAGTATTTTTAATGAACATTTTATCTTATCGTGTTGAGTGGGGGTCGGAAATAAATTTGTACGGTATAATTAAATTTTAATATATTATAATCGTGTGTAAAGGTCAAGCTTGCGAAGAAGAATTATGACTGAAAACATAATTCACGTGGAAAAATTCAATGTTTGGCGAATGTCCAAACGTCACCATTATATAACAACAAAAATATTGTGGAAAACGGGAAGTTACTGATATATGCACGGCTAACAAACGAGTCATTACATATTTAAAAAAAAATAAAAACATACCTAAACACACGTTTTAAAAATGTATCAATACACAAAATATTTTGTATTGGTATAAGTTGCAAAAATTCAACAGATACAAGAAAATTAATTATATCGCGGCGAAAAGTAATATTCACATTATAATTCTACAAAACACAATGTAAATTAATAATATAACCATGTCTTTCAAGCACACAAGGCTTATTACTTTAATAACTGCAAAATAGACAATAATATTAACATTATTTGAAAATCAATTAAATATAATTTATCAATTAAATCTATATAAATAAATGAAAGTCGGGTTAGTTACACCATTTACAACTGAAGAACGGCTGGACCAATTGGAATGATCTCTAATTTGTTGGATTCGTCTCCACCCCGAAGAACAGAATAAATATTAAAATATTGGAAAATTTAACGGACAAAAAAATATATCGGAACATTACATGTAAAAAAATACACAGTAATTTTATATTTAAATAAATTCAAAAACATTGCGATGCGAGTGTGAAAGTGTAATTGAATTATTATTTACTTTATATGTATTATTATTATATCAGAATAAAAGTTAACACGACATTAATTGACTTTTAAGCAGTACGAGGTTCGCCGGGTTAGCTAATTATTTCTAATCGAAAATGAAAGGTTTTACTAAGATTTTTTTTATTATTTCTTAATAAAAAAAATATAATTATAGTATTTTATTTTGCCTAATCCCTTAAGAGGATTTATGGCTGTGATCTTGATAATAATTTTTTTTTTTTATAAAATGAATATGTCCTTGTTAAACAAGTACATATACATCTTCCTGCGTTCCCTAAAAGAAGCAAATAAATGCTTGTGCTATAGGTGAACGAAATCGGTCGAGGCAGGATTCGAACTCGCGACCACTGGATTACTAGTCCAGCGCGCTAACCGCTCTGCCATCGACACATCAATTTTCAATTTCCTACACTCAATTTTCCACCCTACATAGTCCGGAACAACCCGTGCCCACCACTTAGATCAACCATCGAGGATTTTTGTGTAATATATATTCTTTGGTTTTCTTTTTGAATTCCTCAATAGATCCGCACTGCTTCGAACTGGTAGACATGGGGTTCCAGACAGACCTTGGGCAGCAACACATCGTCGGTCCTACGTCCATAGTCATTTTAGAATTTGTTAGTGCGTAAAAGTTTGTTAGTCACTGATCTAGTTTGTCTGCCGAGTGTTATTAGTAGTCTGTCTTTAGGTCTCAAAAAATGCTCAACCAGAATGCTATACTCCACTCTCCTCTGAAGAGACAATACTTTAGATCGGTCGAAAAGGCATTTACTTTTCCTTCTTAACTTTTTAGCATTTTTTTTAGTAATTATAATTTTTAGGAGTCTTCTTTGTATCTTTTCAATCTTATTTAGAGTAGTTTTATATGCCAATCCATATGACGATATTCCATATGATATTACTGAATCACAGCAAAGGATGTGTCCTTATTCTAATCTAACAATGGACTACCACAATATCGAAGGACGATTGAATCCATTCTTAGTTATATTGACTCTTGTGTTTTGTTTTCTGATCCCACCAGAGAAACTTTTTAATACCTTAAGATACGACAAGAGACGTCAATTATTGTTTTCGTACTGCATCGCCAATGTTAATAATGAGGTTAAAATACCGAGTTTGACTTGGAACCTATCTAGACTTGTGTGATGTTGTGTGAGTATGACAGAACAGTGGACATTCATAATACGTCTTGCCAAGCCGTTGGTGATCTGTCACCCTGCCTCGATGCATAACGGGAACACTCCATTAATTTAGAACAGATGCATTTCAATACTAAAACTGAACCATACGCACAATGAAGAGGTCGTATTTTTCGAAGAATAATAACACCCACGATTGTGGCATCTCGATAGAGCTAATCTATATACTTTTGTGTTTTGTTCAAAATGTAGGTTATGCATCATTCTGGCTATACAATCTACTGTACATCTTGGTCTCTTCAAGAAAATCTCCGGTCAAACCTTATGCCAAGGATAAACAAATCTTTGTTCTCATAAAAATAATTTTTATATTTAAAAGGTATTTAAAAGAATATAATCGAAAAAATAAATCAGTTTTTAAGTCTTAGGTATACCTACACATTTGTGTATACCCAAACTTTAGTCTCGTCTCACCTTAAAAGGAAATACATTCAAAGTGAGTGGTGAACCTCATTACTGAACTATGTGAGATGTAATTGTTGCCTGTTGTATTTTCGATTAACCGGCTCTTAGAGACACTTGAAAACAATAATAGAAAAAAGAGGAAGCACTATTCTAAGCCTATGTTACCCCAAGAAATTTATACTAAGTAGCAAAAGAGGAAAGTTTCAATACCCCACATTTTATTTTATTTTATTTTATTTAAAGTACACAAACAATGACTAGACAAGTAAACTGGTGATATACAATATAAAAAAATAGTCACGCCAAGCATCAATTAAATGTATACATTATTACCTTATTAATTAATTTAGTAGTGTCAGAAAAAAAACAATGAATATTAAGTAAGACAAAAGTTGAAACTAGAATATATGCTACCTTGTGTGTGAGGGTGTGTATGTGTGAGGGTGTGAGGTGTGGGGCATATATTATATAGATGATTAAAATATAAACAAAATAGATATAGATAGATATTATTTTAAACAAAATAGATATAGATATATTGACTGTAAACCTCCGATATGACAAAAGAAAGTGTACAAGTAAGTTCCATAGATCACAAATCAGTAACAAAAAACAAACGAAGTGGTCAGGAATATTCCAACCAAACTTAAAATATTTTTGTTCCAAAAATAAGATTATTGCACAAAATGTAGTTATTTATTCTCTGACGCACTGCTATTATGGCGCAATGTGCTGACAACAGTTCAGAACCAATACGGTTTGCATAAATTTTATGCGTTTTTGTGTAAATTGGTACAACCACAAGAGTAGACAATGAGGATATTAATCACGGTACAGAAATACGAGAATAAGTTCCTACAAACAAGTAGTTTCTATTACAATAACAAACAGAATAGGTACCACAGTGCATATGCATGGTAGATATTTTGCAATGGTAACACATGATATCGAAAAACAAGTAACAGGTTATAATATGTTTACAGTTATGTAATGTTTATTTAGTCTAAATGATGGGTCGGCGGCAGAGCGGTTAGCGCATTGGGTTAGTAATCCAGTGGTCGCGAGTTCGAATCCTGCCTCGACCGATTTCGTTCACCTATAGCACAAGCATTTATGCTTATTCTAGGGAACGTAGGAAGATGTATATGTACTTGTTCAACAAGGACATATTCATTTTTTATAAAAAAAAAGAAAAAAAAAAGAAACAAAGTAAGACCAAAATAGACATATATGCCTGGAATGTGCCAAAGAGAATTAAGTAGGTCAAGAAGGATATTTTGATAATTAAACATGGATATCACATTTTTTTTTTCAACAAACGGAATAAATCGGAAACAATAATAATTATAGGTATACTGTGAGAACTCGTATTACAACAACAATTATTTATGAAAAATATTTCCAAAACATAACATTTTTACAAAAGTAGCATTTTTTGCATCATGGTACTCTATGGTGTCTGAAATTCAGGGATTATTAAGAATTAACAATTCTGCAAAACTGCAGGATTATCTGCCTTAACATAGACATTTATTTGTTGGCATAAATAACATCATTCACGTGTTTTTATTAATTTTGTATTATTAGTGTAACATATATTATTCTAGTCCTTATGTGGGTAATTGTCTTATTTAATGTATTTTTGTAATTGTGACTGTTTGTAACCATAAATAAATAATAAATAAATTGATAATTATACGGATTCTTGATTCAATGAAATCGGATTTTACTATACTGCCAGACTATGTCTTCCTAACTGTCATACCTACTATACCCATAAGAATTTTGACACTCAAACTTTAGCAATAAGAAAATATACGCAATAGGAAATACGTTAATACGGAAAAAAACAATACTGCTGAGATCGATAGATACCATAGGATACACAATAATAATAAATTGTAGACTCTTCCTTATTTACTGCTTGTCACACCAACTACATATAACCCAAATTTTGACACCCAAATCTTAACAATAAATGAAGTTTCAATCATCAATTCCACACGGCATATCCTACAATGTGGGGTAACCACCGACAGGTGTAAGGGTGTGCATTACCTTATAAAAGCACGACACATGCGTGTATACCCACACACCAACCTCGTCTCGCCTTAAAAGGCATTACATTCAGAATGGATGGCAAACCTCATTGCTGAACTATATGGGATTTCATTTTGCCAGTTGAATTTTCGATTTCCAGGCTCTTACGGGACACTCGAAAACGATGATAATCGAAAAGAGTGGAAGCACTTTTCTAAGCCGGTGAACCGGGAATAAAAACAGAAAATTCTCGGGTTTTCCCGGGAATCGGCAATCTAAGAAAAACGAGAATGCATTATCACACTTGACGAGAAAGGACAAAAGAAAAAAAAACTTTTCATTTATATTTTTAATCACTTTTACATACTAAAACCAACCTCCGTTAAGAGCGGCACAAGAAGATTCAGAAAGCCGACTTCTAATTTTAGTAGCAAAGTTGCCTGCTACTGAGAAAAATCTTTCACTCTCTGTGGTTGGTTTCACAGATAATAAAGCTTTGTAGGGCAACTCCAAATTAGGAGTTCGTTTTCCGGGGGTCTCAAACAATTTTAAATTCTTTTTTAATTTTAAGAAACGTTTTCGCATCAAATTTTAAATTATTGAATCTGTTTTTTGTTTCTTTTTCCGAATCTTTTCCGTTTCTGTTTTTTTCCGTATGTCGAGAATTCCGACTAAATTTCCCGGAATCGATCATTTTCCCGGATAATCTTGGGTTCGGGAACCCGGGAAAGATACACTACTCACATCCATACATGTACATGTAGTTAAATGTAAGTTAAACTCAGAAAAAATGTTGCAAATTATGATTTCTCTGAAGTACGACATGAAGTACAAATTACATGTTGAGGGCTAGGAAGGGGTTCATTTCATATAGGCAGTCATGTATGTATATGTACAGTATGTATGTTACTACTCACTAATCTGTTAATCACGGGCGACAGATATCGCCGATCGAGTCGGAACAGAACAACGATGTATAAATAGTCCAATAAGAGGTAACTGTAAATAACCGCTGATCAGGTATGCAGAATCTCGTTGTCAAACAAAGAATGCAGCTTTGGCAACAGACACCAAGACTATACGGAATTCTGTCGGCTGCAATAGGACTTTAATATGAACAACAAACCACCAAGAACGCGACGCAAAGCCATCCAGATTATGCGGCTGCTCCAGAACTCAATAATAACTGCCTATACTCCAATTGTGTGGTTTTAGACTGGACATACCAACTAGCCACTAACGAGATAGAAAGAGAGAGATAGATTCAAACGAAACGAGCCCGAAATGTCGCAATGACAAACTAAAATTAAATCAAATAAATTATTAATAGTCACGTTGTTTGAACTGTGAGTAAGATATTTTGTGCGAACGGTTTCGAAGCGACTGCTACTTCATCAGGACGGATGACAATCAAATTAATAACATACCACCAACATAAATGTTTATGTTATAACGCGACTCATTTCTATTCCAGGGGGGCAAGTCCATGGTTCAATCGGCGAAATCAAAACCACCGTGATTACCCATATCATGAATATTATTATTATATGGAGTTCTACAATATCTTTAGATGTCATAGAACTCCATACGATAATTATATCCATGATATGGGTAATCACTGGGGTTTTGATTTCGCTGGTCGAACCATACTTGCCCCCCAGGAAGTTAATCAGTGCAAATATTATTGTTGAATAAAATTAGAATATGAATAATTGTGTAAGTTTGTCCCTTTTCAAGATGCCTATCGGTACTGATTTTAAAACTCTCCCTAATACAATCTTCAGTGAGGACAGCAATTGTAGTAATCGTTCAACAATTTGAACCAACCTTCCGGGTGCGCAAATTTGTGTCTTTTTGCTTGGTTGGTATATGTGCAAATCGCCCCCCTGCACGGCGAAATGGCTCAAGAAGTTTGACGAAAAATATACTGTTTAGAAAATTTGTTTTGACGTATTTTGAAACATCAGCAAAGAGGTAATTGATAAAAGTATACATTTTTTCTTTACGGTGTTCCTTTAAACTTCACCATTTATAAGTAAAATTTAGATAAAACTAAGTGTAATGGTTACAATCAAGGGATCCACCAACGGAAATGTAAAATACCTAATTACACTGTTATCTTATATATACCTATATGATAATACTCCTTGATCTATTTTTTACAAAATAACACGAGACCACATGTCAATCCACGCTGTTAATAAAATGTGCGCGAGACATTTCAAAATATACCTACATCATCTCTGGCAGTAAGTTAAGTACATAACAGTTTGTCAAAATTTGACTAGATAAAAAAATATATGGCTACTTCATATTATTATAATTTTTACAGAAAACCTTGTACATATTTCATTCTGGGTCCAGGGTGCTTACTTTGGTAATAATTTTGTCTCATGACAATTCTGTCAAATGATTAGGTACATATTTATTTAACCTGTAAGTTTATTGCCATATTGTAATTTATTCAAACTAATCTGTGTTTCCAAGCCTAGAGATTATCAGTTAAGACTGCAATTTCTATACGTTGTTAATATAAAAAAGTACAAAAATACATTTGTATTAGTAGTTAAAAGTACAATAATAATAATGATATCCTATTCTTTAACCAACTGAATATACACACAGTTATCATAAAAAAAATATTTTTCTTAATAAAAAATGTTTGAGAAACTCTGTAACTTTTTTGAAAAAATTTTTTTTTTCTATATTTATACTAATTTTCAGCGTTCAAGCTTTTACATTTTTTTAAATATATGTAAAAATAAAGTAAAAATTCAAAACTTGATTACCCCTGACTGAAACGAAAATTCAAAATGCTGAGTATAAAAGTTTTGTAGGCCTACAACTATCTATATATTCTGAAATTTTGGGCTCTGTGAATTGAGCGGATCAAAAGTTATCCAATCCTGTAATTTCAAACTAATTTCAAACCACTTCCCTTTACATTATTTGAGACTGAAGGGACAGCAAGGACTGAAGGGACGTAGGGGACTGTTTAAAAAAACAACTTATTTTTGTTCATTTTTATTTATTGTATTGGATATTTACTACTCATTCTGAATTTATCATAACAAAAAAACAGTTTAAAATGTCGAAAACGATTTTCTTGATACGTTAGCATATTGCTTCACTTATATACCTTCTCTAGCAACGCCGGGTATAAAAAAATAGTTATAAAATAATATGTATATTTACAAAAATGATTAACATGTTGAGAAACTTATGGATATCTTGTCGCGAATGACAAGCACATGTTACTCAAGAAATTAACTCATTTAACCAATTGGAAGCGAATTCCTCAGATGTGATCAGTCTAAAACTATGACAGATGCGTGAACATATCTGTCAATGAGTTATAATAACTTCTATTATTTTTTAAATAGATACATCACAGATCAATCACAAATACAATATGCAGCAGTAAAAAAATTTAATGGATTTTATAAAAATAAAAAAAAAACAATATCCGTCTCAAAATACATGTCTATATTAAAATAAAATTAACGGAAAAAATGGGTCGGTACCCAAAATGCAAGTGTGATGAACTAAGAAATCCTGCCTTGACCGATTTCATTCACATTTAGCACAAGAATCGTTTAAATTATGAAATATAAATTTAAATTCACAAATATTCTTGAAAATACAAATTTATTTTATTTATGTATTCTTTACAGTTGTTTTATTTTTTTATTTGCGACCGACACCCGCTTCACTGGGAACATTCCGGTGTCGGAGCGAGTATCAAAATGACATTTTATAATCAAATTGTCCCATCATAATTGTACCCTAAAAGGGTACAATTATGATGGGACAATTATGATGGGACAATTATGATGGGATAATTATGATGGGACAATGGGTGTGGTTGGACTCTTAGTGGCAGTGGTATGAAATATGCATGGTGGTAGTTCTTGTTTCGTCCGACGAGCAGCCGCTCCGGGGATGAACAGAACACTTTAGTTCTATAACGTTCCCTATGGAGTGGGGTAGGTGACTGCGACTTTTCCATAAATGTACCCTAAAAATAACTCATACATTGAGTAATTCCTAATAAATTTCAAGTTGCAAATTAAAAGCAATAAAACAAAAACACAACACTTGTCACTATGTCACTGGCATGTCCATAGATAAAGGCGACAAGTGGCGGGAACATGATAATAGAAAAAAAAAAGTTTACAGGTTAGCATCACTTCATATGATAGGGTAAAGTTCGATTTTACAGCTAGCGAGACCCTCTAGAAAAATCCTTTATTTTATATAAAACTTGAACACTTTACACATTTTGATGTTCCTTATTACAGTTGGCAGCATGTTGAATAGTCTAGGTGCCAAGTACAGGTGACTTTTTTGTCCATACTTTCTGGGAATAAATTTTCTGCAGTCGACCTTGTATTTCTTGGATTATGAATATACCAGCCCTCGGGAAAAATGTACGTCAGACAGAATGAAAATTTAATTTAAAAAACAGTACCTAATCAAGAGATTGAAATCGATGTCGATTCGTTCAAGAGATTGAAATTCTTTTGAAGGAAGAGACAGTTAAAATCCAAAACGCGTGTATGAAGGAATTGTATGCAGGGTCTACTTTTTTCACGGCTTTTCCAACTTTGAAGTCAAAAAACACCAATTTAGAGGCTTCGCAGCACATATGTTCCATATACGGATTTACTCAGAATTCGGAGTAGAACATTTCGTGTGTCTGTGTGTCCCCCCTCTTATAACTTTTGATCCGCTCGAATTACAGAGCCCAAAATTTCAGAATATATAAACAGTTATAGGCCTACAAAATTTTTATACTCAGAATTTTGAATTTTTGTTTCAGTCAGGGGTTATCAACTTTTGAATTTTTGGTTTATTTTTCCATATACTTATTTGAAAACTATGCCGCAATTACCTCAGTTGACCTTATCTCAGAAACCATAAAAGCTAGAATGCTGAAAATTGGTAAAAACATAGTCAAATACAAAATCTCAAATTGATTTTTCCAAAAAAATTCCAGGGTTTCTCGAAAATTTTTTATTAAGAAATATATTTTTTTTATGATAAATTTATGAGTTTAACTGCCTATATTTCCAAAGTTTTTAAAAATATCGAAAAAAACCGAAACACCCCAACTAGATAATTTTATTTTCTATAAAAAAATATAAACATTGTATTAGCACATCTCAAATTTTTTTTAACAATTTTTATAAAAATTGAATTTAGTGACGACATCGCTTCATACAATTTGTATGGCAGTCACCTATTCACAAAATATCATCTCCAAACATACAATACATACCCATCATGCTGTTTTCATATTCTGGGTAGGAAAAGAGGACTGACCTCCATACTATCCTATCTTGACTACCTAGGTACATGTGTTGTATCATAGAAATCCAAATATCTTAAAATATTAAATAATTTGTATTTATGGGTTTATAGTTTGGTACTTATTCTTCAACTATACATACTATCGCTATCGACAGTTGGATCTCATGTGTTACATGCAACTAGTTATTTGACATACTACCTGTTAGGTGTTTGATAAGCAAGACGAATTAAATTAACAGGTGCTTAAGCTAACTACCATACACACGATATAATAATATTTATACAATAATGAAATAGTTCAGCGGGAGATTTCAGCAACAAACAATGAATGTGAAAATAGACGAATTCGTGAATTATTTGGAAAGTGATTTCGGAATTACAACTGATGGCCTCTAGAAGCAATTGAAATAAAATTAATGTTTGTTTATTTAAGATAATATAATTATTTAAATGCAGGAATAACATAACGGATTAAAGTAATAAAACTGTATACATCTATTTGGTGGACGTAAAATAACTTTAAATAATAACGTATAAAAAACAATTCACATTTAAAATTCAGAGAACCAAGGATTGCGTAGTAAAAATTCAGTAAATGTATTAATTCTAATTGATTTTAAGGGGCAAACAAACATAATATATACTGTATCCAATAATAATTGAACACGTATCCAATAACGAGCTATCACGTTCTATGGACACTTACGCATCTTGTCCACGAACGTTTTTTCGCCGTGAAAACCTACGGTTAATTCGCCGTGTGTAGGCATGGTCATCAGTGTTGTATGAACCATTATGGAAGTTTGTTGACGGACACGGCGGTAATACGGCACGGCGAAACGATCGTATGCACCGGAGCTCTCCCATGGCTCACCGCGTTTGCGCACGGCACAATATCCATCAGTGTGTAGTATGGCAGTCTATGGGAGTTTGTCGATGGCATCGTATGTTTTCACGGCGGACGATAATATCGTTTTTATTTTACAAAATGGATGTAAATCAAGAGATGAATCAATGATTAGTTTGATTCATGAAAGGCCAATGATTTGGGACAAAACTCTAGATGAATATAAAAATAAGCCTCCCTTTCTGCTACAATTGGATGTATCCAAAACCTTATTTTCCTTTTTTTTCATATTTAACTTTTCTATACATGTAACAACGAACACCTTTTTCAATAAAATTTGATTTCTCATGTTTTTTAACGGAAAACTAAACTTTTTTTTTTAATACTAGGCAACCCACCCTCATAAGAGTGATTTGAAAACTATACTTGAATGAATGTTAATCATTGAATATTCTCCTGTGAGTAAACATATCTAAATCTCTAAATCTGACATACAAACACACAATTGGCCCAATAAACTGTGTGAAATATAAAAATTAATATAAATTTATCTTTGATGGCCTTGAGTATATATTATCTATTTATAAGTACATGCGTAGTAATATATCAATCTGATAACATTATGAAACTAATTACAGAATTCAATTTTTTGTGTAAATATTTCAGGTCGTATTTCTCATTTAGGTAATTTACATACCAAAGTAGTCGTCTAAATCTATATGCATTTATTTGTTTAAAATTAAGAACATGAATTCATTTAATTAAATTGCTTCAAAGGTTTATTCTTCCCTAGATAAGATCAGGGGGGCAAGTTCGGTCAAACGGTGGAATCAAAACCCTCATGATAACCCATATAATTGATATAATTATCTCCATAAGATAATTATATCCACGATATGGGTTGCCCTTGCCTGGTCTCCTGTTCGATTCGTTTATTAATTCAAATGGAAAAAAAATGTCGATGCGCTGTCAGTAAGCGGAGGCAAGATCGTTTCCTTCCCCTTAGCGCTTTTGTCCCGTTTCTATCGAGGTACGCTTTGACCATGATCCTGGAATTGGCGAGTCTGCCCCCCTAGACAACGTGTCATTTAGCTCAAGAAAAGAAACAATAAAAGATAGCTCAATGTATGGAAGTGACAGTTGCCAGTCACGTGATAACCAGGGGGCTGGTTATTACATTGAAGCGACTGCCTTCGTAACCCTTAGAAAGGGGAACCAGACAAATTGGATCATGGATACACATAGCTAGTGATATAAATCGGAGGTAAGATTGTTTGGTGAAATAAAATTTGGCGTTGAGTGTAACAGAGTTTTGATTGTTGCGTTGAGGAACCTTGGTTGCTAGAATTGTTTGAGAAAAATAAGTAACGATAAAATGGATGTGTAGTATAAAAATTAGCGATCATTGCCCGATCTTCCATTGCTATATTATTATCTCATAATTATTGTTATCGTGTCGTAATAAGAAGCAACACTGAAAAAGTCGTGAGTAAATATTGATACAACGTCCAAGAAAAAAAAACTACCTGTTTACACTGACAGTTTTCGACTATGTTTTATATTATGTTTTAATCACAAGACAAGGCACATCATGCACATGGGTGTGTACACATTGTTTTTTGTATTTGTTCAACTGTTGAGCCGTAGATAACGCTGCCGGGGTCGGCAGAGAGGAGAGCGGCTCGAATGCAATGTGTGCACATGGCATTATTGTTCACAGATTTAGTGTGCATCAAGACAATCGTGACTGTCGAGTAAGGATACACTAACTGGCATACAAGGCAAGAGAGTAACTTGAATTGTTTGCTATTCACATTAAATTAAACGATTACGAAGCCTCTTAGACGAACGTGTGACAAAACAATTTATGATAGAGAATAAGAAGCGAAGATAAAGTAAAAAATCTCTGATAAAGCCATTCCTGCCATATGTCTCTGAAACCTGGGTATTAACGAAAGACCTAGAGGAATCCATTCGACCTTTTCCAATGAGGAAGACGACACCAGAACAGTCTATAGTCCTGTGGGAGATATTGATAGTTAGTGTCGTCTTTTAATAGAGAGACAGGTATATATATGGAGAACCCGATATGATCAGTTCCATCAAGGTGGAACGTCTGAGATAGACTTGTCACATAATCAGAATGTGGACGATAACCCAATAAATCGCCCAACATTCTCCAAACCACGGGGACGAAGAAGACCAAAGTCCAAACTGCGATTGATGGATTCTGTCAGGGCTGATATAGTCATTTTGGTAATCGGAAACTGGAAAACAAAGGCTTCAGAATGGAAAAAATGGAATAGACTTCTGGATTCAGCCACGGCCCACCTAGGCCTGTCGAGCTTGATGATGATCAAGTGAAGATAAATGCTTTATTATTTATCCAACTGTCGATTCGTTCATGAGAATTCAATTCTCTTAATGAATCGACATTATTAAGCCAAGATGCGTGTACGCTGAAAATTGGTATAAACATAGACAAATACAAAATCTCAAATTTGTTTTTTTTTTTTTTCAATATTTTTTTATGATAAATTTATGAGTTTAACTGCCTATATTTCCATTTTTCTTTTAAAAATCGAAAAAAGCCGAAACACCCCAACTAGATAATTTAATTTTATATACAAAATATAAACATTGTATTAACACATCTCAATTTTTTTTTAACAATTTTTATAAAAATTGAATTTAGTGACGACATCACTTCATACCATTTGTATGGTAGTCGCCTATACACAATATGTAAGAAGACTTAATAGTTTGATACTTAAATCTCCAAACATACATACATACCTTCATACTGTTTTCATATTCTGTGTATGAAAAACAGACTGACCACCATACTATCCTATCCTGACAAACATACCTCCATACATGTTTTATATAGAAAATAAAATATCTTCAAATAATTTATTAATTTGTGTTGTTTATAGTTTGGTACGTATTCTTTGATTATGCATACTATAGCCATCGACAGTTGGATCTCATGTGTTACATGCAACTAGTTTATTTTATTTTATTTATTTAACTTTTTGTACATAAAAAATATAATGCAGACTGGCGGGCTTATCGCATTAGGTAATTTCTTCCAACCAACCAGATTGCAGAGTGACAGAATTATACATGTACATCAACAAAAAATGAAAGCTACAAAAGAACAAAGAAAATATACATAACACCAAGATAAATCAATTTTTTTCGGTGTAAACGTCTGACAAAGTACGTTTGCTGAGGACGACCCCATCCAATCTCGTCTTGTGTACTCGTTTTGTCTATTTGCGTCTTATCCATTCTCTCTATATGTCCAAACTATCTCAAAATATATTTTTTAATCCTCTAAAAGAATCTCCTTTCACTCCAAGATGTTCTCTAAATCATACATCAAGGTATTTTGTGAAATAGCTAAGGTTAGCCGATCTTTGGTCTAAACAATTTACGAGAGAGCACTCCTCTGACCGATAGGCGAATTTATTGTTTAACTACCGTCCCGTCCCGTCTCATTCGCCTGTCGATGATATACATATAGGTACCTACCGAAACTATGAATGTCAAATAAAATTGTTTAGATATTGGTAATTGAGGCCAGAGTATTTCCACTATCGACATTTGTGATATTACATAGACGTTTCAGATTTTAATGCGAAGAGAACAAAAGACATTAAAAAAAACTTTATATCGAGCCATTAAATAAGTGGCTATCTGTCAAATGGCTATCGGATACAATCAGATGTCAGACCAAACCACTAACACATTCTCGTAATGAAATAAAGTCTGATATTTAAGTAAACATTGAAACGCATAAAAGTCAACGTATGTAAAAATGTCAGGTTGTGAAAATACGCTCCATGCAACTATAATAATATAATGTATTACTATAGTTTGGCAAAGTGCCGACAATAGTATTACTATAATATGAACCCTTGGCATACGGTGTCGTCTAAAAAGTACAATTACAACTATTATCAAACACAGTAAACAATGGCAACGAAAAATTATACATAATTTTTATTTTCCATCTAAATATATTTTTTTAAACTAATTATTTTTTTAATTTTGGAATAATAGCATAATATACTTACATAATAATAGTACATACATATACATACATACCATCACGCCATGTCCCTTGCGGGGTAGGCAGAGAGAACCGAACGCCACATTTTTCTATCCTGGCACGCATTCCTCGCCTCGTTCACATTCATGCATCGTCTCATACATGCTCGTCTATTGCTCACACTTCTAACATTTCCGTCTTTCAAAATTTCGTTCACATGATCGTGCCATCCCTTTCTTGGGCGTCCCCGACCTCTCATTCCATTCCATTCCGCTCTGTATATTTTCTTCGTAATAGTTAATAATAGTTATGCATAAAAATCATGGCTTCAATTGAAAACTTATCATGTAAAAGTGATCACCGCGCACTGAGTTAGTAATCCAGTGGTCGCGAGTTCGAATCCTGCAACGACCGATTTCGTTCACCATGTATGAGGATGTGTATGTACTTGTTACAAGGATATATTCATTGTTAAAAAAAAGTAACACAAATTATGTTGCTGTGGATTCATATTATTAATTTATTTTAACTTATACCTTGCATTTTTTAATGTGATTTTTATTTTATTTGTAAAAAAAAACGTTGATGTCATTTTTCCTGAAGAAGAAACGGTCGCTTAATAACATATCGTATCAAATAACTCCAAAAACATTAAAATAAGAGATAATAATAAATAATTATATAACGCCATGTCCCTGTTATTGGGATATGGAGAGAGTACAGAGTGCCACACATATAATACACATCTGCCTTTGCATACATTCATTGCCTCACTCATATTCATACCTACATTGTTTCATACATATTAAATAAATAAATAAATAATAAACACTTCCTTGCACCCTGCGCAAGTGGCGAGTTTATTGCCGTATGGCAATTTCTTCCAACTAACTAGTGTTTCCAGCCCAGAGAAGCAATATTTGCGTGAGAAATAAATTTCTCCTCTGCTGGGAATCGAACCCAGGACGCCCGCACAGAAACCGAACGGCTTACCAACTGTGCCACGGAGGTCGTATTCGTACGTTTGAATAATTATAAATATAATATTAAACATAATATTAATTCACAGCGAAAAATTAGGATCGTGCACGATCGACAAATATAATTTATAATTGTTAAACAGGATATCATTCAGGATTATGTATCGAAAAATCTGGATCATGTACCGACAAATATAATTTATAATTGTTTAAAGGAGTAAATGCTTGGTAAACAGGATATCATTCAGGATGATGTATCGAAAAATCTGGATCATGTACCGACAAATATAATTTATAATTGTTTAAAGGAGTAAATGCTTGGTAAACAGGATATCATTCAGGATTATGTATCGAAAAATCTGGATCATGTACCGACAAATATAATTTATAATTGTTTAAAGGAGTAAATGCTTGGTAAACAGGATATCATTCAGGATTATGTATCGAAAAATCTGGATCATGTACCGACAAATATAATTTATAATTGTTTAAAGGAGTAAATGCTTGGTAAACAGGATATCATTCAGGATGATGTATCGAAAAATCTGGATCATGTACCGACAAATATAATTTATAATTGTTTAAAGGAGTAAATGCTTGGTAAACAGGATATCATTCAGGATTATGTATCGAAAAATCTGGATCATGTACCGACAAATATAATTTATAATTATCTAAAGGAGTAAAGCCGGTTGCAGACCAAAAGCTAAGCTAAGTTAGTTTAGCTTATCACGCATAGCTGAGGTCGTTTTTCATACATGTGTGCAGATCGCAAACTATGTGAGGTAGTATGAAAAATGACCTCAGCTATGCGAGCTAAGTTAAACTAACTTAGGTTAGCTTTTGGTCAGCAACCCGCTTAAGTTCTTGGTAAACAGGATATCAATCAGGATTATGCAAAATATTAACTAAAAAAATACAAAATAAACTCGTTTTTCTCTTTAATTTACTGCATTAATAGAATCATTGGGCATAAAGCCAAGAAAACAGTCATTATAATATGTAGTCGCAGTAATGGTCTACTTGGATACCCATGTGACTATTATTATGTCTGGATTTATATCCGAAAAGGAAAGAGACACATTTATAAAGTGGGGAAACCGCCATACATTAGTTTTTTATTGCGTACACATAGGGTTACCACACGACTAGCATTATGTCTGTCGCCGTATTCGACTATCACTTCCCGTTTTTCGACAGCTTCAACAAAATAAGGAAATGGCCCGGAACTGCGTACGACTACCTACTTCAAATAAACACTTATTTAAGATTTGTTTATTGAAACAAGCACACAGCCACTTTAGTACATACCATAAGATAATAATATAAACTTGCATTTGCATAATTAGAAAGAACGTCGCTTCATCCTCAATATAATTTATTTATTCTGTGCTGTGGTAGAAGAAATTAGAAAGGGGGGTCACGGGAAGCATGCGTGAGATTATTCAGAATGATGGAGGAACGAAGCCAAAATACATAGTTTAAATTTTAACGCCCACTACTGCTACTTGTGAGCCCCTTCTCGATGGAATCTCTCGCTCTCAGTAGCTTCGGCACTAAAAATGCAGATGACAGAAGCGTCTGCGGGAATTTTGCCGGTGGGCAGTAATGGTTTATTGCGATGTACCATGTGAACTTCAGCGATGAAGAACACGACCAAGAATAAGAAATGGTTATAGATAAATGTCGATGAAACTTTACTATAAAATTTATTCCAACTGTCGATTTGTTCAGGAGAACTTTGTTCTCTTAACATATCGACAATGTATCAAGCCAGAATACGCGAGAATTGTATGGAGAGGTCTACTTTTTTCACGGCTTTTCCAACTTTGAAGTCAAAAAACACCAACTTAGAGGCTTCGCAGCATATATGTTCCATACACGGATTTACTCAGAATTCGGAGTAGAACATTTCGTGTGTCTGTGTGTTTGTGTCCCCCCCCCCCTTATAACTTTTGATCCGCTCAATTTACAGAGACCAAAATTTCAGAATATATAAACAGTTATAGGCCTACAAAACTTTTATACTCAGAATTTTGAATTTTTGTTTCAGTCAGGGGTTATCAACTTTTGAATTTTTACTTTATTTTTCCATATATCTCAGAAACCATAAAAGATAGAACGCTGAAAATTGGTATAAACACAGAAAAATACAAAATCTCAAATCGATTTTTTCGAAAAAATTCCAGGGTTTCTCAAACGTTTTTTATTAAGAAAAATATTTTTTTTATGATAAATTTATGAGTTTAACTGCCTATATTTCCAAATATTTTAAAAATATCGAAAAAAGCCGAAACACCCCAACTAGATAATTTAATTTTCTATAAAAAATATAAAAGATGTATTAGCACATCTCAAACTTTTTTTAACAATTTTTATAAAAATTGAATTTAGTGACGACATTTCTTCATACAATTTGTATGGCAATCGCCTACACACAATATCTAAGAAAACTTAATTATTTGATACTAATCTCCAAACATACATACATACCATCATGCTGTTTTCATATTCTGCGTAGGATCAAAGGACTGACCTCCATACTATCCTATCTTGACCTACATACATAGGTACAAGTGTTGTATAGAAAATCAAATATCTTAAAATATTAAATAATTTGTGTTTATGGGATTATAGTTTGGTACTTATTCTTCAACTATACATACTATCGCTATCGACAGTTGGATCTCATGTGTTACATGCAACTAGTTATATTAAATTTAGGTACTTTAAATCAAACTATGTCATACAGATCATCATACAACTTATTATTTTTGTATAAATTACATTGTTGTTTCCCGATTTGGAGTTGACAGAGAGAAAGGAATGCCGAGCTCTAATGACAGAAGAAACGATATGTTTATCACCAATCTACCAATCATTACACTGGAAACAAATCATCTCGAATGTAAATATACTTATCCAGTTATTATGAATATGATATTCTGAAATGTAACGTAGATTACCTACATATTTTTGAATACCAATGAATAAGAATTTTGAATAAGAATGTGGCAACTTGTTATTGGGTGCGTGTTAAATCAATATTTGACATAGTACCTGTTAGTTGCCCGAGAAGCAAAATAAAGAAATAAATGGTTAAGATCAAAGGGGTAAGTGTTGACTAAATTTAATGTGCGATTTTCCTTTCATACTAAGCATACATAGATGCTCTGGTGTAGTTGAAACGTTTCGTTTTGACGTCAAATATGTTTATGCATTTTGGGCATCGAATGCTGATAAAAAGTCCCGAATAGGTTCCTGAAGGTTGAGCCAACCCTACCTTAATACGAGTATCGGACATAAACTGGTTTGTAGACATTATAATAAGGGCTTTTTACGTTAAATATTAAAATACAAATGGAATTTAATGCAGGATCATAGAACTTTAGTTATACTTACGTACATTTCGTAAAAATAATACATGTGTAACGAAAAAACAAACGCGTGGTTAATAGTTTTAATATTCCAGTATTGTAAATAGAAGTATTATGACCCCTCATGTCCATGGACTTTGAACTATGCATTGTTGATTTGATGTAATATATATTGCAAATAAATAGACCTTGTTAATACACAAAAATCAAAATATAACAATTTTAAAATAAGTTTATTTTATTTGTTATATTTATATTGCTCTCGGACAAACTGACAGGTGATATGTCAAATGATACTATGACACGCACCCAAAAACAAGTTCCCACATTCTGGAAGCTTATGATGTTAATCGTCTCACAGATCCAAACTAAAATCACAATCAAAAACTGTCTCCACCAAGATCGAACCTGGGACTTAAGCTCAGTAGTAAGATATCTAACCAACGGAGGCACGAAGGTCGAAAGAGTTTGTAAATAATGTAAGTAGATACTTCCATATTTGCTCTTTTATCATACGTTACATATATTATAAATTATATCAATAAGACAAAAATTAAAAAAAAAGTTATGGTGTACGGCGTACTATCAAAATGTGTGTCTTCTATAAACATGGACTACAATTTCAATCTATTACAATATATATAGATATTATATGCGTAAAATGCATTAACGTATGTACAACTGAACAGTTTCACAAACAAAAAACTTCATTTCGTCTTATATATGATTATATCTGCTAAAACTTTCAAAATGCTCTCACGCTCTGAAAAATACTTAACTTTTAAATTTTGATTGAAAAATGGCAGCAATATATTAAATGGATTTCGTAAAAATGCGTTTGGCGATTGTCAACTATTGAAGAAAGAAATATTGTGACCTCTAGTTACAGTTCAACCCAATATATTGATTGTTTATGATGAGTACCTACACTAAATAATGTAGTGAACAGTACCTATATTGTTGGCCAGTAGCCACTTGTTTTGATCAAAAAAAGATAGCTTGAACGAAAGCGAGAGCAGTAAACTCTCTGACGGCGGTAAACAATATAAAACGAGTGGGTTGTAGCCAACACTAAACTCTCCACACCGTAGTAAGTGTTCATTTTTCTTCTTGAAAGGTTGACAATCTCTAAATAGATTTTTATGAAGTACATTTTTATTAGATTCTTGGAACAAATATAAAATTCCCAGAGGACATAAGTTTTCACAATACACCATACACACAAAAACATTGTCACGAAACTCATAGTATGCACTTTATGGTAGACCATAGATTTTTTTTAATTTTTGACAATCCTTGAATGCGTTTTTGATGAGTGTATTTTTACTGTATCAAAATTTCAAACATTTTAAAAATGACTAGATTTTTCAGACCGTGAGAGCATTTTGAAAATTCAGACAAATGAAATTATAGAGAAGAAATAACGGATATCTATGGAAAAGTATTCAGCTCTAAGTTTATGATAACAATATGAAGTCAATCGGACTTATAGTTTGAAATGCAGAGAGGACACAAAAAAACAACGTAAATGATGAATTCATAGGCAAGAAATTAAAAATTGTCTATGGAAAACTAATCAGCTCTAGGTCTATGCACTTTACACATGATATTAATATGAAGTCGATCGGACTTATAGTTTGGGCTGTAGAGAGGAAAATTGTGAAATCATGACTCTCCACTATTCCATAGTATGGAGAGTAAAAATAACAAAAGTTCACCAGGAAGCTTAACGAAGTGGAAGATGTTATGACAAGAGAATATACCTACAAACACATGTATATATTCATATAGAGACAATCATTATTATCAGTGCGGTGACAGCATGAGTCTAACAATAGACGCGACATCTACCTACAAGTATAACTACCAGTGAAGTGGTATGCAATATGCAGCGGCTAAAGTGGATGCAGAGCATTAACCACATTTCTACCGTGAAAGCTTTGGACGTTATTAGCCTCCGAGACTTTGTTCAATGAAACAAAATAGTTTCACAAACAAATAAACAACAAATCAAACGTACATTCAACAAATATAGCAGCGGTTCAAGTATGTTTGCGGAGGGGCGATGTCACGGATTTCTTGGTGTCCTCAGACATCGAATCGCCGCATACCGTGAGATAATATTATGGAATAACCCTAACACGACCATGAAGACTGCACAGGGGCACCAATGTCCGATACTGTAACAAAGATGGGCAGAAGTGTTGGATCAAAGATGATAGTAGTATGATGTCTACATAACGTGTTTTTTATTTTTATTTTTCATATGTATTTGTTACTCTTTTTCGTATATGTATGTGTGGACTTATGTGTGTGTGTGTGTGTGTGTGTGTGTGTGTGTGTGTGTGTGTGTGTGTGTGCGTGCGTGCGTGCGTGCGTGCGTGCGTGTGGGTGTGTGTGTGTGTGTGTGTGTGTGTGTGTGCGTGCGTGTGTGCGCGCGTGCTAGTGTTTATATAATATAATACTCTTTTTATCTGTTGTGTAAAAAAATTATTGTTATTTTTGTTCATTTGTTGTGTATATACCTAATCCATAT
Organism: Molanna angustata; assembly: GCA_963576475.1. Classification (NCBI taxonomy): domain Eukaryota; kingdom Metazoa; phylum Arthropoda; class Insecta; order Trichoptera; family Molannidae; genus Molanna; species Molanna angustata. The sequence continues at coordinate 22,320,917 of OY754978.1, read as the reverse complement.
TATGTAAAGGATTTTTCTTCTTTATAATGTTAAATGTAAATTTAGTATGTAAAAGATATGGTTTGTGTATCATTGCACCCCCCTGCTCACAGACTGGATTAAAAATATTATTATTATTATTATTAAATAAATACATATACAACAAATAATAAACTCCTGCGCCAGATTTTGCTTCATTATTCCTCGCAAGGCACATGTCTCGCCATATCTGGTTGGAAGTGGAATGTTGAATATGGTTAACCAGCGGAAACTTAACCTTTCTTGTCAGATGTTTAAAATCGACCATAATAGAAAGCCCGAATACCTATTTAAAAGCTTGAATAGTCTGTCAATTTTAGTCTGACATATAGGGCCAGCGTTTGAAGGTAGCTTCAAATACGCTAAATAAATGTTGAAATGATCTGTCTCCTCCACTTAAAGCAGTGGAACGGTTTAACGTCTTTAAAAATAAATATCGAGACACGTTTCTGAATTGTTCTTGTTAAATATCAATAATTGTTGTTACAATACCTTGTGCTTTATGTTGTATGTATGTGTGCATGTATGTATATGCGTGTATGTATGAATATTATGTGTACCTACCATTTAAATTTAATTTTATTTCTTTGTGTTGGGATCATGTTAAAAATCAGCTGCTGGGGGCTTGTCCTCCTGCAACATAACTAAGCATGATCCTATTGAGATGATAAGTTTTTTTACATATTTTTTGTCTATTTGTAAACTTCTTGTTTCAATAAATGTATTATTATTACTAAATAAACCAACCGGATGTATTATTTTTGTATGGTGTACTGGATAGATAGATTCAAATGATATTTAAAGCAGCTGTGAGGGTGATGTATGTATCTGATAAAATTTGTCACGAAATTTTGAACTTTAAACTTCTTACCAACGAAATACGCCGGGTTGAAACAAATTATGAGGTACGTTTGATCAAAAATAAGTAGACTATAAGGAATGCTTGATCCAGAATGGGTAGACTATAAAGTATGTTTGACCCAGAATGAGTAGACTATAAGGTATATTAGGCTCCGAATGACTTAGTTCCACACTATGTTCAAGAACTGTGTCAAAAGAATGTGTCTCCACTGAGCCACGAAGGTCTGCAAGTGTTTGTATGAATTTAATAAAAGTAAATGTTTAATTTATTTTATGCTATGTTTTTTAACTGTTATACAATTTTAAATGCCCTTCCTTAGCAAAAGTATCGAACGCTTTTACGGAAAAATAAGTAGTATATCATATTAAATTTGATATTAAAAAAGTCATATTGAAATTCATTGATGTTTGCTTTGTATGATGTTTTTCACTGTGATATCCAAGAATATAAAAACAGTCAGAACAAGGCGATAGACTTTTATCACCATTTAGTAAAAAATAACAATGTTGTCAGGAGACGGTGATATGTGAAGATGCCAGTTCATCGCTTAAACGATTAAGAACCGGTTAAGAAAGCGCTATTGGTACATATTATAATTATTCAATGGTCCGAGGGAAAATGGGCCGAAGTCCGGTAGATAGCTCTCCGAATCACTAAACGTAATAAGGAGCGGGTTGACTAACAGTACCAACGAGGATTGCAATAAGAAGAGTGATAAATAGATAGAAAAGGTTGGTCGCTCAGAAGTCTTCGTAGCGGTTTTAACAGTTTCCCAAATTGATTTAACACCGCTTTTCCAAGAATGTTATGTATGCCTATTTATAAAAGGTGTCTCAAAAGAAAGTTTTTTTTTTTAATTTTATTTAACAGTTTGTCAACAGCTATATAAAAAAATTTACAGAAAAACATTTTACATTTAAATGAAGCCAATTATAGACGAACGTTATATAATTATATTATACACTGGTTAAGAGTAATAACAAAGTTTTAACTAAGTTAATTGAAACCATCTCGTTACTGCAGATTCCACGCAGTACACACACAGTACCCACCTACGTGTATATAAATAAATAAATCTGAAATATCCAAAGAATATTCTCGCGGCTACACGCAGGTAAATACTATATAGGTATAGTTTTATGGCCCCAGTCAAATTTGTGTTATTTGAAATTAGCTAATTCGGTTGTGCGGGTGACCTATCTCCAGCAACGAGTGGCTTCAAATAAGTACAAAAAAATAATATATTTATACAGAAGAAAAATAAATAAAAGTTAGAGCACGTGTGCGTGTGTGTATAAGGGTGTGTGTGTGTAATGTGTGTGTGCGTGTGTGTGTGTGTGTGTGTGTGTGTGTGTGTGTGTGTGTGTGTGTGTGTGTGTGTGTGAGAAGAGAGTTTGGTATATTGTATTGAAATTAAGGAGCCGGAGAGGAATTATGAAGAATTGCTATGATTTGTTGTTTAAAATTTGTTTTATTTAATATGAAAGGGTCGATTGAGCTAAAGTGGAGGTTATAAGCATGGCAACTTCGGTTTATAAATGAGTTTTTGAAAGAGTTTGTTTTGAAGGTAGAAATTTTAAAAAGTTCAGTCTGTCTTGTGGGTCTTGCAGGGACTCTATAGTTAATTAGTCTTGTTAGTTCAGGGCAGTTAAGCATATTATTTATTATTTTGTAAAGGAATAGAGCATCGGTTAGAGTTCTTCTGTTTTCGAGACTCATAATATTATAAGTTTGTAGGCTGGTGTAGTAGTCGTTTACATTTGAAATACCAAATCGGTAGTTTAGCTGTTTTATAAATAACTTTTGGATTCTTTCAATCCTATTTTTATGTATATGGTAAAATGGATTCCAAATGCTTGACGATGATTCAAGATGACTACGAACGAGAGCATAGAATAGTGTTATATACGTTTTGCGCTCTCGGAATTGCATAGTGTTTCTAAATAAGAAGCCTAGCATTCGGTAAGCTTTGCCGGTTATGTGATCGTAGTGTTTCTCGAAAGAGAGTATACTGTCCACATATACACCAAGGTCCTTAATAACCGTTTTGTCTCAATAATAGTATTGTCGATTGAATATATGAATATTATATTTGTATTCAGAGCGTTAAGTGGAGATGTTAGACGACTTCTTGGTGCCTAAACTGCAAAACTTTCCTGGCTATAACCAAAGAACATGGTTCCAGCATGACGGAGCAACGTCACACACGTCCAATACATCTCTGCCACGAGTTCGTGAAATTTTCCCAGGCAAATTGTTCTCCAGGAGAGGTGACATTAATTGGTCTCCACGCCGTCCCGATTTTACCCCTATGGACTTTTTCCTATGGGGTTATCTTAAATCTAAAATTTACGCCAGTAAACAGACTTCTCTGCCGCATTTGAAAGAAAATATCCGTCACGAAATGGTAGCCATCACTGAGTCCACCTGCCGAGCCGTCATAAGTAATTTTACTGTTCGATTAAATGAGTGCTACGAACGCGAGGGTCTACATTTGGAAGATATTATTAATAAGAAATAAATTCCCAAATTGTGTACTTTAATAATTAATAAGCATTTTTTCGATACACAGCTTACTTTTTATTAATCGATCCACTAAATATAAACTTTATTTTGAGACACCCTGTATTTTCACATCAGGGGGGCAAGTCTGGTTGACCGTCGAAATCAAAACCCTCCTTGTTTACCCATATCATGGATATAATTATTATATGGAGTTCTACAATATCTTTAGATGTCATAGAACTCCATATGATAATTATATCCATGATATGGGTAATCACTGGGGTTTTGATTTCGCCGGTCGAACCAGACTTGCCCCCCAGAAAAGGCTGAGCCTAGTGAGGTGGTTTCATCTTAATATATACATATATATTTCAACGGAGACGAACCAGCACCAGCGGCATCAGTTTTCCACATAAATTAGAGTCATTTTAATTTTATTTATTTTCTATTGCTTTTAGGGAAACTAACAGGTACTATGTAAGTCAAATATTTATTTAACACGCACCCACTAACAAGTTGCCATATTTACGATATATAACGTCTCACAGTATCCAAACTGAAAACACAATATAAATACAATAAATAACCCATGACCATTTGTCTCGGCAGTCAGATGTCTTACTAATTAAGCCACAAAGGTCGACCATCATGCACCTACATTAGCGAAATGACCTAAAAATACTTTTGACAAGTGCTTAAAATTTAAAAGTTGACGTAAACAAAAAATAATACATGAAGCAAAATAATAGTTAAGAGAAAAACCTCCATACGTTGAAATAATAAATAATCAATTTAATTAAGGAACACATTCAGTCTTATAATTAAATATACAAAAAATACATTATGAAACAAAAAGAATACCTACCAATTACATTTGTCTACATAATAGGTATGATGATCATTAAATAATCACATAAGTACATTCATTACCTACAACAAAAAACTAATAAAAATATTATTGACAATTATTGTATGTTTGCCTGTGACGGGTAAGGAAGGGAAGAAGAAAGAATGGGAGAAGGATTAAATTTATTACTGCTATGATATAAAAAAAATATTAACAAAACACAAGTTTACGCCGCTATTAATCTATATAGTTTTTTAGCAGAATGTAGACATAATACCTACTAATAAAATAACAGAATTAGTAAAAGAGAGGAATTTAAATCATTTGTTGATAGATAAATAAAATAATTTGGTTTTAAACATTAAAGTACCTACATTATGGATGAGTCTATTGCTCAACAGAAACTCTACACACGGATAATTTAAACATTAAAGTACCTACATTATGGATGAGTCTATTGCTCAACAGAAACTCTACACACGGATAATTTAAACATTAAAGTATCTACATTATGGATGAGTCTATTGCTCAACAGAAACTCTACACACGGATAATTTAAACATTAAAGTACCTACATTATGGATGAGTCTATTGCTCAACAGAAACTCTACACACGGATAATTTAAACATTAAAGTACCTACATTATGGATGAGTCTATTGCTCAACAGAAACTCTACACACGGATAATTTAAACATTAAAGTACCTACATTATGGATGAGTCTATTGCTCAACAGAAACTCTACACACGGATAATTTAAACATTAAAGTACCTACATTATGGATGAGTCTATTGCTCAACAGAAACTCTACATACGGATAATTTAAACATTAAAGTACCTACATTATGGATGAGTCTATTGCTCAACAGAAACTCTACACACGGATAATTTAAACATTAAAGTACCTACATTATGGATGAGTCTATTGCTCAACAGAAACTCTACACACGGATAATTTAAACATTAAAGTACCTACATTATGGATGAGTCTATTGCTCAACAGAAACTCTACACACGGATAATTTAAACATTAAAGTACCTACATTATGGATGAGTCTATTGCTCAACAGAAACTCTACACACGGATAATTTAAACATTAAAGTACCTACATTATGGATGAGTCTATTGCTCAACAGAAACTCTACACACGGATAATTTAAACATTAAAGTACCTACATTATGGATGAGTCTATTGCTCAACAGAAACTCTACACACGGATAATTTAAACATTAAAGTATCTACATTATGGATGAGTCTATTGCTCAACAGAAACTCTACACACGGATAATTTAAACATTAAAGTACCTACATTATGGATGAGTCTATTGCTCAACAGAAACTCTACACACGGATAATTTAAACATTAAAGTACCTACATTATGGATGAGTCTATTGCTCAACAGAAACTGTACACACGGATAATTTAAACATTAAAGTACCTACATTATGGATGAGTCTATTGCTCAACAGAAACTCTACACACGGATAATTTAAACATTAAAGTACCTACATTATGGATGAGTCTATTGCTCAACAGAAACTCTACACACGGATAATTTAAACATTAAAGTACCTACATTATGGATGAGTCTATTGCTCAACAGAAACTCTACACACGGATAATTTCCCATCACAAAACCTTAAAATGATCGACAACCGACCTCTTCTTTTGTGATCTCGAATCTTCAGAGTTCGTAATTCTTATGACCGTGCCCTATATCTAAATAACTCCAGGAAATGATGAGCGTATAAGAATACCTACCTCCAGCGTTCACTGAAAATAGAAAAAAGGCTTTTGCAAGGACGCCGGAAACTCGTTGGAATTTGCATAAATTAGATAAAGCTATCATACAGACAGACAGAAATGGAGAGATACTTATCGTATGATGCGGTTGACATAATTATTACGGTTTAAATTTATTATAATAATATTCACATGTGCGGTATATATGTAATATTGCGTGTGGTGTAGCTATAGGACGATAATAATTATTGCATGTATAAATATCGCTAAACTTCTATATTTTTTTCGGCATGGAGGGGACGGTTGCGCACACACGTGATCAAACCAACCAAACAGAAAAACCCAAATTTGTCTTCTGCGCACCCACGATGACTATAGTTTTTATTATCAAATGACATGTTCTTACAAATAAGTGAAGCAAGATTCACGTGCGAAATTATTTTTAAAAAAAATCTCCTCTGCTGGGAGTCGAACCCAGGAGACCTCACCCAATAAAAAGTCGCATTTCACTGTACTTCTAGACTGAAAATACAATGAAAAACTGAAAATTCGCTGGGATTCGGATCCACGACATTTAGCTCATATAGGTATAGGTATTATCAACTGAGTCACGAAAATGTCCTTAAAAAATTACGTAGTTCTGGATCAGGCACCCTGATGGAATGGACGAAAAATTGAAAGTTGGGAATATTCTAGAAGCCTGAATAACAGAAAATCCCGTATCGAAAATGAATGCATGTTGGTACAAGTGACAAAATATGTCAGAGTATAAATATTTGACTCCTGAAGAGAAAAATGAAAAAAATACAGTTTTGAAAACAGAATTCAGCGACCTTATTCTTGTTGAATTTTGAATCTAATCCCAAATTCGAAGTTTCGTTAACCGCTTAAGGACTACGCCCGAGTATACTCGGGCGGCTATTATTTGCAAAAATTCCCACACCCGAGATAACTCGGGCAAACTTTATCGGCAGAAAAGACCACTCCCGAATATACTCGGGCGTAAATAAATACGATTTATGGTATGTGGAAGCGAGACAAAAGACAGCTGCGATGATTCAAACGATGTACCACCCCCCTATCTCCCAATTACCGCATACCCAAAGTACATCTTGTCATTATGCGATGTACTGTTATTACTTTTAGTACCGTCCAGTGTTTTGCGTAGTTAGGTCGTGTGTTTTATATTTGAATTACGTGATTCAATTTCGATTGATTGCGTCTATAATATTTTGTCGATGTTTTTATAGACTTTTTTCCTTGATGATTCAGACTTTTTTGTATTATTAATTAATTATGATAAGTAAAAATTAATATTTTTTTCTGAATTTCTTTTATTTCTTGACCCACACTATGCACTATAATATCAAATTTCCGACCCATTTTGAGCCTGAAATGGCTTTTGTGATAGATATTTACGCTCATTAAATTAAATTCATTCATAAAAAAAAATGTGTTTTTTTTTCATATTTTTTATTTTTTAATGATTACTGAAGGGGTTAAGAACCTACTTTAATTCTTTTTTTTCAAGAAATTAACAGTACCTATAATAAATAAATAAATGAACACTTCCTTGCACCCTGCGCAAGTGGCGAGTTTATTGCCGTATGGCAATTTCTTCCAACTAACCAGTGTTTCCAGCCCAGAGAAGCAATGTTTGCGTGAGAAATGAATTTAAATAAATTTCTCCTCTGCTGGGAATCGAACCCAGGACGCCCGCACAGAAACCGAACGGCTTACCAACTGTGCCACGGCGGTCGACAGTATAATAACATTTTTCATCAGATGTATTTGATTAAAATACTGTCTTAAACAGGACACTAATCAACATGTAATAAAACATTTAATGATAATATTGACGTTATTCCCTTAAAATAAAACCATATCTTAATAAAATTAAACAGATCCTCGGCGCAGGCCATGATAATATAACTGAATATTAACTTTACCGTAACTCAGATTTGTTTTCATATCGTTTATACATGATGAAATTCCTTTGAAAAATACATAATTAAAGCATTCAAAAATATTTATAACAATAGTGTATGAATGTATGCGCGTGAGGTTGGCTATATGTGTAGGTACGTATACAATAGAGAATTAAATAAGGCGGTAAATACAGGTATGTTCTAATCGTAATAGTAATTTGAATGTACGCGAATAATGTGACAGGTAATTAAGTTCTAAGAATAGATTGAAATTTGTATTTCGAATCTAATTTCGAAAGACGGGTCGCTGTTTCTTATCACTTTTCTTTTCAGTGTGGTCATTTATCTACCACGTGATGTAAGCCGCCTAAAAATGCGTAAATATTCGAGAGTAGAGACGGACGTAAATTAGCCGAATCTCTCAGAGAAACAGTTGATGTATCATCATATCTCCTTCAGATAACATCGCAAGATAATAAGATAATTGTGTGGCTGTGTATCTCGCGAGAGGCAAGGACCATGAGAGTCCCAAAATACCATGACAATCAATCCGTCAACTGGCCGCCGCCGGCGGGAACGGCGAAATGTCAGATGTCAGAGTGACATGACAATGCAGACAGCAACAGAGGACTGTCGTCGTCACGTTCCCCATTGGCCAACACAAATAAACCGGCCAGAAATGTCTAGAGAGGTACCTACCTACCAGCCACCGGTTACCAGCCCCACTCTACTCCCGAGTCTTCGCGACGAAGATGAGAAAACGGGGAGCACATCGACAGGCAGACTTTTGACTCCTCAATACCTCAAGGGGATTTAGTGGGGAAATTTGAATTCAATTTTTAAGTATTTTTTTGCATACTATCAACTAGTATCATGCTGAGATTGTATTCTGAAAGTTTCATCACAAGTATCGGTGTGTACTATGTACGGCGTGTTTATTTTTTTTATTATTTCATTTCCGGGAAATTTACAGTATAAAAACATTTTTTATATAGATGCATTAGTATAAGATTAAAACCAATAACAAATTTCCACATTATTAACAATAAATTTTGACTGCTGTGCTTATATACTTAAAGCTACATATGAAAAACATTTATATCTGAATGATAGTGCATGAGTGTATGTATGTGTGTACGTATGAGTGTAAGGATGTGTATATGTGTATGAGTGTGTCTATATAAGTGAAAGAGAAAATGTATTTCGATAAAGAGAGAATGCACTCATTCGATTCTTTTCTAATTTGTATATCTAATACTCGCTTAGACCCCATTAGATTTTGAAGAATATCTGATCAGTGGTTTTAACTTTTTATTTTCAAATTGCTAAAAAAAAACAAAACACTTCCTTCACCTTTGACGTTTGGGTTGGCAACATATTTCAGTTTTCCTTACATTTCAACACATCCTAGATAACTGTTCTCTAAATCTTATTAAACAAAGTGTTTTTTTCGACAAATAAATCCGAAAACAATTCACATTAGTCGTTATTCTCTATAGAAAAACAATGTGGTCTGGAACCAAAACGTCAAAAATCCTCCGGAAAAATGCCTCACTTCGATTCATACAAAATTTGCTGACTATGACATCTAGTATATAATAATAACTATTTGCATGTAACACATGAGATCCAACTGTCGATGGCAATAGTATAATAGTATGTAGAATGCGTACGAAACTATTAACACATAAACACAAATTAATAAATATTTTAAGACATTTTGATTTCTATATAAAACATGTAGGTATGTATGTCAGGATCGGATAGTATGGACAGGGCCGGATAAACGTGTTTTTGCGCCCGTAGCAATATATTTGAAACCGCCCCCCATTTTAAAAAAAAAATTTCACCAGACAGAACATCGAGGGAGATCGCGATCCACTTCCACGCCGGGACGCTATAGAGCTCATTGGCCCTGTTCACCACCGGACGCAGCCGCAACATCGGACAAACACAAAATATCCACCATCCATCGGGTTCAACCACTGCCCCCGAGAATCCAACCACACACGTCAGGGCCTCCGATTGGTCTCGAAATCGGCCGCTAAGAACACTCCGTTTCAAGTCGGAGGGGCTTGTACCCCGACCCCTCGGTCCTCGTGTTGGCGTCCGAAGGTTCCGCGGGCTAACACCGGGGGCATCCGACGCAATCATCACCTGTCAGATTTGACGTCTAGTTGTCAACACAGGATGTCTGACCCGACGTCTGCGCCGGCGGTGTGCCCGAACCACACAACAACATTCGCCACAGTTGACGAGTAACTGCCGAGCGAGACTAGAGGCGTCCGTCCTGCTCTTCTCTAAGTATAGAATGACGAGGGCACAACAGCGTCGGCCGCCCACCCCCGCCTTTACTGCCTGGGCCCTTAGAGCCGCAACCTAGGCTTATATCCCGACGCATCGGTCCTCGTGTTGGCGTCCGAAGGTTCCGCGGGCTAACACCGGGGGCATCCGACGCAATCATCACCTGTCAGATATGACGTCTAGTTGTCAACACAGGATGTCTGACCCGACGTTTGCGCCGGCGGTGTGCCCGAACCACACAACAACATTCGCCACAGTTGACGAGTCACTGCCGAGCGAGACTAAAGGCGTTCGTCCTGCTCTTCTCTAAGTACAGAATTGACGAGGGCGCAACAGCGTCGGCCGCCCACCCCCGCCTTTACTGCCTAGGCCCTTAGAGCCGCAACCTAGGCCCAAACAGAACAGAGAGAAAGCAACAATAATATACGAATGATTGGAAGAGATAGTTATCTAGAATGTGTTGAAATTTCCGGGTACAGAGAACCGAGCGCCATACCTGCGGATTTTTGATTTATACTTTGACATTTTAGGATTTTAAGCGCCCTTTTTAAGACTACCGCCCTGACTTATTGTTCCTGATTATTCCATGATTTGTCCGGCCCTGAGTATGGAGGTCAGTCTGTTTTTCCTCCGGTCAGTCTGTCCTACTGTCAGTCTTGATGGTATTGTATGTAGCTTCTCAGGCAACTAACAGATATTATGTCAAATAATTATTTAACACGCACCCAATAACAAATTGCCACATTATGAAAACTTACGTAATCAATCGTCTCACAGATCCAGACTGAAAACACAATTAAAAACTGTATCTCCTCCGGGAATCGAACCCGGGACCCTTGGATCGACAGTCAGATACCCAACCAACTGAGCCACGAAGGCCAACAATGTATGTATGTTTGGATTTGTTAATTTTGTCGACGGATAATTCGTGGTGAAACTCCATTATACTAGGTATAAATGAAAACACTAATTAGTTTTAGTTTCACTATATAATTTTATTCCAACATTTTAATGTTATTCCAACACTTATCCTTTATTGTTTGTTTACTTTCGATATAAAGAATTTTACTGCCGGCCACTCTCTTTGTTTCAGATACCTACACACATTTGGTCTTCACTACATGGATACACAACCTCTGGATACTCAATAATATTTATATTTCTTATAATTCGTTTCTATATTGTATAATGTAAAATCAGTTTTTCTTTCTACTTCAACATTGCTAAACTTTGTATACATCACACATATTTACCATACTGTTTTGTTTGCCAGTTTTCTTCATCAGTTCTTTCTGGCAATACTAATCGAACTGATAGAACTTTACAAAAAAAAAAAAAAAAGGTTGTGTACCAATATTTCAGTCATATCTATTTAAACTCTGTTTACTTTCATTTTCGCGCACTCTGACGATGATCTTCAGATCGATACCGGTCAGTGCCAGTGTTAAAATTATATAGTGAAACTAAAACTAATTAGTGTTTTCATTTATACCTGTATGTTTGGAGATTAAATATCAAATTATTGAGTCTTCTTAGATATTGTGTATAGGCCACTGCGATACAAATTGTATGAAGCGATGTCGCAACTAAATTCAATTTTTATAAAAATTGTTAAAAAAATTGAGATTTACTACTACAATGTTCATATTTTTTATAGAAAATTAAAATTTGTAGTTGGGGTGTTTCGGTCTTTTCCATATTTTGGAAATATAGGCATATAACACAAAAATTTATCATAAAAAATATTTTCTTCATAAGAAATGTTTGAGAAACTCTGGAATTTTTTTGAAAAAAAAATTTAGATTTTGTATTTGTCTATATTTATATCAATTTTCAGGGTTCTAGCTTATGTGGTTTTTGAGATATACGGAAAAATAAAGTAAAAATTCAAAAGTTGATAACCCCTGACTGAAACAAAAATTCAAAATTCTGAGTATAAAAGTTTTGTAGGCCTATAACTATCTATTTATTCTGAAATTTAGCGGATCAAAAGTTATAAGGGGGGGACCCACACAGACACACTAAATGTTCTACTCCGAATTCTGAGTTAATCCATATAAGAAACATAATATATGCTGCGAAGCCTCTAAGTTGGTGTTTTTTTACTTCAAAGTTGGAAATGCCGTGAAAAATATAGACCCTGCATAAAAATCTTGCGTATCTTGGCTTGATACTTTGTCGATTTGTTAAGAGAATAAAATTCTCTTGAACAAATCGACAGTTGGAAAATCTATGTATGATGCAAATAATTGTCGATGACTGTATTTCATTTTCGATTTTTGAAAATCTACCCACTTACTACTGAGTTACAAATAGGTAATTTTATAAATTAAAATTAATAAAACACAGTTTGAAAATAAAAACATGTGATTGTATAAATAAAATAAATAAATATTTGTTATTTTCACAATGAAAGGAAACTTCAAATGAAATAAAAAGTCAATCAATTTTTCTGCTACCAAGGCAAGGTAATAAATAAGGTTACCCAAAGTGGATACTACGGAACAAGTAGGTAGATTGTGCATAATGTAAGTAACAATGATAAATAAAACACCCAGATACTATTTTCACACTTACACTAAAATAGTTATGTTATTTCAAACTATAAATGGTAAATATTATTTAGCGCATGACCGAAAAAGTTCCCATATCTGAAAAATATCCAGTTTCGCATGACTTTATTTGTAAACATCGCGCAAAATGGCGGCAACCGTTCGCATCGTTAAACCAAATGTCAAGATGACATATGAAACGTCAAAATAAGTTCAAATTGCACAAACGAAATAATACGCCGGAGTAACAAATAAAAACAGATAACAACAGTACATGAATACTGATAATACACAACACCAATCCAGGATTAAATTAAAACCAAAATAACACACAATTATTATAAAATACTTACGCAGTTTGATCTTCATCATAATTTATCGCTTATGAAGCTAATGTCTCTAAACAAATACAGTTCCTTTAAGAATGACGGTAAAAGCACCAAAACTCACAAAGTTATTAATACAAAATTGTCAAGTTTCTAGAATTTTGTCACAATTCCGCGTTTGAAAATATCCACAACACGAAAGATCACAACAAAAACAAAAGTGACACAACGCGACTTCTTAAACGTGACGCGCGACCGGGAATGTCAAAATAAATACGTAACACAAATTAAGAACATTACGAGAATGTTCGATAACTTGTGTATATTTGTTATTTTATATTTAAAACACACTTTTTGTATGAAAACACCCGCAGCAAACAACCTTTTTTCAGTTTTTGACGGTTAAAATATACTTCCTGCACAATTGACAGTCGTAAAAACAGTTTGACATAATGAGCATGCGCAAACGACATTCAATTGTCATTTTATAATTTGAATCAGATAATGTTCCTAATGTTTGAAAATATAAAATATACTATATATTTTGCAATAATTAGCATGTTTTTGTAAGACATTTATTTAGTTAGGTATTTTCCTCATTTAAAAATGGCAAAGATTGGGTTACTGGGTAAATCTAAAAATTGTTTAAAATATTTCATACAGGAAACCTAGTATGTAATTCAAATTTCCCTGACATCCCGCAAAAATGCTCATGGATATTTTATTAGTGTTGCCAAATATTTTATTTATATCCATTCCTTCCTACTGAGTTTTATTTGTTTTATTTTTGATCTTTCTGTACAAAATACATAAAAAATATTGTTAACTTCTTCTTACTTCCAATTTCTTCCAATCAACTAAACATTATTTATATATCTACTAGTTGCATGTAACACATGAGATCCAACTGTCGATAGCGATAGTATGTAAAGTTGAAGAATAAGAATCAAACTATAAACCCATAAATCCATATTATTGAAAATTTTAACACATGTTGGTATGTATGTCAAGATAGGACAGTATGGAGGTCAGTCCTTTGATCCTACCCAGAATATGAAAACAGCATGATGGTATATATGTATGTTTGGAGATTAGTATCAAACTATTAAATCTTCTTTGATATTGTGTGTAGGCTACTGCCATACAAATTGTATGAAGCAATATCGTCACTAAATTCAATTTTTATAAAAATTGTTAAAAAAAATTTGAGATTCTGCTAATACAATTTTAATATTTTTTATAGAAAATTAAATTTTCTAGTTGAGGTGTTTCGGCTTTTTTCGATATTTTTAAAAAATTTGGAAATATAGGCAGTACTCATAAATTTATCATAAAAAAAATATTTTTCTTAGTAAAAAATGTTTGAGAAACCCTGGAATTAAAAAAAAAAATTTGAGATTTTGTATATGTCTATATTTATACCAATTTTCAGCGTTCTAGCTTTTATGGTTTCTGAGATACATGGAAAAATAAACCAAAAATTCAAAAGTTGATAACCCCTGACTGAAACAAAAATTCACCATTCTGAGTATAAAAGTTTTGTAGGCCTAGAACTGTTTATATATTTTGAAATTTTGGGATCTGTAAATTGAGCGGATCAAAAGTTATAAAGGAGGACAGACAGACACACACACACACACACACAGACACACACACACACACAAAACTCACATAAAATGTTCTACTCCGAATTCTGAGTAAATCCATGTATTGGAACATATATGCTGCAAGGCCTCTAGTTGGTGTTATTAGCATGCAAAAAGTCCACTACGCCATACAAAATGTTCCTTCGTACACGCATCTTGGCTTAATAATGTCGATTCATTCAGAGAATTGAATTCTCATGAACGAATTGACAGTAGGATAATGTCGATTCATTCAGAGAATTCAATTCTCATGAACGAATCGACATTTGGAAAACACCAAATGTCGATTATATATTATATAAACTATCTATATATTCTGAAATTTTGGGCTCTGTGAATTGAGTGGATCAAATGTTATAAGGGGGGGACCCACACAGACACACTAAATGTTCTACTCGGAATTCTGAGTAAATCCATATAATATGTATATATATAGAAATATAACATATATGCTATGAAGCCTCTAAGTTGGTGTTTTTTGACTTCAAAGTTGGAAAAACCGTGAAAAATATAGACCCTACATACAAATCTCGCATGTCGTGGCTTGATACTTTGACGTTATGTTAAGAGAAATAAATTCTCGAACAAATCGACAGTTGGATAAATTATTGTCATGAACTTTAAACCTTTTGATGACAGATATGAAAAAGAACTAGTGGTACCTGTGGAAAGATATATTTGCTGTGTGTACCAGCGTGGTATGATAACACTTGTCTTTTAGGAATAGAATGGGCTGTCGTTTATATGTGATGCTCGTCTCTATAACGAAAATAAAGTATTTTTTAATTGTTGGTGAAACTCAGTTACTACAAATTATAAGAAAATTTATTCAGATCAAAAACATTATAAGGGCCTTACATATCATTTGTAAATTTACTACAATCTGTCGCTTGGGCTGTTTTGGCCATACAAATAATTTATACTCGTCAGATTAAACGCAATTAGTAAGTTTTAATTATCGATGAAGTTTTTATTTGGTAGAATTCCATTATAAGTTTTATCTATAATTAAAAGTAAAGACTTTTTTGATTCTACATTTATTTTTTATTCTGCGCGATAGGCCTATTTCGCCTTGTTAGGGCATTAACTAGCTTATTAGTAAGACTATAGAGGTTTAATTATCAGTATTTCAATGACATAATGCAATTGAATAATAAAAAAAATGTAAATAATTGAACATTCAAAACTTTTGACAAGATTTAAACCACTAATTTACAATAAATAGGCAATCACTCAGCCGTACACCCATGGAGACCCACAGTACAGCTGATTTTCAGCCATGCCTTGGACGTTCACAAAAATAAAGAATATAAAAGGTATATCTGATGCGACCACCTCTGTAGCTTTATTTTTTGAATTTAAATCCAAAATCGTTAGGCAACACCGATGAAACAAGAAAAAATATTATTCTATAACAAGAAAAAAATATTCTCACATTTTCAACAGCTGGAGTCCAAGAAAAAAAACTGACTGTCACCTAACTTCATAAATGTGATAATGACAGTCAAAAATAGAAGTGCGTTGCGTCAAGATAGATGACGTTCACCCAACAGCCCAGGGATGCGTATCTGCATTCCTCGTGCCCAGGACTGCTCCGAATCGTGTCAAGAGGTCTGGCTCGCTTCACATGGACGTTACACCAGCAGTGCAGAAATGGCTCTATGTAGCACCATTCAGCGAAAGAGCAGCTCTCCTAGATCATACACATGCTAAGTTTAGAAATTGCTCCAAACGCTGTTAAGGTGCGCTGGACCCGGGTGCAACGGCCTACATCTCCTTGGGATTAGCCTCGCTTCTGACTCAGCCACTCAACTGGTGTCTGGGATCTGAGCCAGTCCCCTTCAAGAACAGTAATATTTTTTGTGACAATAATTTTTGTGATACTTTCAACGATTATTTTATGTATTGACAGTTTAATATGTGGAGTTCATAATTGACATTATCTAATAAAATTAATTAAATGAAATAAAACACAACTTTGTGTACACTGTACACCACTACATACATAACTTTTATTCAAATGAATAAAAATTATATATTGTTATTTCTCATGTTTACGTTTTTTCTAATTTCCAAGATTTCCAGGCTATCTAATTGTCTATCACTTAATAACCCTATATTAACTATTTTCCCAATACAAAAATCAATTAACCTATAACTTCATTGCACCCCCCACCGGCCCCACCCTAAAAAATAGTTTAACCCAGCCCACACTCCACCCATTATGTTTACTTTAAGTCTATATATTGTATTTTATTTTAGTATACTTTGTATCCTCCTGAGGAAGGGAACTTTGTTCTCGTAACATGTAGAGGAATTTTTATTCATTTGAATAAAAGTTATGTATGTAGTGGTGTACACAAAGTTGTGTTTTATTTCATTTAATTAATTTCAAAATGATACCACAAAGTAAAAAACAATCGTTTGTCGATGATGTTAATAAAAGTTATGTATGTAGTGGTGTACACAAAGTTGTGTTTTATTTCATTTAATTAATTTCAAAATGATACCACAAAGTAAAAAACAATCGTTTGTCGATGATGTTAATAAAAGTTATGTATGTAGTGGTGTACACAAAGTTGTGTTTTATTTCATTTAATTAATTTAAAAATGATACCACAAAGTAAAAAACAATCGTTTGTCGATGATGTTAATAAAAGTTATGTATGTAGTGGTGTACACAAAGTTGTGTTTTATTTCATTTAATTAATTTCAAAATGATACCACAAAGTAAAAAACAATCGTTTGTGGATGATGTTAATAAAAGTTATGTATGTAGTGGTGTACACAAAGTTGTGTTTTATTTCATTTAATTAATTTCAAAATGATACCACAAAGTAAAAAACAATCGTTTGTTGATGATGTTATCTAATATAGTTTGTGATGTCCATTTTTATTTTTTGCCCAAATCCATTCCGACATTACATTCTAGTCTTAAATTTTCTAAATACAATAGGACCGTGAGTTTTTTTGGGAATATTTTATTTAAACATTTCTTTTATAACCAAAGTTGCATAATTTTGTGTACGAAACTTAATTTTGTGTTTGCAGTGAGGCTGCCGTACGGATGTATTGCAGCAATTATGCATATAAAAACTGGCCGTCTTAAAACATGAAATTCCTAGTTAGATGGCCGTACCATAGTACTATGTATTAAATTATGTATTTATAAATAAAATAAATAAATTCATTCCAATATATAGTTTACGTATATGTACATAGGTTTATCTCACTTCAAAAGCTTACTCCATAACACGTTTCCTTATAATATACCTTTATGTCACATACTATCATCATTATTTTTTGCCTCCAGCTCATTCTCAATATGTTGTCCAACATGTTGCCAGTGGTCTACCTTTTTCTCGTGGCTTAACCCATTTTTCGCCGCCCCTCGAAAAACAGTCATATTTGTTTAAAAATCAAAACACTAGCCTAAAATACTAAATAAATTTTAAAAAAATGAAAAAAAAAAAAAAATTTGAAATATAAGGTGGTGCGCTGCCGCACCATCAGCGGAAAGGGGTGCTACCAACTAATTCAAGCTAAATACAATGTGATTTTTAAAAATACAGCATTTATTGAAATAAAACATTATTTTATGATCAATTTTATACTTTATATTCAGAAGTAAATATTGAAAATAAATTTTACTTAAAAATACATTATTTATTAAAAAAATGTACAAAATTTTAAGCATATGGTCGATATATACATATTTATTATTTAATAAATGTACAAGAAATAAAATATAGAATAACCATCTGCATTCATAAATTATGAATATATTTTAAAATATTGACCGATTTGATTAATTCACTAATTAATTTTTGATTTTTGGAACAGTGTGATCGAAATAATGAACGAGAGGAAGGATAATGAAAGAGTGATTCTGGCTGGAGATCTAAATGGATGGGTGGATGTCCGTAGGAAAGATTTCGAGTCTGTCCTCGGCCCCCACGGCGATATTAGAGTGAATGACAATGGAAAGAGGCTACTAGAAGTGTGCACGGAAGGGAATTTATTTGTGGCGAACTCAGTATTCAGCCACAAAAGAGTGCACCAGTATACATGGGAAAGAGGGAATGAAAGGTTGATTATTGATTATGTATGTGTTGACGCCGCACTAAGGAAAGCGACAGTGGACACTAGAGTGTATAGGGGCGCGGAGCTGGAGACTGATCACTACTTGGTGATATCAAGAATTGATCTGTTCACCGGCTGGCACTCTAAAACCCACCGAAGTGAACCACCGAAGCGAACCAAAGTTGAAAGGCTGCAAGATGAGAGTGTAAGAGATGAATATGGAAAAAAGACTGGAAACCAACTTCTTAGAGCAACACATAGTAGAAAAAACATGTAAGACGCATGGACGACCCTGAAAGAGACCGTGTGCAAGACAGCGAAGAATGTCTGTGGTGTTGCTAAAAGAGGTGGAAAGAAAGGCGACGCATGGTGGAATGAGAAAGTTAAGTTAGCTGTGGGGGAAAAGAAAAAGCATGGATGGAATTAATAGCTGCGAAAGGATCGGATAGTGAAGAGAGAGCAAAAGAGAAGTATAAAGTGTGCAAGAAACTAGTAAAAGACACCGTAAAAAGAGAAAAAGATCGTGTGAAAGAAAAAGAAAGCCAGAAAATAGCCAACGACTTTCCTGGAAACATGAAAATGTTCTGGAAAGGCGTAGCAAAAAGGAAAAATGGAACTGTGAAAGCATTGCAAGGAATAAATGATAAAGACGGAAAATAATTATGGATGAAGAGGGCGTGAAAGAAGGATGGAAAGAATATTTCATGGAGCTATACGATAGCGGTATAAGCGGGGGCATGACTCAGAGAGCATGGCAAGTAAGTGAAGACGAAAAAGATGAAATTACACGAGAGGAGGTGCTTGAAGCAGTAAAACACGCAAAAGCGGGAAAAGCTGCCGGATATGATAGTGTATCAGCTGAACTTATAAAATATGGCGGCGAGCAGACACTGGAGTGGTGTCACTCTCTTTTCAACTCGTGTTGGGAAGCGGGTCGCACTCCTGCGGACTGGAGAAATGCAGTCGTGGTACCTTTGTATAAAGGTAAGGGATCGAAACTCGACTGCAAAAACTATAGAGCCATAAGTTTGTTAAGCTCAGTTGGTAAAATGTACGCAAGGATCCTGGATCAAAGAGTACGAAAGGTTACTGAATGCAAGATATGGGATGTCCAAGGAGCGTTTGTGGGCGGCAGAGGATGTATAGACCAAATTTTTTCTCTACGAATGGTCACAGAGAAGGTTCTGGATAAAAACCAGAAACTTTTCTGTGCCTTTATAGGTCTATGATAAAGTTGTTAGAGAAAGACTATGGGATATACTATCAGTGTATGGAGTGAAGAGTAAGCTGATATGCGCAATCGCATCATTATATGAGAACAACGAAGCATGTGTTCGTGTCAACGACACAGAAACATCGTGGTTCTCGATAAATAATGGCGTTAGACAGGGATGCGTGCTGTCTCCATGGCTCTTCAACATGTACATTAACTTATGTATAAGAGCCCTTAAGGATGAAAGCAAGGGCCTGAAACTGAGTACTGTAATAGTGCGTGATTTGATGTATGCAGATGACAAAGAACTGTTAGCTGAAAGTATGGAAGAGTTACAGTATCTTGTAAGCATGGTATATGAAGGATGCATAGAGAACGGTCTGAGAATGAATGCCAGCGAATCAAAGGTAATGGTCTTTGAAAAGAGTGAAAGCAGAGCAGCGTGTAAAATAAGAGTAGAGAAGGAATGGCTCCAGCAAGTCGACGAGTATATATATCTGGGAAGCATGTTTCAACGGAATGGACGACCTGATAAGGATATCGAAAGAAGAGTTATGGCAGGAAACAGAGTGAGCACTGAGACCAGTTATGAATGATCGCAACATATCAAAGGCTGCCAAAGTTGCCATTCATAACGCTATCTTAGTGCCAACGTTGACGTATGCAAGTGAAACCTGGACATGACAGAAGTCGCACGAAAGCAGAATAAATGCTGTTGAAATGAGATCGCTAAGAAGAATCTGCAATAGAACGATGTATGACAGGGTAAGAAATGAGAACATAAGGAAAGAATGTAAGATGAAGAAAGATATCATTAATAGAATGAAAGTGAACACACTGAGATGGTTTGGCCACATGGATAGAATGAATGAGGAACGACTGACGAAGAAAATATACAATGCGGATAGGATTGGATTGAGAGGCCGGGGCCGCCCAAGAAAGGGATGGCACGACCATGTGAATGATATTCTGAAAGACGGAAATGTTAGAAGCGTGTACAATAGACGAACATGTATGTTGTTGTAGAATGTTGACGAAGCGAAGAATGTGTGCCAGGATAGAAAGATATGGCGTTCGGTTCTCTCTGTCTACCCCGTAAGAGACATGGCGTGATGGTATGTATGTATGTAATTTTTGATAGGATATGATTCAGAACATCCACGGTGTAAAAATACATTACATGCACGACAAGAAAAAATAGTATGCGATTTCCATACCCGGCATCGTCTCCGAAAATCTGTTTTTTTTTAAGTGATTGTCTATTTCTTTAACTATGGTTAAAGATAATCGACTTGGTCGACCTGTCGAGTTATTATATGTATTTGAAGAGTCATTAGATTTATAGTAACTGTTCTCTTAAAATTTAGAAGTGGCATTTTTTGCTCTGTATTTATGCATAATCTGATAGAGGCGCCAAGCATTACATAAAGCGACATCACAATAATTTGAAAATATGCTCTACCACCATTTTAAACCTCTAATTTTTATTCAATATAAAATTGTCAGCTAGGTCCACACCTCCGATAAACTTGTAAGTTATGAATAACTCTCGGTTGAGTTACCGGGGTTGCGAGACTTTTTCTCTCGCGAATATCACGTTATATTTTGAGTTGGTTTGATTAGATCAAAATTTGTTGCGACTGTGACAACTGCACTGTCTTTCCATCTAACGACTAGTATACATGTTTTGCTGGGTTTTTTAAGATTTCATAAAATTATGTCACTACCCTACCACCTAAACCTAAATTACCTATAGCTATCGTTAACATTTTACGAAGATTTTCTGGCATAAATATCGCTGGCAAAAATATATCTATCGTAGGATGCAAATGTCCATGCTTTTAATCTTTTTTTATTGGTTTTCCATGAATATACATTTTGGAACTGTACATTCCGCGATATGGTATCATTTGCTCGTCAATTGACAATGCATGTGCAAATATCTCAAACTGCTGAAAAATTTTATTCAGTAGGTAATGATACAAAATGAGCGTACGTTATAGATTTTATCACTCTGATCAATATGAGAATTATTGAGAATTTGCAGTATGCGTTTCGAGAATACCAACAGTGTCTTGAAATTTCTGGCCTTGAAAATTTTCTTCCAAATTATTTTCTTTGATATGCTCTTCATCCGTCAGTTCTGAAGCCTCCGGTGGCAAAATGACCACCTGTGGTTCATCTTCTGGATCATTGTCACTATCCAAATGTTCAATTACATATTCAGCAACTTTTTCAGCGGTTAAAAAAACCTCTTTGAGTCTTTCTGCAACAAATACAAAAAACGCATATAAATGACGAATTCGTGATGTCATAGTACACCTTTACGCTGACGGTTCGTTAGCGCACCATTGGTATACTTTTATATAAAAAACATATATATATATATATATATATATATATATATATATATATATATATATATATATATATATATATATATATATATATATATATATATATATATATATATATATATATATATATATATATATATAATCAAACTGGTTTTTATCCAGAACCTTCTCTGTGACCATTCGTAGAGAAAAAATTTGGTCTATACATCCTCTGCCGCCCACAAACGCTCCTTGGACATCCCATATCTTGCATTCAGTAACCTTTCGTACTCTTTGATCCAGGATCCTTGCGTACATTTTACCAACTGAGCTTAACAAACTTATGGCTCTATAGTTTTTGCAGTCGAGTTTCGATCCCTTACCTTTATACAAAGGTACCACGACTGCATTTCTCCAGTCCGCAGGAGTGCGACCCGCTTCCCAACACGAGTTGAAAAGAGAGTGACACCACTCCAGTGTCTGCTCGCCGCCATATTTTATAAGTTCAGCTGATACACTATCATATCCGGCAGCTTTTCCCGCTTTTGCGTGTTTTACTGCTTCAAGCACCTCCTCTCGTGTAATTTCATCTTTTTCGTCTTCACTTACTTGCCATGCTCTCTGAGTCATGCCCCCGCTTATACCGCTATCGTATAGCTCCATGAAATATTCTTTCCATCCTTCTTTCACGCCCTCTTCATCCATAATTATTTTCCGTCTTTATCATTTATTCCTTGCAATGCTTTCACAGTTCCATTTTTCCTTTTTGCTACGCCTTTCCAGAACATTTTCATGTTTCCAGGAAAGTCGTTGGCTATTTTCTGGCTTTCTTTTTCTTTCACACGATCTTTTTCTCTTTTTACGGTGTCTTTTACTAGTTTCTTGCACACTTTATACTTCTCTTTTGCTCTCTCTTCACTATCCGATCCTTTCGCAGCTATTAATTCCATCCATGCTTTTTCTTTTCCCCCACAGCTAACTTAACTTTCTCATTCCACCATGCGTCGCCTTTCTTTCCACCTCTTTTAGCAACACCACAGACATTCTTCGCTGTCTTGCACACGGTCTCTTTCAGGGTCGTCCATGCGTCTTACATGTTTTTTCTACTATGTGTTGCTCTAAGAAGTTCGTTTCCAGTCTTTTTTCCATATTCATCTCTTACACTCTCATCTTGCAGCCTTTCAACTTTGGTTCGCTTCGGTGGTTCACTTCGGTGGGTTTTAGAGTGCCAGCCGGTGAACAGATCAATTCTTGATATCACCAAGTAGTGATCAGTCTCCAGCTCCGCGCCCCTATACACTCTAGTGTCCACTGTCGCTTTCCTTAGTGCGGCGTCAACACATACATAATCAATAATCAACCTTTCATTCCCTCTTTCCCATGTATACTGGTGCACTCTTTTGTGGCTGAATACTGAGTTCGCCACAAATAAATTCCCTTCCGTGCACACTTCTAGTAGCCTCTTTCCATTGTCATTCACTCTAATATCGCCGTGGGGGCCGAGGACAGACTCGAAATCTTTCCTACGGACATCCACCCATCCATTTAGATCTCCAGCCAGAATCACTCTTTCATTATCCTTCCTCTCGTTCATTATTTCGATCACACTGTTCCAAAAATCAAAAATTAATTAGTGAATTAATCAAATCGGTCAATATTTTAAAATATATTCATAATTTATGAATGCAGATGGTTATTCTATATTTTATTTCTTGTACATTTATTAAATAATAAATATGTATATATCGACCATATGCTTAAAATTTTGTACATTTTTTTAATAAATAATGTATTTTTAAGTAAAATTTATTTTCAATATTTACTTCTGAATATAAAGTATAAAATTGATCATAAAATAATGTTTTATTTCAATAAATGCTGTATTTTTAAAAATCACATTGTATTTAGCTTGAATTAGTTGGTAGCACCCCTTTCCGCTGATGGTGCGGCAGCGCACCACCTTATATTTCAAATTTTTTTTTTTTTTTCATTTTTTTAAAATTTATTTAGTATTTTAGGCTAGTGTTTTGATTTTTAAACAAATATGACTGTTTTTCGAGGGGCGGCGAAAAATGGGTTAAGCCACGAGAAAAAGGTAGACCACTGGCAACATGTTGGACAACATATTGAGAATGAGCTGGAGGCAAAAAATAATGATGATAGTATGTGACATAAAGGTATATTATAAGGAAACGTGTTATGGAGTAAGCTTTTGAAGTGAGATAAACCTATGTACATATACGTAAACTATATATTGGAATGAATTTATTTATTTTATTTATAAATACATAATTTAATACATAGTACTATGGTACGGCCATCTAACTAGGAATTTCATGTTTTAAGACGGCCAGTTTTTATATGCATAATTGCTGCAATACATCCGTACGGCAGCCTCACTGCAAACACAAAATTAAGTTTCGTACACAAAATTATGCAACTTTGGTTATAAAAGAAATGTTTAAATAAAATATTCCCAAAAAAACTCACGGTCCTATTGTATTTAGAAAATTTAAGACTAGAATGTAATGTCGGAATGGATTTGGGCAAAAAATAAAAATGGACATCACAAACTATATTAGATAACATCATCAACAAACGATTGTTTTTTACTTTGTGGTATCATTTTGAAATTAATTAAATGAAATAAAACACAACTTTGTGTACACCACTACATACATAACTTTTATTAACATCATCCACAAACGATTGTTTTTTACTTTGTGGTATCATTTTGAAATTAATTAAATGAAATAAAACACAACTTTGTGTACACCACTACATACATAACTTTTATTAACATCATCGACAAACGATTGTTTTTTACTTTGTGGTATCATTTTTAAATTAATTAAATGAAATAAAACACAACTTTGTGTACACCACTACATACATAACTTTTATTAACATCATCGACAAACGATTGTTTTTTACTTTGTTGTATCATTTTGAAATTAATTAAATGAAATAAAACACAACTTTGTGTACACCACTACATACATAACTTTTATTAACATCATCGACAAACGATTGTTTTTTACTTTGTGGTATCATTTTGAAATTAATTAAATGAAATAAAACACAACTTTGTGTACACCACTACATACATAACTTTTATTCAAATGAATAAAAATTCCTCTACATGTTACGAGAACAAAGTTCCCTTCCTCAGGAGGATACAAAGTATACTAAAATAAAATACAATATATAGACTTAAAGTAAACATAATGGGTGGAGTGTGGGCTGGGTTAAACTATTTTTTAGGGTGGGGCCGGTGGGGGGTGCAATGAAGTTATAGGTTAATTGATTTTTGTATTGGGAAAATAGTTAATATAGGGTTATTAAGTGATAGACAATTAGATAGCCTGGAAATCTTGGAAATTAGAAAAAACGTAAACATGAGAAATAACAATATATAATTTTTATTCATTTGAATAAAAGTTATGTATGTAGTGGTGTACAGTGTACACAAAGTTGTGTTTTATTTCATTTAATTAATTTTATTAGATAATGTCAATTATGAACTCCACATATTAAACTGTCAATACATAAAATAATCGTTGAAAGTATCACAAAAATTATTGTCACAAAAAATATTACTGTTCTTGAAGGGGACTGGCTCAGATCCCAGACACCAGTTGAGTGGCTGAGTCAGAAGCGAGGCTAATCCCAAGGAGATGTAGGCCGTTGCACCCGGGTCCAGCGCACCTTAACAGCGTTTGGAGCAATTTCTAAACTTAGCATGTGTATGATCTAGGAGAGCTGCTCTTTCGCTGAATGGTGCTACATAGAGCCATTTCTGCACTGCTGGTGTAACGTCCATGTGAAGCGAGCCAGACCTCTTGACACGATTCGGAGCAGTCCTGGGCACGAGGAATGCAGATACGCATCCCTGGGCTGTTGGGTGAACGTCATCTATCTTGACGCAACGCACTTCTATTTTTGACTGTCATTATCACATTTATGAAGTTAGGTGACAGTCAGTTTTTTTTCTTGGACTCCAGCTGTTGAAAATGTGAGAATATTTTTTTCTTGTTATAGAATAATATTTTTTCTTGTTTCATCGGTGTTGCCTAACGATTTTGGATTTAAATTCAAAAAATAAAGCTACAGAGGTGGTCGCATCAGATATACCTTTTATATTCTTTATTTTTGTGAACGTCCAAGGCATGGCTGAAAATCAGCTGTACTGTGGGTCTCCATGGGTGTACGGCTGAGTGATTGCCTATTTATTGTAAATTAGTGGTTTAAATCTTGTCAAAAGTTTTGAATGTTCAATTATTTACATTTTTTTTATTATTCAATTGCATTATGTCATTGAAATACTGATAATTAAACCTCTATAGTCTTACTAATAAGCTAGTTAATGCCCTAACAAGGCGAAATAGGCCTATCGCGCAGAATAAAAAATAAATGTAGAATCAAAAAAGTCTTTACTTTTAATTATAGATAAAACTTATAATGGAATTCTACCAAATAAAAACTTCATCGATAATTAAAACTTACTAATTGCGTTTAATCTGACGAGTATAAATTATTTGTATGGCCAAAACAGCCCAAGCGACAGATTGTAGTAAATTTACAAATGATATGTAAGGCCCTTATAATGTTTTTGATCTGAATAAATTTTCTTATAATTTGTAGTAACTGAGTTTCACCAACAATTAAAAAATACTTTATTTTCGTTATAGAGACGAGCATCACATATAAACGACAGCCCATTCTATTCCTAAAAGACAAGTGTTATCATACCACGCT
Organism: Molanna angustata; assembly: GCA_963576475.1. Lineage (NCBI taxonomy): Eukaryota > Metazoa > Arthropoda > Insecta > Trichoptera > Molannidae > Molanna > Molanna angustata. The sequence goes on along the minus strand of OY754978.1, from coordinate 22,293,792 downwards.
GGTACACACAGCAAATATATCTTTCCACAGGTACCACTAGTTCTTTTTCATATCTGTCATCAAAAGGTTTAAAGTTCATGACAATAATTTATCCAACTGTCGATTTGTTCGAGAATTTATTTCTCTTAACATAACGTCAAAGTATCAAGCCACGACATGCGAGATTTGTATGTAGGGTCTATATTTTTCACGGTTTTTCCAACTTTGAAGTCAAAAAACACCAACTTAGAGGCTTCATAGCATATATGTTATATTTCTATATATATACATATTATATGGATTTACTCAGAATTCCGAGTAGAACATTTAGTGTGTCTGTGTGGGTCCCCCCCTTATAACATTTGATCCACTCAATTCACAGAGCCCAAAATTTCAGAATATATAGATAGTTATAGGCCTACAAAACTTTTATACTCAGAATTTTGAATTTTTGTTTGAGTCAGGGGTTATCAACTTTTGAATTTTTACTTTATTTTTCCATATATCTCAAAAACCACATAAGCTAGAACGCTGAAAATTGGTATAAATATAGACAATACAATATTTCAAATTCATTTTTTCAAAACAGTTCCAGAGTTTTGCAAACATTTTTTATTAAGAAAATGATTTTTTTATGATAAATTTGTGTTTAACTGCCAATATTTCCAAAGTTCATACATACATACCATCATGCTGTTTTCATATTCTGGGTGGAAAAACAGACTGACATCCATACTATTTTTTTAACTTTTCTACAGACAATTCTTGGTATAAGAACTCCATTTCAAATTATAAATAAATTTGGTATGGTAAAATAAAACCAAAGTTTTCAGTTCTACTACTTTAATGACACTGACTAGTTTCGGTCATCCAGTGACCATTTTCAAAGTGTGTAAAAACAAGAGGCTGTTGATGCTTATACAATGTCTGGTTAAGGGGTTTGCAACATTTTATTTTTTTTTCTTCCGTTATTTCAATTAGTGTTGCTAGAAAGAACTGTCAAAGAAAACTAGCAAACAAAACGGAGCGTACAAATACAAAGAGAAAATTAATAAATTACATTGCAAAATTATTGAATGCTGAAAAAGATTCAAATGAGGGTGGTTTAAATTATCTTCAGTTTTCTTCTTTATTGAGGACATGGCATGATGGTGTCAAATTAGGGTGGTTTAAAATTATCTTCAGTTTCAGAACTGAAAACTTTGGTTTTATTTTACCATACCAAATTTATTTATAATCCATACTATATCCTGACATACATACCTACATGTTTTATATAGAAAACAAAGTATCTTAAATATTTATTAATTTGTGTTTAAGTTTTGTTCGTATTCTTCAATTATACATACTATCGCCATCGACAGTTGGATCTCATGTGTTATATGCAACTAGTAGTTAATATTTTAATTGTAATATAGGAGTTTTTCATATACAGTAACACTTTACTTCAGTTCTTAATAATAAGTCAGGTTTTCAATTCCCTTTGGAATGCTTTTTCGTTCATCAGCTTTAGTTGTTCTGGCAAATTATTGTAGTCACAGAGTCCACAGCCACATTATTCTTTCGTGTCCAATTTTCTTTGGTCAAATCATCGGCTTAATTTTGGCCGAAGCCAAAGGTGTTTTTTTTTCAAGGTTCGGGAGGACGCTACTTGTAAGTAATTGTACTTATAAGTAATTTAAATTTACCTCTCGCCAATGGTGCTACAGCTCAAATCAAGTCTTCGTCTCCTGCATTCAAATTCCCAGTTAATTAAATTTCTTCATATATATTTTTTTGAAAAGAATGACTGTCTTTTTAACAAGTATATATACATCCTCATACAATCCCTAAATTAAGAATAATTTTTTTTTTTTTAAAAAATGAATATGTCCTTGTTAAACAAGTACATATACATCTTCCTACGTTCCCTAAAATAAGCATAAATGCTTGTGCTATAGGTGAACGAAATCGGTCGAGGCAGGATTCAAACTAGCGACCACTGGATTACTAACCCAATGCGCTAACTGCTCTGCCATCGACCCATCTATTATAAATGCTTGTATATGTTCAATAGAGCAAAGTGGAATAGTTGATTAATGAATAGAAAAGTGAGATTTTATAAGGATAATGTCAAATGAAAGTGCTATTTAAATTTTTAGAAATATTTTTTTTTTCAT